>CAHIKZ030005431.1:437500-647500 GCA_903632075.3 Acanthosepion pharaonis | reverse complement strand
TGTGTGTGTGTGTGTGTGTGTGTGTGTGTTTGTGTTCGAAATAGATGACCCTACCAGATTATTTATTATTATTATCATCATTTATATTTTCTTTGATTTCTGGTGTTACCCATTTCTTTCCGGGTCCCTCCCAGGGACCTAAGGTTAGAAATGGCATCATGGCACTTTCCACTGACAAAAAAAAAACATAGATAAAGACCTTCGTAAAGTGTGGGCTGTACTTGTCACAATTTTTTGTATCTCTTTGAGGCATGGACTTACAGGAATCCCTTCAATTAGTCTACTGGAATCTTTTCCAACCAATCCTAGGGCTCCAACTACAACAGGGATTGTTGATGTTCCCATATGCCACATTTTTCAAGATCCTTGTATTTTGACAGCTTTTTTAATATCTTCAAAGATACATTGCAGTCATCAGGGACTGTCATATCCATAAGGAGACACTTTTTTGTTTGTGGTCTTTAATAACAATGTCTTATTATTATTATTATTATTATTATTATTATTATTATTACAAACTACCTATTGCTATTCATTATTATATTTCCACATTTTTACAACCTCATTTTAAATGAATTCTCTAAGTTATTCTTCTATTCTGGAGTATAAAGGATACAACTATCACGGTCATCATTATTTGTCTCCCTTGACTCAAAACATTATTGAACTTTACTCTATATTCTATCCTGAACTTATCTTTCCTATCTTTCATCTTATATTCTTCTTTTCAATTTTCTTTTATCATAGCAATAGATTTATTTTCTAATTATCTTTCTCTTATTTTTCTTACATTTTCCTTCTCTCTATAAGCCATTCACTCTTTTTTTTTCAGTTTCTCTCTTACTCAGCTCATATTTCACTGATTCAGTTTTTATTTTTCATTCTTCATTCACTATTTATCTTATTTCATTTGACTTCCTCCCCACCTCCAGTTTTACCAACAGATACCAACACTGTCTTTAGATTTTCTTCTCATCTTCATACCGCATATTAAATAAACTTTCAGTCCGTTCTACACACGCTCGCTCTTCTTTTTCCTACTAATTTTATTCCCTCCCCTCTTCCTCTTTCGTTTGCTTTATTAACGTCGGTTTCAAACATTACCCTTTACTCTTGGTTATTTGGTTACTTTTCCTCTTTTCTCTTCTTTCAATCAATTTTAATCTAATTTCCTTCCTGACTCCCTTTCCGTCTTCCACATTCTTACATGTACAGCATCTACTTTTCTCTTCTGCCTATTTTCCAAAGATATCTTCACTCTATGCACACTTTTATCCTTTCCTCCATTTTTATTTTATTTAATCCTCAGAGTAGCTTTGTTGCCATGTATACCTGTTCCCCTACACACACGGCACAAATCTACGTAGAGCAACCAAGTACTTCTGGTTTTCGGATCGATAACAGACAGGCTATTATACCGACGGGCAAACAGTTGGTTTGGTTTGAACATCGATCTGTCTATTTGGGCAGAGATATTCGGAAATGTGCAAATATATCAGTTATGTGCAGACAGTACTTATTCTCACACACATGTTCACTTAGATATATATATATATATGCAGTGAGTAATCCGTACTCGTTAACTTCAAAATGAAAAGATCTCCGTAGACATAGATCCACTGAATATCTAGTATATAATAAATTTGGTGAATGTTTCTGTTCATCTATGTAAGATTAAGAGCTTGGTATGTGTTGTGCGACAAACAATGAAATCGCAATCATAATCCTATCATACAAATAGCCATCATTTGAATGATTTAACCCTTCGTAAGCGATGCATAGATGTCTACAAATTTGCATGAGTCAATAAAAACACGTACATTTATTTACAATAAGACAGCTAAAATGTATTAACCTGCCAAAAATAATGAGTTTCAGTATTTAATGGTAGGTGACACCGTCTTATTTTGGTTTGGTTTAGTTTGGTTTGGTTTAGTTTGGTTTGGTTTACGGCATATCAACCTCAATAGATTATTTAATGTCGACAAGATTTTTACAATAGATTTGTATGAATTAATATATATTCTTTGTAAGAAAACAGTTTGTAAATACACTTCCGTTGACATACTTTTGCAAAGTGGGTTGTTGTTAAGAGTCTGATTTCATTGATATATTCTTCCAGGTACACGGTTTGTAGAGAAATTGATTTTAACATTCTCATTTAGTTTATAATTTTCCTACAGTTTGGAAAAATTATATTATATGATCCACTTATATATTGTTTAATTATAGTATTTTTGTCTTGAGAGAACAAGATCTGAGTACTCGAGCACTGAGCATATGTTTGAAAGTATATGCTGTTTTACATGATTGACATAATGGTTCATCTTTGTTTAGTAAATACGAGTGGGTTATTCTCGTATGGCCAATACGTAAGTGGGCCATTACCACTTATTCCTTGAAAGATTTTCTGGGAGCTGACTTCCATTTTCCTAGTTTGAGATGAAGAGTTTATTGTGTGTGTTATTATACCAGTATCGTTGCCATTCCTTTTGAATCTATTTATTAATAACCTCCTTAAAATCTGTGTATGAGATTTTGGTCCTTGTATCCACATTCACATCTAAAGCCAACTTGGCTGTTGGATCTGCTTCATTATTACCTTTAACTCTGATGTGGTTAAGAATCCAGCATAGTTTGATGTCTTTATGCTTTTGTTAATAGTTCGAATTTTGCATACTATTTTCATAATATTAGGAATTCATAGTGGATTATTTTTTCCTTCAAAGACGAATAATGAGTTCGAAAAAATTTTTTGGTTGCACTCGGAGATAATATTGAGAGCTAGCTCGATTTCATAAGACTCAGCATTGAAAATAGATCTTCCCTTTGGGAGGCGCCTTTTTGGTAATATTTTGGCTCTCTGTTGCACACCCTATCTTATTTTGACTCGTCTGTATAGATGAGTGTATTATTATCGCAGTAATTCGGTTCAAAGTTACTGGATTAGTTGAACATGATTTTATTTTTACATAGTACTGTAGTGCCAGTTTAGTGAACGATAAATGTGGATGTTTTTCTTCTGTATATAAGTTCTATACTGGGAATGTTCTAAAAGCCCCGAGTACTAGTTTTGATGATAGGTTGCTAGATGATTGTATGAAGAATTTTTAGGTACTACTTTCTGTCCTCCCCATATATGAAACTAGCATAATCCAGTTTTGAGCTAAGTGATCTGTATAATTTGATCAATGTTAGCCGATCTGGTTCCCATTTAGTATGGGCCACTATACGCAGAAGTTGTAGGGTTTTGCTACAGTTTGTTTTCAAATATTTTAGATGGAGAATGAACTAATTTTAATTTTTTATCAAAGATAATGCCTAGAAGTTTGTGCAGTTCCACTATTGGGATTTCTGTTCCGTTTAATTTTAAACATGAGTCATTGTGCAATTTTCTTAATTCTTAATTTGCAGAAATGTAGGCATTTGGTTTTTTGTTTTGAAAAACATAAATCCATTTTCAGATAGCGTACTTCCTATACGGAGTTGAAAACTACGGTCTTTCGAGAAATTCCCTATGAATTGAATCTACCTTACTTTTAGACCCAGTTCATGAAGATCTTTATAGATACCAAATTCACATGTTATATCGTACGCCTTTTCTGAGTCAAAAAAGACTGCTATGAGATGTTTTTAATGAAGGCTTGCCTTAGAAAATTTTCGAGGCGAACTAAATGATCCATGGTACTTCTTTTTTTTTTCCTAAAAGCACTTTTGTAGTCACTGATTAAGCCGGTAGTTTTCAGGTAGCAAGTCAACCTGTTGTTGCCCATTCTCTCCATACATAGGCAGCTCGTTAATGCTATCGTTTGTAGATTTCATCATCTGTGTCATCCTTTCCAGGGTTTGAAATAGAGATGATGAATGACAGTCTCCATATATCTGGGAAGTTGCCACTTGTCCATATGTTGTTATACAATTTTAGTAAGAGTCGTAATGATTTGATGGGCAACTGTTTTATGAATTCATGGTGGATATCATCTGGTCCCAGCTTAAATTGTAACAAATTAGGGGTAAAAAGCTGTTTGTTGAAAGCTCTTCTTCTGAATCTAATAGCTTCTTTATACTCATCATTGAACCAAGGTCTATTACGTTTTTTATTTATTTATTTATTTTGTTTTTTTTTGGGGGGGGTTGTACTGAACATTTTGGAATATATTTCTTTTCTATATATATATAAGGATTTCCGAAAACTGTTCTAAGTCCTTTTGGTAGGAGTAGTTTGTGTTTGAGCTGTCGTTTTGCCATTTGTTATTTTTGTTTTTTTACTTTATTCATTATTTCGGCTTTTTCATTGTCCTTCTTTTGCAGTTCAGCCTGTAGCATTATCCTTGGAATATAGAGTTTTTAAGTAAGTTTAAAATTTAGGCCAATCGTTTTGCCCCAAGCTTCACAATGACTATTCTGTATTTGTCAAGCTGGCCGGCATTTTTTGTGGTCTTATTTTCTGTTATTTTTTTGCCTAGGAAGAGCCTTTCATGTAGCTTTCTAGTACTCGCCTTGCTTCTGAAAATGAGATCTTCCTTTTATATTTTACTTCAACAATTTCCCTTTCCTTTTTCCAGAAATCACATGTTCTTGAGTTTACCAGATGGTTTTTCTGGCAATTAGCACATCTTATTTTATCGTGGCATTCTTCCTCAGAATGGTCTGAATTCCTTTGGCCACATTTTCCACATGTTGGGTGACTCCTGCAAATATCCCTATGATGTCCAAATTATTTGCATCTAAAGCATCTTAGTGGAGCAGAGATATATTGTTCCACTGGCTCAATATTATACCCTTTTTTTGGAGGATATCAGATGTGCCAAAATTAAGATTATAAGTGTCAGTTATAATAGTTTCTGCTTTTAACTGAGATTATATGGTAATCGCTGACCCCTTGACTTCTTAAGGCAGATGTAATTTCCTCAGGTGTAGGCAAGTCTTTACTTCCAATGACTCCCTTCAAGTATTCAATTTTGCATGTGAGAATGTTTTTTGATATTATGAAAGGTTTGCATCTTTATTATATTTTCTACGTGTTTCCTATTTTCCAATTCAACCAGTAAATTTTCATCTCTCAACTTATTAACTGTTTTAGGATTAATCCTATTGGATAGTACCTTTTCAATCAAAGGAGGGGAAAGTTTTGCCTTGCAATTAGAAAAGATAACATCGTTCAGCCAGTCACTGAAAGTGTTTTCCGTTCTTTTAACATGTTGAATAATTCCTTGATTTGGATATACTATGCAATAACAAATGTATCTTTAATTTCAGTCAAAGAAACTGAAGAAAATGTATCCTCCGAGGAAAATAACAATTTTGAATCTCTGTTCTTCGGCAAGAATCAAAAGTAAATAATGGTAGAAAACGGACATATTAGATTGACTGTATCATGCGTTTTTTGATATGTGAAGCTGAATATATGTCAAGTAGAATATGTGTTATTCGTGTGAAAAATGTTGATAGTAAGGTGTGAACTGGTTCTTAGACATTTAAGTATATTAAAAGGTTGTCAGAGGATTTGAATGTCCTTAGAAAAAAAATATTCATTTTCCCTACGAAAAATTACTTTTGAAAAGCTCAGTTTAAATTCAAATGACTTTAGAAAAAACTGTTTGGCAGATAATGTTTCAAATGAGGTTGTATTTACGAGGGCTAAAGACAAATATCAAATTCCGGCTTATTTAGATGAAACAATGGCGTTATTCAAAAAATAATAAATAAATATTTGACTAAAATGAAAGACATCATCATACGTCGTGTCGTAGTCAGTCTTGAAACGAAAACCAAAAAGTGAGAGAAAATAGACAATGATATGGAAATATTACGTAATAACAAAATCAAAACGACCACAAATATTACAAATCGTTTTCCAAGTCTTTTTCTAAATACTTGGTTTTTAATATGGAACAAGGATATTTCCAAAGTGGAATTTTCAAGGAACCTAGAACCTTTCATTACAGAAAATTGTTATAATCAGTGTTCAATAAAATGTTTCACTTTTAGGGGTTGATTATTTCGAGATTTCTTTTCCTTTCCTTTTTTTATTTTATTAAATTTATTTTATATCCTTAATTTAGAAAAAAGGAAGTTAATTTTCTTTCTGCATTCGACTTTCTCATAATTATTCATTTCTTTTCGTTTTTACTAACATTTTATTTTCCCATTAATTTTTATTTCTTCGATATTCTAGCATATTTTAAATGAATATTTTAGCAGTTTCTCTTTCGTTTTAAATAAATATTTTAGCAGTTTCTCTTTCGCTTTCCTTTTATGGATTTTTCATTATTTTTTACTTCTATTCTTTCATAGATTTTTCATTATCTTTTTTTAAATCGGTATCTACCTATGCAAGGTAGTAAAGCCACTAAGACAAAAGACTGGGTGTGAAAGAATTAGGAACATAAACATTAATAATGAGCGGGAAGATAAAAGAGTAATCAAGAGAACAGTAGTTAGCAATTGATATTGCATTTAAATTGTTGAATATTAAAGTTGGCTGGAAAGCAATGAGCCGGAAGGGAGTTCCACAAGTAACAAGTGCAAGAAAAGAAACTGTTAGAATAGTATTTACGGCTACGTCTAGCCAGCTCAATTGTAAATTGATGAGCTCTAGATGCCAGTCTATTACTGCGCTTAAATTTTAAAAGTTTAGGTACCATAGCGAAGAGCACACCCGAACAATTCCCATGAAAGTATTTATAGAAGACAGAGAGAGGTAACTTTACGACGGTGGGGAAAGCGACTGAAGCCGAAGCCACACCAGATCAGAACCAATAATAATGATGAAGGAGATCAACGTAAATAGCACGGCCACTGGACCATAAGCATGGACAAAATGGTAGACTTATAGATTTGTAAGATAGATTCTAGATTGAAAAGGCGTCTCACAAGACAAAGTGAAGCAACTTTTTAGCAGCTGATCTGTCAATGGATTCAGTATTGTCTTTCCACTTCATGTCACCTGAGAATGTTAGCCAGAGAAGGCGCAACGAGTCACTTTACAAGAGATTAG
The DNA here is from genome assembly GCA_903632075.3 of Acanthosepion pharaonis. Taxonomy (NCBI): domain Eukaryota; kingdom Metazoa; phylum Mollusca; class Cephalopoda; order Sepiida; family Sepiidae; genus Acanthosepion; species Acanthosepion pharaonis. The sequence continues at coordinate 640,500 of CAHIKZ030005431.1, read as the reverse complement.
CATCAGCCATGCTTATGGAAGGCAAAGAGGGATATCTCAGATGATTAATGGAGAGAAGTTTAGTTTTGAAGACGATAAAATTAAAAAGCCATCTTCTTCCCCATTTAACAACGGATTTGAGGTTGTTTTGGACATCGGCTGCCATTTTAACCTTGTCGGATTGATGAGCCTTACTATTGAGGCAGGAGTAAATGGCTATGTCATCAGCATAGATTCCAAGTTGAGAGCAATTTTTTTCATTTTTTTTTTTAATTTATCTCTGACTTCATTCATTTCTTTTATCGCCTTTCTTTCATTCATTTTTCCGCCATTCTTTCTTTCATCTTTTTTCCCCCAAAAAAATTCAACCACTCTTCTTTACTATGCAACTTCCTTTTACAGGGAATATTTTTGAAGAACCTAAAATCTTTCTTTCCAAGTTCCATGATTGTCGAAAACTGAAAATCACATTAGAAAAAATTCATCTAAATAATTAATTAGTTTTCAATAGACAGCTTATTTAAACAGTTGAATTAAATCATGGTAATAAGAAAATGTCACTGATGTTAGTTTATTTCTCTGCTCTTCAATCGTTTCCGTTAATAAACAATAACGCCAAAGATTCCATTGGGACTGACTCGAGCAAGAATTAGACAATAATCTGCTGCCTTCCCTTGAGAGAGAGAAAGAGAGAAAAGAGAAAGAGCTGACTGCCGACGATGAAATATGAATAAGGTATTATTCCTAATGAAATCATTTTCAGCTATATACACATACCAATAGATAATATATAGACTTAATTACAGACTGAGTTAGTCGCTATCTAGTCGCACAAATACACAGAATGAAGAAAATATTTTCATATTACATATCAATGGTTGCTTTGGTCTGGAAAATGCCAAGCAGGTGGCGATAAAAGTTTTTCTTTCAAATGAAAGAGTTCTTGATATTTTCATTAGGATAAAGATACCAACCAGAACTTCTATTATCATCGTCAGTAACACCATTTCCATCCAGTAACTGTCTAAATTGTGCTTGTAATGATAATGAATTATATTTTTTCAAACATTTTTCTTTATCAAAAACGAACATTTTAGCAATAAAATGGATACTACTTTAAATTATCATTAGAGTGAGATGGCATCACACCAACAAAGTAGAAATATACACATAATAAAGTCCAATATACTCCACATAACTAAATATAACAGGTACATGCATCATAGCCAAATATGTGACAGCTTTTGATAAAAATCAAGAAATTAAATAAATCGTGGCTCTTATACTCCTGATGGGTTTTGAAATGTTTCGTTATTGGGGTCCTCGCCAGAGATCGTTCCTCTATCAGATCTAGACATTCAGTTTTATCGGCACTTGGAAGCCAGGTGATGTCTCATTTAATGTGGTCATATACTGATGTAAGGTAAACATAGCAAGTAGTCAATTTAGTGAAATAGATCTGGTCTCCTAACTTGGATTGAGTGACCCTTTTAGATTCCATTGTTCCATAGAAATATTTTTCTATTCCTGAAAGCAGTTTCTGCTTTATACATATCAATTGCCAAGCATCATTCAATACAATTTGTTTGCCCAATTCTCAGTGGATTGCCCTTCCCAATCGCCATTACTTTTGTATTTCTTCCGAGTCAATTTGTTATATTCTTTTCATTATAAATTGATTTCGGTACATTCTACATTTCTTACTCTTGGTAATAGCAGCATTTTCTTTGATTTTTATTTACACTTATGCATAGCATACTCCAGGGCTAAAGGAATACATTTTAACAGACTGGGAAAAATACAAATTTTATGTAATAATAATGTTCGGTGTAGGGAACCTTATGCAAACAAGCAAGACTAAATTATACGCTTAAGAATGTCAAAGAGGAATATTTCAGGGTGATTATTTTTCCTTTATTCTTAGTGTTTGCTCTGATACCATTATCAATGGTTTTAAAGAAAGTAAAAATCAGATACACCTTGGATAAGGACAAGCTGGAGATTGCCATCACCCATTTCCTTTTATGGATGAGTCGGATTGAATCATTGGTGCAAATGGTAAATATCTATTGCAAGTATGGGATATTCGAACTGATGATTTAAAAGAGAAAGGCCTTACTAATAGAGATTGAATTACAAGAGAAACTATCACTGAACTGATTACAGGTATATACATAAAATGTTTACGAATACTTCTGAAGTTCAAGTTGAATGCTTGTAATCTTATAATGACTGACTGGATCTGTGTTAAGGCATAAAATCTAAAGAAGAATCCACTTTTTAGGTGGTCCTGATTTGGTATCTCGGCTTCAATCATTTCTCACCGCCGTAATATAGCTTCCTTGTGCCTTTTGTATATATACACTTTTCATGGTAATTGTTCTGATAAACTGTCCTTATATGAGTTTAAGCGCAACAAAGTTTCATTAATTTACAGTTATATTGGCTAGATGCATCTGTAAGTTCTATGTTAAAAGTTTATTCTTGCATAGTTCTCGCTAGTGGAGCCCTCTTCCGTCTTCATGCTTTCCAACCAACTATGATCTTGAAAATGTAAATGCAATGTTATCTACTGTCGTCTTGATTTCTCTTTTATTGTTCTCTTTCCTTAATACTATTTCTTTTTTTCTTAATTTTTCATACTAAATAAATCTTTGTGTCACCGTGACTTTAGTACCTTGCCTGAGAAGAAATGGTAGGGGACTGATACGAAAAGAGATTATATATAAAGACACAACCACAGCACTTGAAATATTTCTGGGACTAATAAATACTGGTTCACCAGCATACATTAACTAAAAATGTATATTTAAAAATTAAAGAGGCTAAAAATTCAAACAATGGTTTCAACTAGGATAAAATTAAATAGAAACAAAATTCCAACAAAAGAGGCAAAAAAAAGTCCAAACCAACTTGAAAAGCGAGTAGGAAGGAAAAAACTCTTACCTACTCTATATACCGATTGATATTTAGAGAATTCCGGAATATCAGTGGTTTTGAAGCCAAGAAAACAAGCATATATTTTCAGAAATTAAATAAACCAAAAGAGCCGTTTCTGGATGGACAATTGATCATCTTATATTTGACTGATCAAAGTCAATCTAAAAATAAGTATATGTAGGTCAATAACTTAATTGAAATATATGCTAATATTATATACTATTCTAAACAGAAAGATATTATGAACGGAAATTAAGAACAGTTTTAAGAGGATTATGGTGTCAATTTACTCTGGGAATTTATCATATTACTGGTTCATGTTTGTAACTGACTTGACACAGATTTAAAAGCGTGTTTAATTATGACACTGTACAAATCTTCGTGTCAGTTTCTTTGTTAATGAAAGAAAAGCGAAAGAATCTAAATGAAGCTAGAAATAATAAAGTCCATGAATTGATTAATTTGTAATATTTGACTTTGAAATGATACAACACAAATATATCAATGTGTATGCGTATATATATGAAAACCCTTATATTATTTAATTCCACGTCACTTCAGGACGTAAATGGTCAAGGCTCTCCATAGACACTTTCTTGTTTGCATTAGCGAATTGCCATGATTTCTTGAGAGAAACGGTGAAGTGGTTTCCGTTGCATTTTCCCACTACATTTTTGCATGTACAATGAAATTATATGTCAGAATACAGATACATATTCTTAACATGAATAGCCATAACAGAAAACCATGGCGCAGCCACTAATAAATAGCTTAATAGAGTAGATGGCTAATGACTGCATTATTGCTATTGTGTGTGTGTGTGTGTTGTGTGTGTGTGTGTGAGAGAGAGAGAGAGTGTGTGTGTGAAATGTGTAAAGTTCGTAAAGTTATGTGTCTATAGCCCCATTTCACTGAGACAAGAATTTATATTAGAATTATCGATCAGTTCGTAATCCCTCATTTTCCCAGCAGATGAAAACATTTTGCATACATGATTATTTTGATAGATAAATTGATGTATACGAATCTATATAGAGAGAGATAGACAAAGAGTGATATGAAGATAGATAGATGTGCGTTACTTCTAACAAGAATTATATTTTCTTCCTTTTCATTTCATTATTGAATCTCTATAAAAAAAAAACCTCTTAATTTTAAAACAAATCTCCTCGTTACAGAAAGATAAAACTTTGAACGAGCTTCATGAATTATTCATTCAATTTCGACGATACGCCCTCTGATTTTGAAATAGTTTTTGATAAATATCTTGTACTTATTTTGTGTGCCCTTATCTAAGGAGCGAAACATTTCTTCATTCAACCGATAAAATATTTATACTTAACTTTTCTTTCAGCTAAAAGCTATAAACGATTAAAGTAGCCTTCAAATTGCATACTTGATAGAAAAGCTATTTTTTACAAAGAATATGTAATTAATTTTCTCCGTATAGCAAAGTTGATTCGCAATGAAACCAGACTTGCCAAATCAAAGACTGGTTATCTACAAGAGAGTGGCTTGGATTTTCTTTTATAATTTGAAAGCACTCATTTCATACCACTTCAATGAACACACAACCTTTATCGCTGTGTTTCCGCCTCTCTCAAATACATGTACAAATATTTACATAAAATATTTATGTAAGTTTCTGTACATGAAAGCGCTTGTGAGAAGGAGAGAGAAAAAAAGAGTGAAAAAAAACGAGAAAGAAATCTAAAGGAACAATTAGGCACAAAATAAGATTCGAAATCGATGAGGGAAAAATGTTAGGGCTTAAAAATTATCTTCTCTTTGGTCAGTTAACGAACTCAAACACTTACGATGTAATGGAAAACCTGGAGCGCAAGTTATAAATAAGTTGATATGTGTGGGTATGTGAGAGGGAAAGAGAGAGACAGACAGACAGAGACAAAATCATGGTTCCAAAGCATCTTAATTTAGACTAAGTACTAAATATGTAATTACTCACAAGCTGAAGAAAATTACATTTTATTTTCATTCAATATCCCTTTACCCGATTTTGGCTTTGGTCAACCAGAACAAAGACGGGATCTCTTTATTTGTTTCTCACTAGACCTCTTTTCTAATTACAATCTCGCCATTGTCCCTCTTATATGGAACCTAAAGAGGGCGGCTTTCCGCTTTTACAAATTTTAACTTTAACCCATAAACTCCAAACCGAGAAAGTAAATTTGGTAATAGATTACATGAGCGTAGAATTTGAAGTAGTCTATTTAAGATGTAGAAGTTGTTTACTGAACGCTATTTACATTATTCGGACTATTGTCCTCATCTTTGTCGCCATATTTATTTCAAATTTTCGACCGATGTATGCTCCGGCATTCTTCAGGCGGTTGGAATGTTGAATTGAACCCTTTATTTCGCTCACTGGGGTAAACTGTTCTAGTCCCGCGTACCATATCTAATGGATGTCAGTTATCAGTTATCTGCTATTAATTCCACTCACCAAGTTCTCCACCGCCTTAACCAGGTATTGAACTCACAATCTTTGGGTCCTGTCACTGGATCTAAATAACGCCTTTATCCACTGTGCCATGTGTCCTTGATGACATATTTTTCTAAATACTGTTTGTTGATATATAAAATTATACAAATATATATATATATATATATATATGTGTGTGTGTGTGTGTGTGTGTGTGTGTGTGTGTGTGTGCGCAGGTATGTAGAAAAATAGGAAAGAACACGTTTGGTAAATAATCCAGAGTTCTTTAGTATTTTTGTTTTTATTTAAAAAAAAAAAAGTGCTCCATACAGAAGTAGAGGTTAGATTATAATTATTTTAAAAAAATATGATTCCTTCGCTACATAAGAGTTCTCATGTTTCAAAAACGAGTGCCGAAACCATCAATATAATTATTAAAATTAAATTGAATTAAAGTAACAAGCCCTGTTTCATACTCAAGCGAAAATTCAGCAGTCAGGAGCTTCCTGAATTTTCGCTTGAGGATGAAACAGGGCTTGTTAATTTAATTCAATTTAATTTTAATAATTATATTGAGGGTTTCGGCTCACATTTGTGAAACATGAGAACTCTTATGTAGCGAAGGAATCATATTTTTTAAAAATAATTATATATATATATATATAAAGAAAGAATGTGGTTTGTATGGGTCAGTAATTGTGGCTAGAAGTTTAAGGTAAGACAGATTGAAAATCAGCTTTCCCCTATCCCCTTTTGACCTTGCGCCACATTTTTGCATTCACAAAATAAATATTACTTTCCTTTTTAGTACCTAGACTTTATTAATTTAAGCGTAGTACTATATTGGCGCACTTGGTGTAATCGTAAGTTCTGTGCTAACAGTTTCTTCCATTGCACTTCTCACCTGTGGAACTCTCTTTAGGTTTCTTGCTTTCCATTCAAGTTTGATCTTCAAAACTTTATATGCAATGTCAATCGTTATCTCCTGTCGTCTTAATTCCGGTTCTTGTACTGTTCTCCCTCCTTAATAGTGTTTTTTTCTCATATCCTCTAAGTAATTCTATGGCGTCTTAGTGTTTTATTGCCTTGTTTAGTGTGAAATGATTAAAAAGGAAGTCTGCCACAGAAATTCCTGAATGAGAAACGGCTGCTTGTGATCGAACCAAGTAAAAACTTACAATTCATAAAGACACGAAGATTCAATGATTTGGCCAAATATCAAGCATGCAATTAGAATAGAGGAAATCATTAATCTATCAATTTACATGTGAATATGTTCCTCTAATGTAGAGATTGTTAGCCATCACAAGAGTCATATTGAGAGAGAGAGAGAGAGCGATAAAGAAGGATAGGGAAAGAGAAAGAGTGAGAGAGAAAGAGAGAGAGACAAATAAAAGAAGAAAGAGAAAGTAAGAGAGAGTGAATGAAAGAGACAAAGAATGAGGAGATATGAGAGAGAAAGAAAGAGAAATAATAAGAAAGAAAGAAAGAAAGAAAGAAAGAAAGAAAGAAAGAAAGAAAGAAAGAAAGAAAAGGTCAGGAGGAGATAGAAAGAAAGAGAAAGAATAAGAAAGAAAAAAGAAAGAAAGAGTGATAAGAGATGTGACGTGTTTTCTTTATTAATCGTTAATTAAAAAGAATTATAGAAAACATGACTCCAAGATTTACAAATAAAAATTTCGCTATAAATCATTTTGGCTTACTTTCATAACAAAACAACGGGACATTCTTAATGATAAAAGAGGAAACTGAAAAATAGTGTTTCTATGGCAACTGAAGTAGCATGACGTCACTGTATTTTTTTTTTTGTTTTTTCAGTTGATTTTTTATAAGAATTTTCTCTTTCGTTTCAAATTGATTGATCATTTTCTATATTCTGATCCAGGTAGTCTTTTTTTCTCGCTTTCATATTTTTCATTTGCTTTATTCATTTTATAATGTAGTTTATTTCTATTATAGACCCATTAATCATCGTTGTTTGCTTTTTTTTCTTTGTTGATATTTCGAGGACCTTTGTATCAACATATAAATGTTTATTGTATATCTATTAGCGTACTCTGTCACCTCTGTTTATTTATCTATATATGTAAATATAAACACTCGTATACACACACACACGCACATATATATTCATACGTATGTGTGTGCGCGTATATTTCCTAGTATGTCTTTATGTGCGCCTGTACATGTGTGTATGATGTAAAATTTAAATGGAAAAATAAAACAATATAGATATATTTATCTTTGAAAGAATATGATTTTATGCATTTGTTTCCAATAGTATTAATTAAAAAAAATTACTTCTATCTGAATTATTTACTCTATTTATAGCCTCATCTTTTTGTACCCTCTGACCTTCCTCGGGTATATATCGATCTGGGTAACCTACAGGGGATTCTGAAGGAAAATACGCTAATTTAAATTCCTTTATTTAATCTACTTCAGTAAACGGTTCTCCTTTCACTGTCCATCTCTGAGGATATCTCGTCTCGTCTTTATTTTTTTTTTTTTTTTTGCTACTGCTCCGTTATTGCTCGCCCGTTTCCACTGAGTTCAAGTATACACTGTCCAGCCCAACGATTGAACTCACAATTCACCAAAGTGAAGTTGTCCAGTTCGTTATAAAGCTTATGAAGGCCGGAGGACACAACAACAGAAAAGTTGTGATAAAAACAACAAATAGTCAGTAAATAGAATAGAAACAGTGTAAATATTTATGTATTTATGTAAAAATTTATGTAAAGATTTTTCCCATTAAAAGTTAAATATAAAAAGAGAAAACAAAACAACGAAATAAAAGAAATACATATTTAATAATAGAAAAAAAGAACATATTCAATGTACAAATTTATAAGGCAACCAAAAAATCCTTGACGAGGTGATCAATGATACGCAAATGAATGCATCATGTGGCAGGAAGGCGTTTACACGTGATGCATTTAGGGATACTATATGGCGACTTGACTGTGAGACACTGTGCCATCCACCTTGCGTCAACAGATTATCACCTCTTCCATTTCTTCGTGGGAAATCCTTCGCAAATTAAATAGACTTGGCGGCAAGCAATCTCAAACTTCTTTTGCGTTGGCAAAAGGTTCTTGTTACCGACAATGATTACTTTGCGGACTAATGGTATGTCAAATTTGCATTATACTTATTTTTCTAATAAATAAATAAGAGCAAGAACTATTTTGGGCTACCTTTTACATGTCAGCTAAATACAAAACTATGTGATGCTCTTATATCCTGCAGAGTATATTTTAAGCAAGTCAGTGTTTAACAATATTTACTGACAAGAGAATTCATGAAGGACGCCAATTAGTTGTGTAATGGTCAAAAATCCAAACTAGATGCTCCATAGTTTAGGCGAAAAGTAAACTACGCTTAGTAAATTGCCACAAAAGAATTAAGAAACCAGCTTCAGAATAGTTTCATAGAAAATAAATGACTCAATGTGTCTACTAATGATTGGTAGGCATAGTTACTGACGATGTATTTTGCAAAGAGGAAAGATGATAAGCATTTCTGAAAACAAGTGGGAAAGTGGTATACGTACATCAAAGCAAGTTTCAAAGCAATACGAAAAGCTGCTATGTGGATAAGACAAGATCTTGAGAATCTAGAAAAGCGATCTATAAATGGTCTACATAAGTACATTCATTAAATTTCGATGTGTTTGAAAAATATTGAAAATAGACAGGGCCATTCTAAAATATCGCTTAAAGTAGTTGGAACCCAATGAATGCCACACACACACTTCTTTGAGAATAGCTGAGAACGCGAAAGAATATCATTATTGGATCATGGAGAACCTGGGTCTAATATGATATGGAGTAACGAATATAAATTTAATATTTTTGGTTTGATTATTAGTGATACATTACAAGAGTTTTAATAAAAATACTACACCTAATTAGAGTTTTATGTCTAGAAATGATGTTGGCGCGTTGTGTCGAATTAACAGAATTATGAATAGTAAGTATGGTCTAGAAAGACTAAATGATATTATGCAATCATACAGCCGTTTATGTTGGGTCATGTGTTTTTCAGTAGGACATCAACCTAAACTGAATGACCACACTAATCATTGAAGACACTGACATCGAGGCGCTGTGAACTATAACCCCATCAAAAGCTTATGACAACGCGTAAAAAACAAATGTCTAACATAATAATGCTATAAACACAATTATATGCTTGAGTATTAGGGAAATCCCATTGGAAACATTAGGCCTCTAATTGCATCGATACGATGTTCCATAAAAACGAAGACGTATTGAAGAAATTGTTTGTTCTTCTATATGTTAGCCATTATTCATTCATTTACTTTGTTTGGGCATAAAAATGGCAGATAATTGGAGCGCTCCGAAACTGACATATTAACAGTAAGACTTAGGTTTTACATATTTTCAAAGAAACAAAAAATCCTCAAAAACCTTCGTCTCTGAAAGATAGATTTAATCATATTCTAATGTCGAATCATCAAAGGAAGAACTACATCACACATTCACACGAGCCATAGGTGATCGCATGAAATGGAAACTTAATGAATGCGCTACAAATATAGCAAATATTTTTATGAATGTCTGTAAGCTTCGTTCCATCAATTATTACAGTATTTGAGTATGTAAGAGTTACATATTTGAAGTTTCAACGATCTCTAAATGAACACCTCGGGGATTTTATATTACAAAATGATTATATATATTACGTTTAGGATTTATTCTAGTTTTCCAACTGAAGTTATTTATCAGATATAGATAGGTATTAAACGTTTATCAGAGCAAGAGATCCAAGTTATGAAAACTGTTTCTTTTGTATGTTTCTTTTCGTTGTCTTAATTAACATTTTTAAACCAAAACAAGGAAAGTACAACGTGCACAATATTCTAGAAGAAAAGAATTAATGAAGGGCATCTATTAAAAATGCAAATGTCAGAGAGCCGAACTTGTCGATAATTAATAGTGATCACGGAGTTAGATTCTTACTAGTTGCCCCCATACTCGTAGCTTTGTATCAAAATTAAGCTACACTTATGTCACACTAAACTAGAAAAGTGCGTAAAATTAACCAATCACTTATCTTCTGATGCTAAGGTTCTTCCTAGAGATAAGACATAAACACTATGTCAGTGATCGAACCGTTAAAATACTAATACTAAGTTAAATAGGTTGCAGATAGAAACGCCACACACGAGAATCACTTCGAAATTAATACCTACTTGGAAGAGTCGATCAATATGTAAATAATTTCGGTCGTTTTTTTTACGGGTCGTATACTCAAAGAACATTTTATATTCTGTAGGAAATGTGTCATTCAGAAAAAGAGACTATATAGCAAAAGTTGTGAATAGCTGCAAATAACTCTATTTTATGTCATAAAAGCATTGAAATAATGTCTAATCATTTGAATCTTTGAGAAAAATAGGCATTTCTTAAGTTTATCCAAGCTGAAAATGCAGGTCCCTCGATTAGTGCAGAAATCATTCTTATTGACTTTCAGAAGCACTTTGCTGCTATCAGTAATTACTTCAGTATGAAAATCATTTGAATAGTTGTTCATGATTGTACAAATGAGTCTCTATAATGTCAGGATGTGTTGTCAGAATTTTCCTGACTTCTTTTAATTATGGCAATGTCAGGCAAAATTACTTATTAAATCGATTGCATAACTTGGCTTCCATATTTACGCCACCTGATTTAAGACAAAGCTTTTAAAACAAAATTATACGCATATTTAACGTCAATCCTCATCTTGACAATGCAATTATCAACAGTCCTTATTAACATTTTTCTCAATATCTTTCTCGTCTAACAATCAAATTGTCTTTCGCTAATTCCAGAACACCAAACCGAAAAGGTGATTATTCTAGATTTGCTAGGAAATATAATATACTGTGAAGTTCTTGCTGACATTTTTTAATATCCAATATACAATAAGTCAGATTTTACAAGCGCACAAATGAAAGGAACACTAATGATAAGAATGGAAACTGAACTCGAACTTTAAAAGGTAATAATATTATTTTACCTCTGAAGAAAGTCCAAAACTCCAAAACTTTGCTTATCGAGCAAACTTTGTCTACCGTTAGATTACAAAACATAGTAAAATGGCGAAATGTTTCATTTATCCTTTGTTTATACATACATGCATCGACTTCAACTAAAACATTTAGCAGTTGTCTGTGAATACAAGGAATACATCATTGTATGGGAAAGAGTAGACACGAATGAAAATTCTAATTCTATGGACTGAGTTTTTTTATACATTTAATTAACCAAGATCTGGAATTCAGCAACTTCGTCAAAACAAGTCTGAGAAATTAATTGCTGTGGAACCAAAAATAATTTGGAACACCTTTAAATACATCGGAATATCATTAAACTTATACATAGCATCAGTCACGCTCCTCTTCTATCTCAGTGAAGCAGAACGAGACAAAGGACCAGGTAACATTAGTTTTATGCTTTATGAAAGTCCATGAACTCCAATTAAGTATTTAAGTTGGGCAGAAAAAATATCAAAAAGTTTCCTTGAATTCATTACATAGTCGGAAATCTCTCTCTAAACAAACTCTTCGAGCCGCTGTGGAAGTAATGCGCTTTTCGATCCCACTCAAGCCTAAACATTTCCGATTCGTTTATTTAATTTCAAATTTAGAAAAGTAGAAATGATAGAATGTGACGTGAGTCATTTGGCTTAATGAAAACTCTTTGATTAGATTAAACGGAAATTATGCCAAGTGAATACCTGATACAAATGAAAAATTAGGAAGAAGTTACTGTTTTAATGATTTTTTGCTTTGTTTTTCTTTATATTCAATTTCGATCACTGGAATCGCATTTTTCCTTGGACCACACCTATCACATTTTTATTGATTGATAAATTTAATTCTTTACCTATCAATGAATCATTCTTTATAGAACCATTGCATTCTTTATTGATGCAGTTACATATCTAGCCTAACAATCTATTTTAGTTTTGCTTTTAATTTCTCTCCTTTTTATCATTCTCAATGTTTTCGGCATCTTCATTAGGACGCAGAAGATATTTGTTTCCATATTTGATTATTTCGATTATTTTGAACATATTTAACTCATTTTAACTCCTTTATCTCTCATTTTCTTTTACTGTCTTTCTCAGATTTCTAATTCTATGTGTTTTTGGCCTTAGACTTCTTACTTTCCTGTCATGAGATCTTGAAAAATTTAAATGCAATGTCAATTGTTATCTTTTGAGGACATGAGCGATGAGTTTGTGGATATAAAATTCTAGCTAGAGGTAAGTGTGTCGGTATACATGCTACACATAAACAATTCACAACGGACATGTTAATATTTTCTGGATTTTTCTGCTCCATACTCTAGATGCAGTGCAATCTACCATTGCTACACTTACAATGATCTTGGTGAGCGTCTTTGGCCGTCCAGGGTCTGTTCTTAGAATGTATGACGACGACATAAGATCCACAAAATGAGAAGAATATCTATGAGAAAAATAAGTGTTGAAAAAAGCACAGGTTGATGACATTATATTGACGTTGATAGCTGTGAAGAATAAACTGAGCTGCATATTGCCGTCCACAGGTTGGACACTGATTGCCGACACCTGGTGGCAGTGGCCCATGCCCCAGGTAATCATGACTAAATTCGATTAAATTCCTGGCCTTGTGTTCGGCTAGTTTCAAATTTTTCAGTGGCCTGAAAAAATCCAACACCATGAATGCGTGTAGCGTCCACATCCAGAGGGTTTAGCCCTCGCCAAATTCTTCAGACAGTGAATCTTCATATGCAAATTGGGTCTCACAAAGAGCAGTGATGTCAATATTATACTGTGTAAACTCAGTTGCTATGAGTGCCGTTTATCGTCGATGAAGGTAACTAGGAGAATTGGTGTCCTGGAGGCTTCGAATGTTCCATGTGTCTAGTGGTTATATTGCTACATATTGTATTGACAGTTTTCAAATTTTCGACCTTAAGATGATATGTACTGACGTTTGTATTATCACGTCCAGAAAGAATTTGGCGTGCAAATTTTAGGCCCCTCCTCTGTGTTGAGCTGCCTAGTCACGCAGAGTGCTACCTCAGACGCCCAGCCACATTCGTTGATGCCTGCGAACATCAACACTGCCCCACCAGACTAGAAACTCCCAACAACATCCAATACCTACCCGCGTCACGTGTCATACTGTCGCTGTGGGACTCTGAAGTTTTTAAAGAAGAAAAAAGATTATGGTGAGTAGGAGGTTGCGCAGACCGTCATCCTCAGCAATTTGACTCTGGAGGATCAATTTCCAGTGGCAAGGCGGGTCCGAGACGACCAGTGGTTCAAAAGTTCTGCAATACCAAGAGGTAGAGGTTTCTTTCTTCCAGAGGAGAATCCAACCAAGGCTGCAGGATACTATAGTCAAGGATTGAAGTCTTCTCGAAAACATGTCTTTTCGCCTAAAGGTACGTGGTCCAATAAAAGAGAAGCTGTGCATTACGCGTCACTCAATGAGGGGTGCTATCACTCTACAACTTAAGAACGTTGAAATGTTTTGAATACTACAGAGCTCAATCCAAACAATCCACCCGCAAGCCCTGTGCATACGTGCACGACAGTATTGTGGCGTAAAGTAGAAGCCTATGTATTCTAAGTCCTGTTGCAAGTAAATTATTTTAGCGATTCATGTTGTCGCTCATGCGGTCAAATTTGTTCTGATTTGTTGCTTTGAGCGCTGTCACTGTTACCTTAATCGAAACACATGGGAGTTGGCAAAATTTTTCCATTGGCACAAAGCCCGGGTCCGATGTTCAAATGTTCACTGAAAACTATTTCAGCGATTAACATGAGTACGCTGTTTGGACTATAACTCCACAAACCCCGTACAGCACAAATAACGATTTACTCTCTCTCTCTCTCTCTCTCTCTCTCTCTCTCTCTCACACACACACACACACACGCACACACACGCACACGTTTAAACCCTTTCTTTCACTTTTTCTCACATTTTTCCTATTTCACTCACACGCCATTTTCATTTCTTTCTTTCGCTTTCTTGATACCATTCACTCTTCTGCTCACTCACTTTCGCCCTTTATCTTTCTGTCACTACCACTCTCTTTCTCGCTCTCTCTTTGAAAAAAAAACGTCTCAGACATGCTGACCTTAGGATTAAGCATAGTTTTGAAACAATTATCTCCACCACTAACGGAAGGCGCCCCAGCAATGCCTCATAATGCCACCAGAATTTATTGATTCTCGACTACAGCGAGAGAGAGAGAATGTCATAACCATATCTTCAAAGTTTTTCTTCCTTCAATCTGGATATCCCACATTTCGATATGAAATATAATTTATATCTCGTTGGCACCGCATCATCCTCTCTCCCTATCCCCTTTCTCCCCGACCCCTGGTGGCGGTGATGGCTGTGAAGAACCAGCCTAATCCTGAAGAGTCGTGGACAGGATTCCATGGGGAGTGTGGATGGTGGACGTGGCTAGGCGAGTTGAGCCCACCTGGCAGCAGGTCCAAGATCCTTTTTATGTTGACGCTTGGCCTCGAAAGTCTTGCAACCCACCTCGAATGGACTTACACCAGAAAGGCAGATTTGAATCAGCTGTTTCCCAGGTCTCGGTCAAGGATGTCATCAGCAGATCTATAAAACGTTGTTTTAGGCCTTAGAGCTGCCTCTCGCCGCTGTTGTGTTCTCCAAACAGAATGATACATGGAAGTCGAGTGGGACGCATTCTAGACGTGTAACTCGTCCAGCAGAGACGAAGCTGAAGGATGCTAACATTGGGGCTCGGGGAAGGGAGTCTAAAAGAGGAACTCGTTGTTGGTAATGCTGCCATCCCAACTGATTAGAAGGATTCTTTCCAGCTTCGTTTGCTGGAACTGCTACAGACGTTTGATGTCCTGTCGGTACAAAACCCATGTCTCACAAAATCAGTATCTAATGCATTCTAATTGCATATCTTCATATTCTTCCACATACCGTTCAGGAGCCTAGTCACAATCTTACAAATAAAGGAAATGCAAAATCAATGATTTGATTCTATTTTGAATTAATCAAATGAATGATTAGGACGATTAAAAATTTTCGACTGGAAAAATGAAACAAAGTTCTTAATCTACGGAGATTCTCTAGGCTGTTATTGTAAAAAAAATAATGTTTCGTTTCTTTATAGAATTTATCTTTATCGTCATGGCTATTGAAAGCAGACTTTTTAACCTCAGGTATGAACTCTACTATTTAATTGTGTTTCCGTTTGTATAATGTTCGAGAATATTCGCAACTAGTGAGAATGTGCTTAAACTGAGAGTTTTCCCATATCCTTCAGTCAGATCTTAATGACTTCTACAACTTAAATAGTTTGTCACCATATTTCTTGAAAAATAGGTATTTCCAACAATATCTTTTCAAATTTTATTGATAAAATAATTAATTTCAGTAGTATTTATTCTTATTAGATGAAGAATTGTTACTAACTTAACTAATACTGACTAGCATTTGCTTTTATGGTTCATTTGTTTTTTTATCAGAAAATAAAATCGCTTTAAAATGATAACTAAAA
This sequence comes from Acanthosepion pharaonis, assembly GCA_903632075.3. NCBI lineage: Eukaryota > Metazoa > Mollusca > Cephalopoda > Sepiida > Sepiidae > Acanthosepion > Acanthosepion pharaonis. Next base: position 624,579 of record CAHIKZ030005431.1, on the reverse strand, counting down.
TAAACGCAATAATAGTTTGTGTATTACAAACAAGAAATCAAACACCATCATTTATATTTGACAATGAGAACTTTCACCATCAGAGACTAAGTCTATCATCACGATATTCCAGAAATGGTGCTTGTATGTTCTCATCCCCACCCACGTTCGTGGGTGTGACACGGGGTCATATTTAATGTGAAGTGCCCATACGCGTACATATGTATCAGCAATGGCGATTAGTAAGAGTAGCAGTGATAAAAGCTCTTAAGAGTTCTTACATCGACAGATTACTTGCTTCCCCTAAACTCTTCCTTGATAAACTGCTGTATTTATTGGCTAACTGAAGAGTTCTTTCAAGAGATTTTTGACTGCAAATAAGGCTACGTTTGCATGGAAACATTTAGTAGAAAGAAACATTTTCATTCTGCATCATTCGCCATACTGTCGTCCATATTGTATAAGGCCATTTCCAATGTCATTGCGAAAAGTAATGGCAGAATTACGCATATGATATCCAATTATTGTCATATAATGGCATATTCTGTATTCAGTCTCGTACATTTACATTTGATGTACGCTAATATCAGACTTCTGGCGGCTTTTAGAATCCTGAAATTTTATAGTTTTTTTCTCGCAGACCATTCTCCATTAAACCATAGGCATTTTCAAGGTTCAATATCATCAAGGGAAACTCAGCTGTTTTTTGTTTTTTAAAAGCGCCCCTAAAGTGTTACCTCAATTCCAAATTTCTGAAGTGATGAGTTAATGTGTTGCTCAACAAGTATTTAGCCAGCCTTCTAGTAAAAACAAATTTTAGATCTCAAATTGAGCAGTTAGTATTATAGAAACCTATTTAAGTATTTGGAGTCATATATATATATATATATATATATATATATGTGTGTGTGTGTGTGTGTGTGTGTGTGTGTGTGTGTGTGTGTGTGTGTGTGTGTGTGTGTGTAACAGAACGATGTTAGGTGATTGAATAGTAACAGGCTCGTTAATGCGAAATGCGAAAAAGAGCTCATCAAATATTAAAAAATAAATGAAAGATACAACAATTAAATAATCGAAAAATATTACACTAGCTTCCAACTATCACAGCTATAATTAAAATGAATTTATCTAAGCTTAAGATAAAAAATTTTACATTTCTTCTAAAATAGTAAGGGACTTAATACAAAATAATATAAAAGAGACGTAAAAAGATATTTACTCATCAGCCTATAATGAGTAGAACTCTCGAGGAATTTAATATAATAACATAATATAAGATCCCAAATGATATTTTATCAAACACTCAATGATTAACCGCTCACCCTAATGAATGACCATAATTTCGGTTTGGAAATAGAAAGCAATTGCTAAAACGAAAAGGTCTAGAAATTGTACTGGCTGCCAAATCATCCACAGTATTTTTTCCAGGTTCTTACAATATTTCACCTTTCTTGGCACATCAGTTAAGATAAGGTGGGAGCCTAAAACCAAAAACGATAAGAGCAAAAGCGTAGGAAAACTGGAGGAGATCGGTTTCATTATGTGTCCAGACACGTTTGAGAAAGAAAAAAAACAAATTTAAAACTAAAAATATAAACATTTTAAATACAGCGTTTCCACATTTTTAGTGTTTCCCTTCGGTACATAATAATCGACGCACAAGTTTATATTTTCCACTTCCACACATATAATTTCATCATTAAAGCATTACTTTTGTTCGATAAAGTCATATATGATGAAGTCTTCAACTATTTTCGAAACTTTCTATTTTTAGACAATCTTTGTAAAAATATTTTTACATCTGTTACCCCAGAAGACACAAAGGAAACTGCAAGAACTTCTACAGGAAACGAAAAAAAAGGACTAAACATCAATTGCAAGAATACAAAATGTATGATTGTCAGCAAAATGGACAACCCAACATATAAATTACAAACTGGAGATACCAAAATCAACTAAGTAAAACAAATTAAATATCTAGAAAGTGTTTAACAAAGGACGGTAAGTGTGACACCTAAATCCGAAGACGAATTGGAACAGAGAATGATGCCTTCCAAAAGCTATTAATAAATAGGAAAAATTCGTTAGAAACAAAGAAAAGAATACTGAGCTTTTATGTAATATCGGTCCTCCCATATGGCAGTGAATGCGGAACAATCTCATCACAGATGAAGAAGAGACTTGATACAATAGAAATCTGGTTCTACAGAAAGATGCTGAGAATAATATGGACCGAATATGTGAGCAACGACGAAGTTTTAAAGAAAATGTAAACAAAAATGACACTTATACATAATATCAGAAAGACATGATTTCTAAGGCACATAATGAGGAAAAAAAGTCTTAGACAATTTGCCACTCACAAGACATATTGAAGGCGAGAGGGGCGGAGGAAACAGCGCATCATCCACCTAACGAACTTACATAAAAAAGATGGCAGAACAGGGATAAGAAGGGAGAAAATTTCATAAAAGCTACAAAAATGGTGGAGAGCCATATGAAATTTTGAGAAATTCTTTTCTGTATCGTTTAATGTTTATATTCGTTATAAGGACAGTTCTTCGGAGAATTTAAATCATCGATTTTTGTTATCGAACAAAACAATGCAATAAAACTAAGACATTATTTAATAAGAAAAGCTTTTATGAATAAAATATATTACGGACACGACTGTCTTGAGAAAAATATTTTTATGAATAATGAATTTTTACAAGAATTGTTTTCATTTTATTTAATTTTAATTAAAATAATTTATAAAGTGTTAAGTCTTTTCAAATTCTGCATTTACTTGTAGCTGTCAAGTGACATTGTTATTAAATTAAAACTATATTTACTAACCCTAACCCTAACCCTAACTGGAAAAGCTCACTACAATTCAATGATCCCCTCGCCCATATTTTAAACAGGATTTTGGTGTGCATAAACATGTCAGTTTTTGTAAATACGGACGTCTATACACGACACAACATTATCAGGAAATAAGAGCGGTAACTATAGAAACTTTAAAATTTATTAAGAAAAGTTTTTGTAAAAAACCAAAGTAACTAAAATTCAATAAAATATTATCATGCTTCAAATATTAGTATGCTTCAAATATTAGCATGCTTCAAGTATGTGGCACCTTGCATTATTAGAAATATTCATAGAAATATGATTTAATTTTTTCTTACTCGGTTACTAAACAGGTTGTTTATTTTTTTTTTAAAACGGAAAATAACTGAGTTGAAAATAACTCACTAAGATTGTACTAGACGATCTTAAGGGAAGAAGAAGGAAAGAAAAGAAAAAAAGAAAGAAAGAAGAAGAGAAAAAAGAGTTGTATGATGCATGACCCAATTGAGGGTGGAGATAGGAGTCAGAAAGAGATTTAGGTCAGCGTCTTGGCCAATTTTCGAAAGACAATTGGAAGAATAGAATTATAAATAATAAGAAGAAAGAAAGGGAAAAAAAGACATGATATCAAAACGGGCCGCTGATGTAGACCAGATATCGTCAAAGCATCTGACCGACTTTTGCGTGGAGAGACTCCTTATCAATTTGGTTTAGAACAATAGAAATGAAATTTTTAATCAGAGAAAAGTGTTTTTGGGTTGAGGGAGTTACCGGTGGAACGATATACAGATCTTGACCTGTTAAGAATTGGACACCCACGTTAATAAAGTAGAGACATTTCAATGTAGATAATTAAGATTTTCGACTATCAGGAAAAAACAAAGAGGTAAAAAAGAGGGACAATTGCTTTTGGCTCACAGAGGGCGCCAAGAAGGCGGAAAAGATCCTTTCTAAAGTCAAGACTAATTAGCAGCGGGCTGTTTGACAAAGTCCAGGTGAGAGAAAGCCAAAGATTGTCATTTTGCGTACGTGCAAAAAGGAAAAATTGGATTTTGTTTTTTTTAAACAAGAACGATGTAACCACGCCCGCAAACAAAGGGGAGAGGATGTTCGATCAATAACAATTGGTCGAATACGATCACGTGACCTGCGGAAGAAAAGGGAAAGAAATGTTCGACCAATAACAATTGGTCGAATATACGATCACGTGACTTGCGGAAGAAAAGGAAAGAAATGCTCGATCAGGAACGATTGGTTGAAAAGCGGTCACCTGACATACGAGAGACTAAGAGATAGATATGCGCCGCCCCACCAAAGGTACTGCGAGGAAGTAGGGGCGAAAACAATAGCGATAATGGAGAAGACAGAATTAATGCAGTTTTTGGAATTATCGAGAAAACCCTGACGCCGACAGACCCACCCCAGTTTGTTGCGGCGTCAATATAAGCAGGACCCCAGTCGACAGAAATCAGTAGAGTTGGAGTTGGAGTTGCAGTTGGAGTTGAGAGTTGGACCGCGGGCAGGGATAGAGCCTGAACGCGGCCATCAGGCCCGATTCACTCGCCCCTTTGCGGGCAGAAGAATCCTCAGACAAGAAATCCTTCCAGCCCAAGTCGAAGACAGGAGAACTTCCAGCCCAAGTAGACGAAGAAGAAGATTGCCTGAAAGCCTGAGAAGAATTGGAGATGCAGACAAGCCGAAAGTCGATGAGAAGTTAAAGTTCAGCCCCGGACGGCAGTGAGAAGAGACCACCTCAGACGACAGAGAGTTGCGGCTAAGTTGAAACAAGAAATCTTCCACCAAGTTGAAACAGGAAAACTACCAGCCCAAGCAGACGAAGAAGAAGAAATACAACTCAAGTCGGAGAGAAGAATCAACTGCGAATGATCGATAGAAATTAGCCCCAGTGTCGAACTGAACCACACTCCGACATACATACATGATTCTAGAAAGTAGGTAATTCGACATTTTTCTATTGTGTGATAGAAGCTTGGTGCCATAGTCCACAGAGCGGGTCGGGAAATGAGAACACTTTTGTTTTAAGATATAAAAGGTTGTTACCCTTTTTATCAGCAATTTTGTTTGGTGTCGTGAGTTTTTATTTTATTTGTGTTTTGCCACCCCCGTCGGACTCAACTTGTATCGGCCCCGATCCCTGCTGGTCCCGTCTGTCTAAGATCTAAACACAGCGTGGGTAGACAGACCGGAGATCGGTATAGTTGCTTTAGTGACCAGGTATTGGAAGCGAGTCGGGAAAGGCGAGGCTGGTGATCATCTGACCAAAGGGTTGGAGCGGCACGCTTGGACCCAGGAGGAGCGACCAGGAGGAGCGACGTCACCGTTGGCGCCGTAACCAAAGGATCCGACACTGGGCCAGGTGTGTAACCGTCACAAGTATTTAAAATTTAAGATTACTATTTATTTAAAAATTACAAAAACAGGTGTTTACGTTGTGTTCATGTAATTCTATTTCCATTATCTTCTCCTTATTTAAAATTTCACAAGCTCATTCAATACCTCCTTCAACGCATAAAAAGAGACCCAACTCTGTGTTAAAAATGCTTTTCTTCGATATTTTAAATTAAAAGTAATATTTGTTTTAATTCAGATCAATTAAACTTTAAAAATCTGATATTCTTTTTCTCAAATAACGTTTCAGAAAAGTATATTTTATTTTTGTTAGATTTGTTATTGAAGAGAATTATGTTGTACCGATTGGACGATTTTATAGATTTTACTTATAATCAGAATAAAATGATTCCAATCAATTTAAATTCGATTGTTTCAAAGTATTTTGTTTATTGGAAATATTAAATTTAAGCTTATAATGAAAAGTGAAATAAAAAACTTCAAGAAAGACTTCATTAAAAAAAATACATTTTAAAACTTAAGTATCGCTTTTTTAGGGGATATATATATATATATATATATATATATATATATATATATATATATATATATATATATATCCTAAAACGATACTTAAGTTTTAAAATGTATTTATATGTGTGTGTGTGTATGTATTTACGCATTATTCGGGTCATGAAGGTTACGTTCAAACATGAAACAGACTTTCGCTGATTAGTGTCCACTTTTATATTTGCATACGTTCTATTTCTGATATTGAGCACTTTTACCCATAACTATAGCATACCTTAAAACTATATTTTTATCATATATTATAGTGGCTATTCTTTTAATATTTATCATAGTTTTTGCATTCCTCCATAAGATCGCAAAATTTGTTCTTTTTGGTTTAATCTTTGTGTTAAACCTTGATCTTTTTATAACACTTACTTATTTGTGTTTACGTCGATAAAAATTAAATGGCTAAGTTGTTTTAAATTCGTACTGATGCCACACATTTCACCTCCGATGAATACGAAAGAAAATTCATATTTGTTTAATTATGGATTTGTATGGAATAATTCCGTCGTGGAAGATGAAGCTACGATTTCTTTACTCTCTAAAAAAAATCAGGATCGAGAAACTTTTCATATCAACAATTGTAATAAATCTACCAATAACTTTAATGAATGTGTTCGTTATTTTTGCCCCAAAAATTCAAGTTTACCTACTTTTGATGAGAATTAATTCGCCTTCCTATCAGCTTTGCACACTATGATTTTATAAAACTAGGTACTTCCAAAAATTCGTATACCTTAGTTTTAAATGTATTTTTCATAAACAAAAATCCTTTTTGAAGTTTTCTCCCAGCTTCACTTGAAAGTTAAAGGGTTAAATTTTCTAATTCCAGAAAAAAATACTTTTGCATATTTCAAATAGAAATTATATAAAATTTTAGTTGATTCTTCCAAAAAACCACTCGAAACGGCCATTTTTATTTTTTTTAGAGAAATGTAAACAAAACCTATTTTTCAGTTTTAAAAATTCCGCAAAAATAAAATATATACATTTCTGAAACGTTACTTTCGTAAACTTAGCAAATTTAAATTAAATTAATCTGTTCTGAAACAAATATTACTTACAGCACAATATTTTCTAGATAAACATTTCTTGTCCTCGCGGTCTTGTTATTTTCACGTCTCCATCGATAATTTCATGGCCAAAGGTGTTGACAGGTTTAGTATGGTGCACCAGAATTGACATAAATTTAAGAATTCTAAGTAAGAACCATTTGTTTCTGTTTTTTTTATTTCTTATAATAATTTAAAATACTACAAAAATTTCTTACATTATTGAGTTACCTCAATAATTATATTTCATTATTTAATAGCTAAGATAATAATAAATAATTTTATTAATTATTGCATTATACCTTATTGCATTTTTAATATAATAACTGAGGTAATAATTAATAAATTTTTATTATATTAATAATTAAATTATCTCACAGTTATTAACTGTTTAAATTGATAAATGAGATAATTGTGTTATCTCAATAAATATTTAATTTAATAACTGAGAGTGAAATAATTTAAGAACTATCTCACTCTCAGCTATTAAATTTTTAAATTGATAACTGAGATATTATAATAATTTTAATTATATTATCTCAATTATTAAACTAAAAATTAAATTATTAACTCACTGTCAGTTATTAAATTTTTAACTGAAATAATATAAAATGTAATCTCTATGATTTGAAATTTTATGGTATTTAGTATTAATTTATATTCTTTATTATTAATTTCTATACTCTGGTGGTCATGAATTGCTAAAGTTATTTTACTTAACTCACAAAAAAGAAAAATTTAAAAAATCTAAAATTAAATTATTTTTCTTAAATAAATAAAAAAGTAATAAATAAAACAAATTATTTGATGCATGATACGCACTATGAAAAGTATACAAACTATATTAAGTAAGATGAATACATATCAAAATTAAAAATATTTAGTAAAATAGGAAAAAACTTTAGAAATCTTCCTTTCAAGATTCATAAAGGAGCCTGTTGAAACGTAGGGACGATGAAACATGTCAGTGAAATGAAATAATTTGCCCGCGGCCGAAAATGTTTGTCAAGGAGTTTTTCCTAAGGGGAACAAGCCTTGAATCCCGTGACCTTTTAACCATAATATCACGATACACCATACTAAAAAAAATTTCATGCAGGAAAAATATCTTTAATTATGGTTAGAAGTTTTGATAGGATTAGTATTAAGCTTTTAATTTTCGCTTAATAAATATAGTTTTCATTTAATAACTTAATAACCTACGTATGTTTGGAAAAATTTTAAAACATTTTTTAAAATTAAATTGAAAAATGAAATTCAAACAAGAAAAATGCAAACAATTCTTGTAAAAATTCATTATTCATCGAATTTTTTTTCTTCAGACAATAATGTCCTTAATTTATATTATTTATAAAAGCAAATAAAAGCCTATCTATTAGATAATTATATAGTTTTATTGCAGTTTTTATTTTACGATTTGGAGCATATTTTTAAAAAGTTGGTGATAGGTGGGGAAAAAAATGATGATTTACATTCTCCAAGATGTCCTGCTTATAAATAATATAAGACAATTTAAACAATATTTGAAATTCTGTAAAATTTCATGAAATTAAGTTACTGGTGAGGAGTAACAGATGCAAAAAAATATTTTACCAAGATTTTCTAAAAATAAAAAAATTCATTCATTTTTTAATAAGTCCTGAAAGTTTCATTAAAATCAAACAATTATTTAATTTTTGCAAGAACTTCCAAATTAATGTGTTTTTCACCGGAAACTGCTACACGAAAATGTCCATTACCACAAGTCTTACAAAGTTGACAAAAAACGGGATTTTTGCGCAAATATAGAAAGGATGAAAAATATTTAAAAATAATTTTTTAAAAATAATTTGTTCTTTCCGCTTAATAATAACATAAACATTTTGACGATAAAAGTTTGTTTTTATTAAGTTTGGGGACTTTTATCATCATGCTATACTGTTTTTTTAGCGAATTATTGGGAGTACCTATATAAAAACACATGACTATACAAATTCAGCAATCAAAATTCACTAATTGTAATCGGTTTTATTTGCTAGAATTTACATTAGGTCAGTGATGTCTAATTTCACAAATGTGTCTTAATATTTTTTGTGGGTAGGAGGAGGAGTAGTAAATAAAGATGACCCAGAAAATACATAATCACAGTATTCTAATAATTATTTCCCTGTGGTTCTTACCTCACAAGAAAATTTGTTTTTCTATCAATTTATTTTTATACATTACTACTTTTATTTGTATAATATTATTTGTTCACTGATAGACAGGCAATAGATCCATCCAAATTTTCTCGCTTCCAAGGTAACATTATGATATCACTTAGCAGTAATACTGCTACCCAACTGGTTGAAGACTGTATTGTTATCAATAATTTTCTAACAATTTCCTCTACATTAGCTCTGTCTTCTTGAAGCTCTATATCTGTTCCTGACAATGTCAACAGTGCTGTACACACAAGGAAGTTTCATGAAATCGTATCAGTAACTATAAAGATAGACTGTCCTTTGTAACGAGTTTATTATTGGCGTGAATACTCTGACATACAATTACAGAAGGCCAATTAAGAAGACAACTAATTAGATAAAATGTCCAAAGTACTAGTGTAATTAGCAACGATAATCAATGAGACCTCACTAAATATACGGTATGTACCTCTGATCGAAAAGATTGAAGTTATGCTGTGGAGTTTGTCGGTATCTGTTATTGGAAAGCAGACATATAAAAACGAAATGACATTTTAGTGTATTCTATTTAAGAGTCAGCAATATAAATTAGGAAAGTGGAATTAAAGCTGAAAAATTGCATTTATGTGTCTTGCATTTATCATATCACTGTAATAATATATTTTTTGTTAATATCAACAGCAATATATATATATTATACATCGAAGTCGTGAAAACAACGTTCTTGGATCGAATTTCAAATCCAGATTTATTTATTGGCGTAAAGTTGAGGCTGTTTCTATTTATATCATTTTGTCTATATTTCTGTGACGAGTTATTGTAATTATTTACACTATTCACAGTATTCGGATTGTTGCCTTCAACTTTGTTGCCATATTCACGATGCTACGGCAGTTGTACGCTCCGGCCTGCCTCAGAAATTTCGTACTGAACTCTTTATTTCATCCGCCTGGGTAGATGGTGTTAGTTCCAAGTGCCATGTCTCTTCCAGATGTATCAACTCTCGATGTTTTTGCTGTAGCCACAACTTTTCGGGTCAAGTCACTGGATTCAACCAACGCTTTTATTCACAGGCCCAGTGGATAAAAGTGTTGGTACAACGACCGAAACGTCGTGAATATGGTAATAAAGATGAGGACAACAGTCCGAACAATGTGAATAGTGTAAATAATTATATTATTATGTTTTCATCTCTTGCAGAAATTTATTTTAGTGGTTTAAATATAATTGAAAAAAACAATTGAAACATGAAATCTGAATTTTGTTCATTGCAAATGAAATTCTCTTTGATATTTTTTATCGTGGCTATTTTCAACTTGATATGGCAAAATACACTTTGTCAAAGAAGCGGATCTTTTATTATTCTAATAAAATGAACAGAAAAATTTACTGTCGTGTGCGCATATCTGTGTGTGAGAATATGAGTGCCTGCATACATGTGTGTTTCTGATTCAATATGTTTTTCAATATTCTTTAATATATTTTTCAGGTTTTGTTTTTCAATAATATATATAATCAATTGTCCGTCCAAATTAATTTTATGCATTAAATCAAATCCTGGCCTTTTCAAGCGGTTGACGCCTTTATCTCTGTGTGAGTCGTCAGTCGTATCATCAATTATTTACACGGTTTAACCTATTTCTTCAGAAGGCAACAAAAATTTTAGAAAATTCCAAAAAGAGCGACAAGCAAAATATTATTGTTTGTGTTGCTAGGAGGAGGAGGAGTAATTATTTATTTTCTTTAATGTCAGCTCACAAGAAATAAATCTTCTGATAATTCCAATTCAACATTGATTATTTTATTTTCTGTCATACTTTCTTTTTATGTGTCGTGTTCTTTCAGGGCGTAGACAATCATGGCTTTCCATTTCTCTCTATCCCTTGAAGCTCTCAACAAGTTCTTTCCCTCTGCTACCTCCTCCAAACCACGTTCTGTCAACCACTTGCTTAAGCCCGCTAGGTATTTCATGCGTTGTTTTCCCTCTATTCGACTCGTGAGTATCAGATTCTCTAGGCCCTCCTTCCTCATTACATGTCCCAGAAACTTCAGCTGCCTCTTCCTGGTGTTAAGTATAAGCATGCTCTTTGTTTACATCCTCTTTAAGACATCATCGTTGCTCACACACTCGGTCCATATCCTCAGCATCCTTCTGTAGTATCCACACCTCCGTCACCTCGAGGCTCTTCTTCACTTTTGAGGAAACCGTCCAAAACTCGCTGCCGTAAAGGACAGATGTCACATAACAGCTCAGTACTCCTTTTTTTGTTACCAAATAAATCCTCCTGTCTCGCAATACTCTGCACAGCTTTTGGAATGCCTCCTTGGCCACCCCAATACGTCTACGGATCTCGGTGTCGCACTTGCTGTCCTCTGTCAAAACGCTTCCCAGATATTTAAACTTCTGCACCTGCTTGATTCAAGTGTCCCCGACCTACAAATTGCATTCCAGGCTTATCCTTTTTCTGAGGACCATGCATTCTGTCTTTTTGTAGTTTATGCTTAGTCCTTTTTCCCCCACTCTCCTTCGCTACCTTGTGTAGGAGATTTTGTAATTTCTTTTCCGTGTATGCTATCAGTACTGTATCAATGCTCACCTCGTACAAGGCCCAACAGCCACTCAAGATAAATGGTTACTATGTGGTGTGGTACCGGAATGGCAGAAATACCTCGCACATAATAGTAAGACATTAGCTAATGAAGGTACCATTGCCACTAATACCTTGCCCTTATGTGGGAGGTATTTCCGGGAAGTGTGTGTGGGAATGTATTTCTATGGGAAGGTATTTCTGTGAGAAGTATTCCTACGTAAGAAAAGGCAAGAGTTGAAGTTCATGGGGTTATGCAAAAAATTAACAGTTAATTTTAGACTTGAAGAAGACAACATTGTAGTTATTGTGAAAACATCCTGTCGGAAGTCTGTCCCACAAAGCAGTAGTTCTTGGAAAGAAGGTACTCGGATGGAAAAACTCTTTCTTACTAATGGAATACGAAGGGAATGAGGATGATTCACACTTGTGGACGTGACAAGGTGAGTTTCAGTTGCAATGCTCAAGATTGGTAGGACTAAGGAATATAGCTTGTCAGAACACATGCCATGGAACTAACTATAGACTAACGAGAGGCTCATCACATTTCACCTAAGAAAAAGGTGTTGTAGAATGAAAAATAATTCATCACCCACAAGACCGCATAGACTCTCCATTATGATATACACGTGACAACTGGGTAGCTCAAGCCAAGATATAGTAGCAATACTCGATTTCTGGTCTGATATAATTCTGGTAAAGATGAATATAGCAGGCGGTCAGAAACTTACTGGAGTGGCACAATGAACCAAAAATTTTTCCCCACATCTTTAGCAATCGATCGATCCACTTGAGGCCAGGGGAGGACTTGGGTCCCGATAGATGTTCAAGGCAAGAAGAAACCTCATTGAGAGAACACCTAGCCATCATGATAAGTAAAAATCCAGGCCTTGCTCGATGGTGGTGAAACTTGACATGTTTGGCTTTGACCATATTAAATTTTACAAGCCTTTCCTTTCTTTTTCCCATTGAGCTACTTGGACTCGATCAGAACATATATGAAAGGCTAGTTTCTGCTCTTCCAAGGTTTTGGAGGTGCACCTATAAACTGTTGCTGAAACATCCGCATAGATGCACACTAATGTACAGTAATGCACACTATTCTTTTAGGCAAATCATTAATAAACAGTAGAAAGTGGGTAGGACCAAGGAGAGTAGACTGTGAAACGCTGGGATTGGCCTTTGGGGTTTTCGATGTCTGACCGTTAACAACGGCTTTCAGTCACCTACCTGTTAGAAAGAACTTGATAATTCAGAGAGCTCTTCTAGAGATTCCATAGTTGGGGAGTTTATGTAGCAGCTCTCGTTGCCACGTTTTGTCAAAGTCTTCGATATATTCAAAGCAATGGTCCTTGTGATAAAATTATTGTCTAGTGCCTCGCTGATTCTATGAAATCCATACTGGTTATCGCTCAGAAAGTTGTTCTAGTTGAGGTGTTCAATAACCTTCTTGCTAATTATATATTCAAAGAGTTTGCTGATGACACTAATAAGGCTAATGGGTCGATACTCTGACAGGCATGAGCGCTCAATCTCACAGTTAATATGTATGGACTGAAGCAACAATGGTTGAACATTTTTGCCAGACTTGGAGATAATTTTGGGTTGGTATTTTTAAGAATCGCTGGGATTTTCCAGGACAATAGCCTTATTCAAGAATTTAAATAAAGAACGTACAATCACTATATGTGTCCCATTGGGTATTTCATAAATATAGCCATATGTCATCATGTCTTTCGAACAACAAGTATATACTCTACAAATGCTACTCCACGAGACTCAACACAAAAAAGTCGACAAACACAATTACGATTTTTTTTTAATTTATAAGTTGAGCATAAGTCATGGCTGTATTTATCGTTCATCATGATTTTTTAAAGATAAGAATCTTGAGTAACAAAATTAAATACGTTCTTCGGGATGTTACTATGTGATACTTGATATGCATGTTCACCTATTTATATTCTACTCAGAGTGTAGCTTACACGACCTTCAAGTCTCCTTGAATGAGAAAGTGGCGCCATATTTCACGATAGAATAATAGATTAATAGTATGTACGACTGAGATATTCGACAGCTATAATAGCAAAAATCAAATAAACAATGAGGAAACATCAGATGGTTTGAAGAAAAACAAAAATGGCTGGAAAATTTCACTTTTGAAAATGGAGAGGAAGCGAAGACAAAAATAATGAAAGCAGAAGACAAAAATATGAGATGAAATTATTCAGTTGATGAAAATATCTGTCTCTATAATTACAAAAATAACGCATTAATCATTAACTGTTTCGATACCGACCCTTATGTTCGATAAAAGGACTTCGATTGTGATTTGGGACTGCGGGAAAGAATGTAAGAATCTTCGCGGCCCTAAAATACACCAGGCTCAGATGAAATGCATGGATAAGAGAGGTCCAACGTAGCGCAAAGGTTTAGCCCCTGGTGAGACGAAGGAGGTACAGGGCTGGTACTCACACCACAGCGCCCAGTCACTCCAAGCAACCGACCAAACCACCCCAACCATTGTAATCTGTAAGCAGATCAAATGGCCTTCAGCGACTTGTCACAGCGAATGGCAACAGTTTGGCGAGAACGTAAGCAGAATCATTCTTATTACATCTGAAGGCAACGCTCACAGTCTTTACACGTCTTATCGACAATGATAGTCAGTTATGCCACAGAAAGATTTGACTTGCGCGAAGAGAGGAAAGGGAAACCGTACAGCAAGAACCGTAGAGCTGAGAGGATACAGGGACTGATGCGAGAGTTAAGGGTATTCAAAAAAAAATGGTACAGTCTAGTGAGAAAAACGCTATTCACTATCAGAGATGCGGGATGTTGTAAGATCAAGCTGAGTGGCATCGGAGGAGAAGGAAGGAAAGAGCGAAGAAAAGATCATCGTTCTTCGCAGATCCTTTTGGCTTTACGAGGTAACTGCTTGGGGATAAGCGGAGTGGTCAGTTAGAATGCTCTGCAGATGAGATTAACAACTATCTACAGAACACATTGAGTGACCCTATAAGAGACAAGGATCTCGGCCATACAGAAGCCGTGATTAATCCAACCTATCCGACGGCTGATTTTGATTTAGACGAACCTAGCTGGGAGGAGATTTGGGAGGTAGTGAAGGCAGCTAGATCAGCCTCAGCTGAGTTCCATACAGCGTCTATAAACCCTGTCTGAGTCTTATCCAGCTCCTTTGGAAGATACTAAAGGTAATATGGCGTAGAGGTAGAGTTGCAGACAAATGGAGATAAAAAGGAAAAAAACTCCAGACATTTAGACCAATTCAGGAGTATCTCTTTATTGTGCACCGAAAGTAAGATCTTTTTCAGTATTTTATCGCGGCGACTGACGAAATTTCTTTTGGTTAATAATTACATCGACAGTTCATTACAGAAGCGGGGAATTCCGGGTTTTCCGGGATGCCTCGAACATACTGGAGTAGCTAAAGAAAATAAGGGCGACCTCGACGCATTGTGGCTGCACCTTGCCAACGCATACTGGTCCATTCCACATAAATTATTACAAGTGTCCCTAAGGAGATATCATATACCCGAGAAGATCAGCCTATCAAACCTGGACTATTATAAGAATCTTAAAATAATAACCACTTCCAGGTTTATAGTTCCCGATTGGCACAGACTCGAAAGGGCTATTATTACTGGCTGTACGATATCAGTTGGGGTAACTGAGATCCCGTTCGAGCTGGGTTAATCATACGATCTTGTTTGGGGTAACCCGTACAGCTAGTAATAATAGCCCTTTCGAGTCTGTGCCAATCGGAAATTTACCCTCGATATAAATATGGGCAAATCGGCCGAAGTCGAGTGTCGAAGCCGTATGATGAAGACAGGAGTGTGTCAGCCACCGATCAGAGCGTCCATGGACGATCTGACTATTACATCTTCGGTCACGGGGAGTAGGTGAATCCTTCGTAGACTGGAAAAGCTTATTGCTTGGGCGAGAATGAGTTTCAAACCTGCAAAATCAAGATCGTTAGTTATAAAGAAGGGAAAAGTAGCAGATAATTTCAGGTTCTCAATATCGGGAACTACTATCCCGACGTTAACAGAGAGACCCGTGAAGAGCCTGGGTAAAACTTTTCACAGCTCCTTAACGAATACTTTATCTATCCGACTGACGATTTCCGAACTGGAAGTATGGCTGGCCAAGGTGGACAAGTCAGGACTTCCAGCCGTTTCAACGCGTGGATTTATCAGCACACGGCGCTCCCAAGAGTTCTCTGGCCTTTGTTTATCTACGATTTCCCAATGACATCAGTGGAGGCCATGGAAAGGAGAATTAACGGCTACCTTCGCAGATGGCTGGGGCTGCCGAGAAGTCTGAGTAGTGCCGCACTATATGGCAAATCAAATGCACTTCAACTCCCCTTTAAAGGGTTGGTAGAGGAAATCGTAGTCTCTCGAACAGTATAGAGACTCTAAGCACCCAAAAGTGGTGGCAGCAGGCACAGAAGTCCGTAATGGGAGGAAATTGCATGCAGAGGGCGAACTGGGTATTGCGGAGGAGCATTTGAGGCAAAAGGCTGTCATGGGGGACAAGTTGCATCAGGTCATGCGGGCTTGGGCTTCTTTCGTGGTATCCAAATCGAGAAGGCTAGAGGTAAACAGAGACGACAACTAATTCAAGAGGAAGTAGGTGTCAACGTTGAGGAAAAAAGAATATGCAAGATGGTGGGACTAAGCCAGCAGGGTGCATGGACACGATGGAAGAATTTTTTACGTCGGAAGATAAGTTGGTCGGAGATCTGGCACTCCGACACCAGTCGCATTAAATTTCTTGTGCAATCCTTGTACGATGTTCTACCGAATCCTGTAAACTTGCATACTTGGGGGAGAAGCGAGTCACCATCATGCTCGCTCTGTGCCAGGAAAGGTACGCTGAAACACATCCTAAGCGCCTTCCCGAAGGCACTTAGTGAAGGGAGGTACCGGTGGAGACATGATCGGGTACTTAGGAAATTAGCCGAAGCAGTGGCCACAGCAATTGGCGATTGCAGTTGTAAGCCTGAATCGAAGGCGATCTATTTCGTCAAGGCCGGTGGAAACACCTCCACGGTGTGTAAATCGTCAACCTGCATGCTCTCCTCTGACCGAGATTGGCAGTTAAGAGTAGACCTGGGGAACCAGTTAAGCATCCCGGAGCAGATAATGACATCGTCCTTGCGCCCGGATTTATTGATCTGATCGACTGTCGCCAGGCAGGTCATAATGCTCCAATTTACGGTACCTTGGAAGGAGAATTTGGAAACCTTTGAAAGAAAGCTGGGAAAATACCAGGAGCTAGTTGAGAGATGCAGAGCAAACAAATGGCGGACTACCTGCCTCCCGGTTGAAGTCGGATGCCGTGGTTTTGCAGGAAGATCTGTATGTAGTGCCCTAAGTCGGCTTGGAGTCAGGGAAGTAAAAAAGAGAAAAGCCATCAGGGATCTCTCAGAGGCTGTAGAAAAAGCCTCAAAATGGCTATGGATTAAAAGGTCTGTTCCATGAAGCTCTACGACGGAGTTTGGTGTGCGTTGAGTGGTAGTTGGGAAGGAGGGAAGGGGAAGGAGGGAAATGTAGAGGGATGACCAAAGTCGCTGTTTGAGGGCAGGGTCTCTTTTTTTTTTTCCTTTTCTTCGTCTTTTTCAACGACGCCGTCTTGATGTTCCTAACTATTTTTTTGTTTTCCTATTCGGGGTGTGTGAGGGGAGGAGTGTAAAATAAAGAAATGGGAAGAAGAAATGGTGGTAGAAGGAAAAGAAAGCAAGGAATGTTTCTGTTCATAATTCCTAAGACCAAGATTTTTTTTTTTTTTTTTTTTTTTTAAGCAACGATTCTTCATATGAAAGGAAACTTGCCATTACTTACCTGTTATGTCAAACTGTTCGTTGAGAATATGTGTCTTTCCGCGTGGTGGACCTAAGATGGAAAAAAAAGACGAACATACTGTCTATTCTTTTTTGTATCGTCTTGGCTGAAGGAGGAAGTGACGTAAGTCGTTAATGATTGGTCGCTTTAAATTTCAAGATCAGCAGTTCATTTGTGTCCATTTGTTGCGTGCTTGGCGAAGTTTTTGCTTCAGGATCGCCTGCCGGGATAGTACTTTTTCGGTAGGGTCTCTTGGGCGAACAAGTAGGATGTTGCAAGACCCGAAACTTGTCATGACCCCAAGTCATAATATCACTGACGAGGCGATCCTGTGCACTCGTTGGTGTGTTTTCATGACGGGTTAGAGGTCAAAATCTGAGAACGTCTGTTCACCTTTCTTATTTCTACTGACAATCCAATCTTTTCTACTACTAAAACATTTATCCAACAATTGACGTTCCTAGAAATATAAGTTTGGTCCATAATAATTCAGACTATTATATTTCTAAGACATAGTAGACTCTCATTTTCGACGTGCCACATTTCTTTTACGTCATATTTTTCTCGTTTGTTTTCTTTCATTATTCTTCCTTTTTTTCTTTTGTCTTGTTTATGAATCAGATTAAAGTTCCAGGAACTCCCTTCGAGAAAATGTCCTCTTTTTTCGCAATTTTCTCGTGGTGTTCTGATAGGAAAATCAGTTTCTCGCCTTTATTAAAAAAAAATAGAAAACAGAGAGGAAAATTAATAGCCTTTAACTGCGCAATTAAAAGTTTTTGAATGAATAAAACTTGTCAAATGTAACTTGTCAATGGCAAACAGATGGAAAAGGACGATATGGCAAGAAAAGCAACAAAAAAAAAGAGAATAGTATTAGGAGTCAAGAATCTCTCGTCTGTCTTTCTAACCAGGTAAGAATTTTATGTATTGAATTATATGCGAGATAATAAAATCAAAAGCTTAAAAATAAAATCAACGATACACATCAAAACGGGTCCCTGGGTGCCATTTTATAGGAATAATAAAAAGGCAATAATTTAATTCCTTTTTCCCACCAAGAAATTTAAACAGTAAAATAATACCAAGTAATAATAAACATACGTGTATCTTATCGATTAAAATATTTTTTTTTGTTTTTGTTTTTTTATGTTAGATAGTTTTCTCTTTATACAGAGTGCGGCAGAAATACATCCGGCATATAATGGTAAGATATTAGTTCGATGAAGACACTAATGGCTTATCTTTATGTGGAAGGTATTTCTGCAGCAGACTGTATTTTTAAACTATTTATTTCGTTTATTATTTGTCCCTTTAAATATGCAGACATAATCATAAAATCCATTTAAATAGGATTTTGCAATTTTAATCTTATCTTGTGTATTAATTTATTTGTTGCAATATGAAATAATACTGTATGTTCTTGATGAATTAATTTGATGAACAGTACGTTTAAACTTATATATGGTTATACATTGACGAACGAATCACTCGAACTCTTAAAAGCGCATGGAAAGAACAGTAAAATATGTACGAGACGCGCGTAATGTTTTTTGATTGCTTCTTAACTCAGATACTAAAATAAGAAACAAACAATTCAGATGCATCACCTGAGATGTAACTGACCGCTAGTCATTTTCTTTGACTATTCCAAATTTTAAACAACGTATGATTATCTGTAAAGTGTTTGTGATTAGAAAGTTTGTTAGAAAGTTTAGAAAGTTTTTAAATTGTGTGTTAGGCGTGAAAAACAAACCCACGGTTACTTTCCTGTATAGAAAATGGTTAAGATTCAGGTTGAGTTAATTGATGATCATACAGCGCTCTAGGAAATTGAATTCGTGTTTTAAGAGATCCTTTGCTATATAAATAGCCATGATTAGAATTTCAAATTAGTCCCAAGGTTTGTTCATGTCGTTTCACTGATTCGACAATCCGGAAAATAAAATTTGATGAAAACAAAAGAAAACATTTCAATTTTTTTTCATTTCATCGAAGCATTAACTTCCCACTTTCTTCATATCAACATAAGTAATGTCTTAGAGGCAAAATAAGATAAGAGAATGCAAATAAGTGAATGATCCTCGATCATTATAAATGGCGTCATATTTCTTAACAGACATATTTTGCTTGCTCTTTAACTTTTCTTCTACAATTCATGTTCTTTCTCTTATCTTATCATTTTTTATTATTTACTTTTAGCTTATATGACATTCCTAAAATATTGTTCCAGCTTTACATGAAACCTTTTTGTAATTTTTATATTGTAGACTTGATATCACTCCCTTTTATTAGTAGGAAATGTATTCCTACACAAAACAGATTTTTGACAGGAAGAGATAACGCTGTTGCAAAATGTAAGACATTAATAACAAAGTGACTTGTATTGAGATTAGCAATGAAAAGAAGGGAAATTAATGGCTGACCTTCATGAAGTCAGCATTCTGCTCGAGTTGGGAGAAATAAATGATTTTCTGGGCACATAGATCAGAAGATGGATCGATTATGACAATGTGGAAGACAATCCAATGATGAGAAACCTAGATTTCCTGCTAAAAGCTGTTAATTTAGAAATCAAGTAAACCTTGCTGTGGGGCAAAATTGAATAAAATACTGGACGAGATTAATAATTATTAAAAATAAAATTATTAAAACAAAATTTATTCGTGTGTGTGTTCGTCATTGCAATATTGCTACATACCTTTATCTTAATGATATTTGACACATTTTTATAAAATGTACATTTCCCTCAGCCTCGGGAGACTATGGAGTCTACTTAAGTGGTTAATTAATCCCTGTTGCAAACGCTTTCTCAGAAATAATCTGTTTCTTAACACTAAAAGAGCCAACGTGTGATTTATACTGAGTTATATTTTCTAAGAAAGAGTGCATGAACTGACGCGGTCAAAAAGGTCGAAATCTTCGATCACCGATGATTTGTGGTAGTACAACTATCGAAGGCTACCGAACAGTTTTGTTTATCCAATTCCAGTCATAAGCCGTGATATGGTTTTCAGGCGTTTCACAATCTTCTCTCTTCAGGCCGATATTATCAACCGACCGTTGTAAGATTTGAACTAGAGTCTCATGGTTGGAATGCTAACGTTTTAAACATTCGATCAGGCGTTAAGTACTATAAAACTGCAAAAGAATAATTGCAGCCACTTGTACTTCAGAAACATAAAAAATCGTCACTGTTTAAAAGGAAACTTATTTTAGTCTATTTTAATAGAAACCAACGTCAGTTATCATCGGAAATTGCGAGTTCACCTGAAACTGAACGGTATGATTATAAAATTCCCTCATGAGAGAAAAAATGTCTCGTCGGTGTCGACTTTGGATATCAAAAAATTGTCTTCGGGTGATGAGAGAGAAAATTGACAAACTCTCGCCACAAAACAGCAGAGTGCGTCCAACTCAACACAAGAAATTCTTCATCCCATTAGTGATTGTGTGAGGACACCCAGAATATAGCTACATTTTAATCAGTGAAAAGTCAAAACAAGTGGTCTGTGAAATGATATCACTGTTTCATTTTTTTTCAAACATTTTACATTTTTATCGAAAGTTGATATTTTTTGATCAAATCTTTTCCTCATATGTTTTGCTGATAATGTCAATCATTACCTTAAGGATACTTAAATAAAAATGGAAAAAATATAGATATGAATTTTCAAAGTCTATGTCAAATTTTCATTCGGTTTCCAAAAACTATTGCATTTATGACGTTCTTTGAATGTAGTTCTTTCTTCAAATATTTTGATGAAAGAATCTTACAAATATAATGAAAACATCATGCTCGAATACTTTCATAAAGTTTAAGTTTGATATCCAGTGGAGGCAAAAGTAATTTCTCGGAACTTACCAAGAATTGACATTTTACATACTCTGCTTGTCTGGTGGCATTAAAGAACAGTACCTTTTACGGAAGTGCTGAGGAGATGAGACCATGTCTATCTTCCAAGCAACGAAGCGAGGAATTTTGTCTATGATCTTCTTGTAGGTTTCTTGGAAATCGAATCATTTTAAAATCACAAGAGATAAGACTGTAGTCTTATCTTTTGGCTGCTGTAATCTAGTTTTATGTTAGAAGTCCCACGTTATGCTGTGTCAAAAACTATTCAGTCTCTGCGGAAATTGAAGCAAATGAAGGCTAAATATTTGTATGTATGAATGTTTCATTTTATTCAAACTTGAAGTATCCATGGTAAAAGTCATCCATATGAATTATAAAAATTATCGATATAATAAAAGGTTTGTTACATTGTGCTATTATAATAAACCTCAATGTTTTAAGACATTTTTATGTTTATACATTCTTTTTATAACAGTATTAAACAACTGTCGGAGGACGAATATTTTCTATGAAAATTTCTCGGACATTCAGGCCGGTAAATGTTGTTTAATACTGTTTATTATAAACAGAGCATTTACTTAAATATTTGTATCTATAAAAAGAATGTACAAACATAAAAATGTCTTAAAATAATTGTCGGAATTTGTACATTTCATAATGTGAAACATCAATGTATTCACATACGATTCGTTGAACGCAAATATAAATTTATATTTATAAAAATGCCTTAGGATAGATATTTAGTATGTAGTTGGATATATTGCAATAATATAGATGCACGTACATGTAAATACATATGCACCTAGTTATGTATAGTATACACAGGGAACAATATTTCATATTTTTGTGTAATTGTAATATCAACAATTGCCTAATAAAAAAAAAAGAACAATGATTTTTTTTATGATCAAATCATTTCATAGATTACAAACAAAAATAAAAGTGACACCATAGTTATTATGTCTATATTATTCAACACTTAATTGAATGATGCTATCCAAAGGTTTTAACAGAAATCTATCTATTAATTCATTTTTACTTATTCATTTCAAGGGAATCAGTCTTTCGATACTCTTCACGCCAAAACTTCAATTGTCATAAATTATCTTAATTTCTTTACTCTTTTAGTAAGAAAGAAACCCATGTTATTCAATGGAAATATTCCAAATATGTTTCTACAGCATTAAAATATAGTTGTCAAATCTAGTCTTTCGCCATAGATAAATTTCAGTAATGACTTTTTCTCGTAAAACCATGATTGGTACAATATCAAAAACAATTACTGCATGATAAAAACTCTGCAACTTTGAGTTACAGAAATACAATGTACATGGCAAATTCTGTTTAATTCCTTTATTTTCTCCCCTCTTCAAATTCTACTTATTTTTTCTATATTCATTACTCTTACCTTTGAACGTAGGCTTTTATTTGTTTAGAACGCAGTCACATAAATACAAAATTCAATCCGAAAATAAATACACAGAATTTTAGACTTGAAACTCTCTCTCCTTCACCCCCCTACACGTTCTCCACTATTTCTCCCTGCATTCTCTCCTTCAGTACTCTCTTTTTACCTTCTCCCTGTCTTTACTTCTCTACCCCTTCAATCTACTCCTCTCACTCTCTCTCTTTTTCGGTCTATCTATCTATCTATCTATCTATCTATCTATCTATCTATCTATCTATCTATCTATCTCTCCTTCACTACCCTTTATTTCATTCTATTTTCCTCTCCTTCCCAAATACCTTTCTGCTGGTTTCTATTTTTCAATTCTCACTTTCTCCTCTCCTGTTTTTTTCCCTACACTCACCATCACTTCCATACACCCTCACTACTTTTCTCTCCTTCCCTACCCCTACTCTTCAATATCTCCACTATCTGTTCATTAACCTTTCTCTTCACCTCTTTACTTCTCTCATCTACCCACTCTCATTTTCTCTTCTTTAATAATCTTTCTCTCCCCTCAATATAACTCTCATTCTCTCTCTTTCTATATCATTGTTAATTTTTCTACACATCCAATTATACATAAAAGAAAAATATTAATAAAACGAATGTGTGTGAACGCCGATCTTCTATTTGAATATCTTTGAAAGAAAGAAAAAAACCCTCTTTGATATGATAATATTAAATTCATCAAATAATCGTACATCATTTTCCCGTTAAACAATATTTTCTGGGATTCTTAAATGAACTTGGACAAAAATTAAAATAAATTCAATAACTATTTACTATTTGGCCTGGTAGTAAGAAATATTTTAAACCTGAATTTTGGTATAATAATGATTTCGTATTGACATGATTTTGTTGACTATTTCGCCCACAGTTGCCTTAACAATTATTTGCTTTAAAGATATCCAGTTGCCTTGTCGTTAGCCTTATAGATATCCAATTGCCTTGTCGTTAGCCTTATAGATATCCAGTTGCCTTGTCGTTAGCCTTATAGATATCCAAATAAATAGCAGAAGCTTTAGATGTCTTTTGTGTTTGTCTTCATCATTGAAGTAACTGAGGTTGTGATATTTTTGCCACATCTAAACTGCGCTTAGAAAATCAACATAAAATCGACTGAAAGTTACAATTTCAGAATGAATTTGTTTTATATATTTTGCAAATATATACAGCATGTAGAAGAAAGGTGAGGTTTAGCTTTGTGTAAACATTATGGGCAGTGGGGATAATTTTGAAATCTGTCTCTGCGAAAAGTGACGTAAACTTTCTAACCATAACTGAAAATATTAACGCGAGATTATTTTTCTCAAAATGATTTGTTTCCCCAAACTAAAAAGTAGCATTTATCTGAACTAGAACCATGAGATTTTAAAATATTTTAGACGAAGTATAAGTTTTCAGAATGTTCATGTAGACAAAATATGATGAATAATGCGTCGCAAAGTTTCGCTATAAATAGACAGGGGCACTCCGAGACGGTGTTCGATCTTTACTGTGTGCCCCATACTTTCGGCCTTGTGCCACATCTAAGCTTCGCTTGGAAAATCAATATAAATAAAGAGACAATAATTATCTCCTAATAAAGCCCACTATCGCCAGCATACTACTGTGAAGGAAATTGGTAAGCACCATATTTCATCTGGCGATGTAGTTTTAAGATCACAAGAGCGATGGGAATTTAAATAAGTGTTGTAAATTAAATATACACTCTAAAACAACAAAAACATCAAAAAAAATTCCTTTACTAATTTTCTGCTTGCTTTTATGCTGAAATGGAAGTAAAATTCATAGCTTTAACATTATTTGTAGATATAAATTGTATGTTAAGTAATTAACAAGTTGTCTTTATTAATTTTGTTTCGAGAATCTTAACTGTCGCTATCACAATGTATTATTCATTTCAACCTCGTCTACAATCAACAGAGATATGCTCTCGGAATACAATAAACATTCGCAAAAGAGTTGCATTAATGGTAATAAAAAATGCGTGCATAGAAAATAAGATAAATTAATTGATAACTTTTCTAAATGATTTCCCACCTACGCGCTCATCAAAACCTAAGTACGATTTAAGCCATTCCCTAAGACAAAAACACATCTGACTAGATATAATGCTTTCATTGGTTGGAACTTGCCAGTTTACTTTGACGAAATCCGACAGTTAAAGAAATCAATATATTAAGCCTAAAGAATTTAATAGACTGATGGTTGGTGTAACGGCAACTAGATGCACGTTAACTCAAGAAAAATTAGAATTTTAGTGAGACAAGCGTAAATCGATGCTCGTACTTATTAAATAAGCCGATGAACAATTACAATATATTTTTATGTTTTATTTATATATTTTCAACATATATATTTTCCCTTTTCATATGATTCATTAGTTTCCATTTTTTATTAATAGTTTTATTTATTTTCTTATTCATTCTCTGACGAAATAGATGTTTCTACGATTGTAAAAGTGAGCATCGAAAACTCACGAACAGAAATATGGTCGATTGGCATATCGTGAGAAAACATTTATTAAGCATGGCCGAACAAAAACAATTGAATTGAAAAATAAAAGAAAAGACTTCATTTGCAAAATCCTATGATATCATCAATGTTAGGATTAACTGAAATTAATAGATATTATTTTAATTTCAAGTCGTTAATTTAGACCCACGAAATACAGCACCTAGAACTAAATACAAAAAACTACGTTCAAAAACTAAAAACTTTAGCAAAAATAGCGACAATAATAGCGATTACATCCAAAGAGATTAAAAAAAAAATAAGAGGCATTACGATGTAATGCATCATTTCTCCGGCTGTTTAAATTACGTTGTCTCATCTGACCTACACGGGCCCCAGTTACAAATCTACGTGTCTTTTCAGCCTCACGATACATAATGAAATTCAGCAATAAAGCTAGCGAGTCAAAAGCTCGCTACTGCAAAGAGTCATTCATGCTTGTCCATCAAGGTCGATTTCACAATGGAACCGAATGTTATTGCTTCAATATCGAAACTAGTGAGACTGACCTTAACAACTTTCCTATATCATTTCACCTATACACATAAGTAATATTAATAGTTATGCTAGTATTGTCAAACTGTAAAATGAATCATTGTATCAAGATTAAAGGAATTTTAAGCTCATAATTTACCACTCAGCAGATTGTCATTATTAATTGAGACAACAAAAGGGACGCTGGGATACAGCTATAGGAAGCCTAATATATTCATCATGAAACCCAGTCCCATAAGGGTATACCAGAAATATGCACCATCATATTATAATTCTATTTATTCCTTCGTTAGTTACTAAGATGGCACTTGCGTTCCGCCTTGCTATTGCCCCGGATAAATAATGAACCATTCCGTTTTGTTTGTGATGAAAGGTAAAAATAAAGAAATGAGATGTTTGGTTTTAGTAAGAAAAAGAAATCATATAAAAGAATCAAGTAAGGAAAGGAAGCAAAAAAGGGAAGGAGGAGGAGGCGACAAGGCATGCGATTAATGTTTGTTTCAGGGAAATCGAAAACCTCGGCAATTTTTAATCTTTTCATTTGTACCCTCTTACTTCTTTAAATAATAGTCTGCATTCATACTTATGATTGTTATTGCAATATTGAGTAGTTAAGTTCAAATATTTAATGATGCAAAATGGGTATTACCACGGATATTTTGTTGCCGAAGAACTTGCAATGACCTTATTCTAGCATTCAAATTAAGAATTATGATTAATCTGAAATTTAAAATAGGAATGCCTTGAAATTTCCCCGATTATCACTAGTTATTAGCAGCAGTAGTAGTAATATATGTTAATAAGCTTATATGGACCTACATACTTACCTATTATTATACTCCGCTCTTTCTGATTTACTCTACATGTCCACCTGATGTGAACGCTAAGAAGGCAAAACCAAACACAAAAATTGTCCTCTGCACAGGTTCTCCGAGCATCGGATCTGATGCCCACAAAACAGATCCCCTCAAAAATATAAATTACAACATAAAAGAATACAATTACGAAGATTACCGCTAAAGAAAAACATGAACAAAAGATGAGTTTAGGAGCCACCACATTTACTTTTAAGAAAGCTGCTCATAAAGGACTGGGAGAGGCAAACGGGAAAGCTGAAGTTAACCATGAAACTGGCATCTTTCAACCGACTCGGATAATTCCAGGACCTACTAACTCTACTCTTCCTACAAGTCGCTTCCCTTACCCACAAAAAGACAATCCGCTCACATCCTCTGCATCGGAAATACAAATAATTTTATATTAAAATTTCTGATCTGCTTTTCCTTTCGCCCGACAGCCAATACTTATAGCTTCGTTTATTTTCTCGTGTGCTACCATACTCGTGTTTATGACACTATAGTAGGCGCAACAGTTTCTATACAACCCCAAAATACATTTGTTATACATTAATTAATTTACTATCACATTGAAGATACTACTGTCACATAATTTCTGATTAAGTAAGTTGTCCTGTTACAAATCTTAAAACATTTTATTCACGCTATTATTTCGTCAGTTACTCCCAGCCAGTCTACTGTGTGCGGTTAAGCCCATTCCGGCACCATGACTACATCACTATCTACGGATCACTTAATGATTCTTTATGACAACATTCTTTATGACATTCAATGATTGTGACACGCAAAACTTAGTTGCAAGCAATTCTTTTTTTATTTTTTTATTCGCAACCAGGCCAAAAATATGAAATTTAAGATTTGTTAGATTAGAACTGAAAAGGCATTTTTTTACAACAGGTCCTGTCTTTTTGAAAATCTAGAACAATGAGAAGGATACATTTTTCATTCAACATAATACATTTCAGAATGGATGGACTGCTATTTAAAATTATAAATTTCTTTGACCGAATTATTAAAACATGTTAGTTGCAAGGAATTCGATTCACGAATTAAAAATACTGTTAAATGTTCTCAACTTTTCTATTGCCACTGTTACTACCACTGGAAAAAAATTCTATGTATTTGTGATTACAAAAGAATACATTGCTGTTACGTTGGGGAACGTGAAAAGAAGCAGACACGCGTTTGCAACGAACAACAATCGATGCCTTTGTCCGATTGAGAGACAAAAACGGAAACAGAATGCAGCACTGCTAAAGGATTTCAATAGAATGAAACAAACAACAGACAAAACAGAGCGACAGGTCATAAATCTATCAAGACAAGAATGGTTAAAGATAAAAATTACGTTTCAGACTTTATCACAATTCCAATAATTGTTGAATGATTTTCTGGAAAATCTAAAGAAGATATTATATGAGATGTAAAGTCAATATGTACTTGCTTCTCTCTTTCTCTAGTTGTCTTTCTCGCATTTTCTAAGGGAGAGAGAGAAAAAGGCATGAAACTATCTGTATATAATTACATTAATTGATAATATGCATCCTTTGGCAAAATGGGTTTTAAAAAATATATATATTACAGATATTACAAAATGCAAATGACGAAACAATTTTGAATGATATCACCAAAACGCCAAAATTTATTTAATAATAATGGACAGGCCAATGAATTTAATAGAAATATCTTAACATCTGACAATATTAATGTTTTTACTAATACTCTTCGAAAACACATGATAAAAACTATCATAATGCTGTATCCTATCACGAATATTTTAAAGGTTTATGCTCACGAATTACCATCTGAAATATTGGAAGAACATTACAGAAAAATGCTTCATTAATTTTGGTCCGGACCAAATCATCTTTTTTTCACGAGTATCACCATTAAGCATGAACAGAAGTTACTCCATTTCGTATGATACAGATTCGAAATAAAGCAGATGTATCATTCAAAAGGAAATTTATCTACAGCGTCATCACTCGTTCCCTAAATACTAGTAAAACAATGGCTTTTGAATTGTAACATTCTAATTTAAAACTCACCGTAAATATTCCATACATTAAAATTCTAGGATTTAGAAACCGTTTTATAAACATATCCATTTAACAGTAACCAAGAGTTTGTTAGAAGTTTATTCTTTTACCTTATGAAAACTTATTTGAGTTTAAACTTATCGGCGAAAATCTCGAATTTGAATTTACTATCTTTACTACCTACTGCTTAAAGAAATTACGACTTCATATTGATACTTAGGCCATTTTAATATTTCTGACCAGAAATGGTTGTAACCGTTGTTATATGGAACACAAGAATTAACAAAGTTGTAATATTTATGTCTGGACTGTTTCCTTCTTTACATTCTTTGGGGGGAAATATGCATTTAAAGTATATGCAAATACATTCTTCTCCGTGGCATACAAGTAGAATCAACGATAGCACAGCATTACCTACTAAAGGTTAATTTTGACAGTAGCCCATTTTTGCAACTCTTAAAGTTGTCCTTATTAGTCGATTCCCAGTTATAAAAAAAAAATTTTTTCTTATTATTATAGGGTTTAATCAATATCTCGCTTATTTTTATTTTCTGACAAAAGAAATTTTTCATCGGTTAAGTCAACACATACCGACACATATATATAAGCATACACACTCATATACACAGAGGCAAATGCATAAACACACACACATATATATATATATATATATATATATAGAGAGAGAGAGAGAGAGAGAGAGAGAGACAGACAGACAGACAGACAGACAGAGACAGAGACAGAGAATATTAACTCTATTTTGAGCAATGATCTTCGTCAAATACTTTTAAGTAATCATTTACACTATTTACATTGTTTAGACAGTTGTCCTCATCTTTGTTACGAGTTCAATACCTGGCTACTGCAGTGGTGAACAAAAAACTTGGGGAGTTGAGGAAAAGGCATGCCACGTTGAACTAGAACAATCTCCCTCGGTGGACGAAATAAAAGGTTCAATACCCATAACCTGAAGAAGCCCGGAGCGTATAATGACTGAAACGTCGTGAATATGGCAACAAAGATGATGACAACAGCCCGAAAAATATCTCAGAAATATAGACAGATATTTTAAGTTTTCGTTCTTAAAATACAAGATTCAATAATGCCTCGAAAACCTCTAGAAAGGTTTTCAGCCCTACCGCATTCATAGCTATCCACAGTATACGGATACTTTTAAGCGCAGGTCCTTGTGTTCAAATAGCTCTTTCCAACATATCCCATAAATGATAGATTGGGCTCATGTCAAGTAAACAAATCCAGCACGCGTAAGCATTGGAATAACCCACTGTTTCGGCTACATAGGGTCTATGAATGGGAGTAAATTGTTATGAAATAAAGTTTACCAGTCAATGATGTCTGCAAGTACTTCACACCAAAATGAACACTCCCATGCCATTATAGAACCACCACCAGCCTGCATGGTGCCTTTTTGACAAATTGTTTACACGGTTTCATGGGGTCTGTGCCTAGCAAAACACTACAATCAATTCCAAACAAATGGAACTGTGATACTTTGCCTTTCCTCATATTAAAAATGTCACAAGACCAGGTGAAGCGCTGTACATGGTTTCGAAGAGTTAACATGGGCACCTTAGTTGGGTCTTCTCCCATATCCCTTGAAAACTAAAAAAAAAAAAACGCTGAACTGATCTTCTGCACATCTGCTACATCGTGCATTGAATGTAAATATGTTTTGAACCAGTGTCGCTTCTCATTTACTACAAACAAGTCTAGCCAGACAACTCTGATGATCAATCGAGTATTTCCGGTACACGCGTGACAGAGTAAATTGAGTGATGTCGTATGTATCTACAATTTCCGTATTGTTTGATCCATCTAGCACCCGCTATCATGTGCATTTCGAATCTGATACTATGACATAGGTCTGGACATTTCTATAACATCAAAGTACGCTGAAGTCATTTTCCATTACTTTTATATATGGTTTTTATCATTTTTGGTACGTCAGTGTAAAAACATCAGAGCACGATTTTTAATTTATTTCCGTGGGTAGCAACTATTTTTACCCACATTTCGAAATAAACCAATTTATTTATATCCCATGTGTCTTCGTAAAGTTTATAATAAGAATCCGCCGTCACTCTTGGAAACACAATTGCTAGCTCCAATTTCTATCGTTTGTAAGCAAAATCGGCTCTTGACATATGAACAACGGGATTGCCCAAGGAAAGATTTAATTCCTATCAACATTTACGCATCATTCCCCTAATCCCTCTAATACGCCTCGAAGACAACGAGTATTTATTTACTCAAGATAGTAACAGTGATCATGTTTCAGAAACAGCCAGTGGCGATTAGATACCAGGAGGACTTAGAGAAACTAATTTTGGTGACATTAGAAATTTCCTGATAAGAAAGTCAGTTTTCCACTTTTCTTCCGACGCTGTTCTTCAGACCCGTGTGGTCTGATAATAGTTGTAATTCCTTCATATCCTAAGGAACAACCGGTATTTCTTGCCAAACAACGGATGACGTTTTCTCTTGGTTGACGTTTTCTCTTTTCTCATAAAACCGATAAGAACGTAATGAATAAAGGAATGAAATAAGGAATAAACTAAATCAGCTCCAGAAACCAATTAGATATTAAATATATAATCATTATTATTAAAAGCCAAATCATAGCCTATGGTCGAGATTTCAAGATAAATGGGTTTTTAGACATTAATAAGAGATCATGAATTTGTACTATTTATTTATGAAATCATACCTTATTTACCATTCACCATCATGATTTTTAATAACATTTTCTTTAAATATAGGCTCCTAAAAGATTTCAAGTCTCTACATTTAGATATTTACCATTTTTTAATGGAAATCTGAAAATCTGATTGCACTGCTCTCTTTAAAGACATCGTTTCACTGAAATCCTCAGGTCATATTTAGAGGAGGATTTTTGGATAGAATATTTTCTATTTTTGCTTTTCATAAAAACTGATTAAAAACCCGACATTTATTCGTCCCTTTTTTATTTTATCGCAGCAATAAATACAGACCAATCACTGAACTATGCTATTGTGGGGACTTGTAAGTTAATAAATATCGTCAAAAGTAATGTTCGGCTTATACTCCGAAGTCCTATTAGTAATCCGAGAAAATTTAGCAGCCATACCTCGATCCTTGCATTATACGATGACAAGCAGACAAGTGAGAATTCATGAATTTGATTATTTGTTTTTGACGAGTGTTTCTTTAATTCTATTTCTTTGTATTCTTATCGTAACTTAAAGACCATATTTATGAATTGATAATCTGAAATAAAGAACGAAACTGGTATAATTCATTTTTCCTCAATTCGCCCTAATAACCATATAATGACAGTGTTACGATAAGAAGCAGAAGAAATATAATGAAAGAAATACTAATCAGAAAATGAATCAAAATTAACAGTGCTCCGTTTCATAATTAATTGAAGAGCATCGTTTATACCTTGTTTTTGATCTTTGATTGGACAAGTGAATTGTTTCAAATGAAATCTTTTTAAAGCTATTAAGAAATTATCCTTTTATGCGACAGTATTTTCTTTAAATTCTTTTTATGTGACAGTATTTTCTTTAAATTCTTTTTTCGTTTAACTTAATTTTTGATTTAGTTTTACCAACACGAGTATCTGTAAAGAGTTTAGTGAATGAATATCAATAGTATCACTCGGTCTGATATGGAGATATGTAATCAACTTCAGGAAAATGACGAAAAAGCAGTGTGCAAATAATAATCTCACCATTTATGATGATTAGGACCAGCTTGATGTGGAATTAAACTGTAAACAATTCAAATACATTGGTGTAGGTATCAATTACAACAAATTTAGTATAGAACATAACGGAATTAAGCAACAAGAAATATTATGCTTTCAGTAGTTTTACAAGACCGCAATCATGTTCTTAATTCGCCAAATCAAGATTCTCAAATGGATGGCATGCATGGCGTCTAACTTGTTCAGAAATTCTTTCATGAAATCAAAACGTTTTAGATTTCATTCGAAAGTCACGTCGGGTGTAGGTCTTCAATTTTTTAAAAAGTTGAACCCAAGTTTTGTAAAGGATTAAAATTGTTGAAAAACAAAAGATGAAACACTTCATATTTAACACATTTGTGCATATTTTAAAATGTTCATAACCAAAAGCGTATGTGTATGCCTCGGCAGTTACAGTAGCAGCACTAACAACCATAATACAACACTAGGTAAATATAGGATAGAAGATATAAATTGTGTAATTATTTTAAACAATGCTGATAAATTATGAATTACTTCACGGGTTAAAATATATATTTTGTTATTCGACAAATCAAGAGGGAAAACATTGAGATTTGCAATGATTTGATCCTTCAATATTACTAAGCAATATCGTCTGCAAAGGCTAGAAAATGTAGTGTTGTTACTCAAGAGTTATTATTGATCAAAAATAGAAATAGTGAAATTCAAATTTCGATGACTCTGAAGCCTCTTTTGACACAAAAGAAATGATAGCGACATTTCTGGAGGAACAATGCAGTTTTGACACAAAGTTTTCTTAGATTAATGACTTAAAATAGCTTCTACATCTTAAAGAAGCCAATTCTTCGTCAGATCTTATAGACTAACACTACAAAAAACTTTACAAATAACAAAAACATCACTTGAAGAAACAGAAATTAAAAGTGTATATGACATATAACAAGAAGAGAATTAATGTTATAATTAAGATGTTGACTTTTCAACTTTTTGTTTTCTTCCAGTTTTTTTAAGGTAGTTATTATCAAGGAATATCGTTTGATGGACTTGAGAAGACTATTTTCCTGGAAAATTATTTAAAGAGAAATTATTTTTATAACGCAAATTCTTCGATCAGTGAATGCTGAATATTTCCGGTGAGGAAACTTGAGAAAGTCAGCATGACCATTATTTGGCCCAGCAATAGGTTAAGACAACAATCTATTAAATCGTTCATTCAACCAATAGGTTTTCATTTTATCGCGGACTGTCTCCAGATCGGAATATACTCTGATTAGCAACATAGGATATTATAGTAAGTGTAGTTATCCTCTCGAGAGTATAACTACACTTACAAGTTTCTTTATACCAATTATTAAGTGTCTTAATGACATGTAACTTTTATGTTCTCAAGAGCTCTATAATCAGTGAACAATATGTGTTCAAAAGGACACGCTAAACTATCACACTTAAATAAGCGAATAATAATTTTTAACTTTGAGAAAAATAATATATTTGGTAAATATATAACTTCTGGTGAACATTAAAATGTTTTACGAAAACTTATAGGGATTGCGCATTTTATGAAAGCAATATCAGATCATTAACTTGGAAATTACGATAGATTTCTAAGAACTTTTCTAGGAATAATGCGCTCAAAACTTGAGGTTAGTACAACTTCATGTATAAATATTTTATCATATAGCGTAACATCTGCAAAGACAGAAAAGTGAATACAAATGAGAAAAGCATAAAACATCGTAAAAAACATACAAAAATTAGGAGAATAATAAAACATAATTGAAACTAACAAAACTTATTGATTTAATCCTTTATTGGATTAAATCAATAAATTTTGTTAGTATCAATTATGTTTTATTCTTCTTCTAACAAGGGAAAACAACGATAAATAAAAAGTTGTCTGGAGGGAAATAAATTCATTATACTTCCACTCAGATGCGGTCACAATTGATTTGCCCATTCAAATGACTTGCTTAGGACAAGATACAGAAAAAGCATACAAAAAAAGTAAATAAACTGTGTTACTTAAAATAACAAATTCTTATATCTTCTGAGTGATATAGCGTAAAAGAATTTAAACATAAAACTCTAATAATAATAATAACCTAGCATACAATTATAAGAGAAATGCAGGTCAAAAAGAAGTTTTTATAATAATAGCCCCATAAATAATGAAAATAGCACCAACATCAGATCAACGATGTATCTGTGCTGAGAGAATTAATAATCCGTGTGGATCTTACAATTCTCATGTTGAAATTCAGAAGAGATCTGATGTCGCTTGTACTTCTACAAATCCATCCGGTAATGTAATAAAAAAATGGAGACCAAAAGAATGATTCTTTTTCTTTTTCGCTATTTTAGATGGCATTGATATTTTTTGACGTTTTTGCAAATTAACGTTTTAATGACGTAACTTTCGGATGAAGATTACGTTTGAAATTTCGGAAAACTAACTTTCCGCTTTCAGTTCCTTTCTTTGTTTAATTTAAGCCGATAAAAATCAAAAGAAATTGGAATATTTAAAAGATCATCATTTAAGCTCTAAATTCTTACCTTTTCATTGCGAAACTCATTGGGATTAATTACTCTGAAAAAAGAGGAGGAAATAATATTCTAAATTCGGAAAAATGACGTGACCAATCGAAAAATGTAGAAAATAGAATTGGAATTAAAATGAATTACAATTAAAATGAAGCAAAAATTTGGCCTCTAATGGTGTCATTATTTTGGCCTAAATAAGGCGCAAAATACGAAAGAACGGTCTGTGTTTTATTTAACATCCACCGCGAAATAGACATGAAGGCACGCACAATCGATGGGAAAACGTTACTACAGGAAGTTGCCATACTTGAAGTTACTTCTCCGGATAGTTAAAAAAAATACTCTTATAAGTCCATAGTGCAGTCTTCAGAACAGTTTTATTATTTTTATTCCCTGGTTTTATTAAATGATTATAAAAAAAACTTATGTTCTCCTTCGTTAACACCTGGTTCGAGCTGATTATTTTTGTTAACCGAATATTGCATTAATTCCCCACAGAAGACATAACACTTGAGTTTGTATAGACAAATCCTAATGTTGAATTACTATAAATGATCATTAACGAGTTTTGAGGTACCGTTCATCAAAATGAACACGTAATCTCGTGTTTCTTTTTTAAATTACTTTAATTTGAAACTGCATATTCAAAGCAAAAGTATTAAGGAATTCTCTATCCAATTAAATAACGTTTTTTTCGATTTGTATTGTGAAAAATGTTATAAAAAACAGTTTCATGAATATTTAAGTAGTATCAATTTCAGTCAATTCCTAGCATGGTAACTGGACAAACCTTTGATTAAAAATACACAAAATCGTACGCTTTCATCATAATTTAACTATAAAACGTGAATCGTTGCGTTTAATACACAACAGAACAACGATTAATTACATAATCTCTTTCTCTCTCTCTCTCTCTCTCTCTCTCTCTCTCTCTCTCTCTCTCTCTCCATTCAAATTCACTGAATTTTATGAAATTGTAAGAGTCATCAACATCAGAAAGATAAACATCAGCAAAAAAAAAAAGAAAAAACCCAGCCACATAATAGCAAAAGAAATGATGCAATTTTGTCTCATGAGAATTTGTATCGGAACAGAAACAAATATATATATTCAACTAACGATACGGCCCAACAACATGACTTGCCGGTTCGATTGTTGAGACGCCATCATTTACCCGATTATTTTCCTGTGTGCGCACATACACTCTCTCTTTCTCTCTCTCTCTCTCTCTCTCTCTCTCTCTCTCTCTCTCTTTCTTTCTTTCTTTCTCTCTCTCTACCAGACTGCAATATGAACAAGGCATAATCCTCCGTCCAAAGTATTTTTACTAAGTCTCACCAAATACAAGACTTGAGAGACTCTCAATATAGAGGATTGCAATTGATATGGTAAAATGATGAGTGAAAGATAAGCTAGTAGGAATTGAAGATTATGAGGATAAGGAGGGATAATAACTATTAACTTTTTTCTTAAACAGATCAAACTGAAATGTTAAGAAAATTCTTCACGCAAGTAGCAGTTGTTTCAACCTTTCTTCTTACATAATTTACTTGAATATTTCAGACTGTATCAACAGCAGAAAATGAATCCTAAAATAATGCAGAAAATAATTCATTTTTAAGTCAACAACATAGAATCGATAAATATCAACATTTCAATCAAAAAGTAAAAGTTATTTTGATACTCAGCTATACGCATGTTTTTTCCGATTTTACAATATTGTCCTGTGAGTGATTTTTGTCAAGAACAAGATTTAGAGTGACTTCAAGTAAAGAATTCTTTTTATGAAAGTAGTCTTCACTGGTATTAGACAATGAAAGAAGTAACTCAACTGTCCCACTGAGGTTTTGTAAGACAAAATATTTTTCGCTCACTCGAATGAAGAATGATTACTTCTTGCGCTTTCGCCGCCGTTCGGTTCGATATAGTTACGCTTAACTCACTGTATTGCTTAATTCAAACAGATTAAATAATACCAACAACATCCATTATGAATGAAATCAGATCGTGTTACAGACAATAATGATGAACTGAGGATTTCTTGTTGCCTCAAGAATGCATGGCCATTCGTCCTACAATTTCCTTCGTAAAAGATATTTCTGACATGAGTCAAAACAGGGTGTATCAAAAATAATTTACAAACATTGGTGGCGGCTTCTTCACACCAAAACAAAGACAAAAGTCCATAAAAAACATATGTCCGAAAATCCTTCGTTTTTGAGTTTACGATAAATAGAGCATGATTGCCATGTACAGTTCATTATACTTGTTATCCGTGTACATTTGTTGCTAATCTGTCTGCAACGATTAATGTGTGTAATAGTGAGTTAAGTGAGAAGGGACCTGTTTAACAATGGCAGGATATTCATATCGTGTGTAGGCATATATATAATTTTTTTTAATACGACTGCGCGAATGGTAATGGACGCGAGGCTGCACGACTGTATCAGCTTGTGTTTCTAGACCGAAGGCAACCGAATCATCCAACCATTGCTAGTGTTTATTATCGCGTTGCTGAGACGGGATTTATGGCACTACGAGGAAGCCTTACCACAAAGAACACATTCTACAGGCTGTCGGAGACGATCTAGGTATCAGCACACGTCAAGTAGCCCTAGCATGTCGTATATCTCATAGTTCCGCAAGAGCAGCTCTTGTATCTGTATCATTTGTAACATGTGCAGGATCTTTCGTCCTCTGATCACTCACCATGGGAGATCTTTTGCCGATGATTTATTGCACAAACATCTTATCCGTTTTTTGTTTCTTCAGTCTTGTTCACGGATGAGGTAACATTTGGAAGAAATGGAATAACAAATTTCCATAGCCAACATTTGTGAGAGGATTGGAATCCTCATGGTACAATACAAGACAGACACCAGCATAAGTTTATGATTAATGTGTGGACTGGAATTGTAGGTTACTCCATGGTAGGTCCATATGTTCTCCCAGCAGGTCTTACAGGAGCTGTCTACAGAGACTTTATTTCGAACACACTTTCAGATCTGCTAGAAGATCTATCCCTGCTAATGCGAAGAGGCATGTGGTTCATGTATAATGCGGCTCCAGCACATTTTAATCACGTTGTTCGCGATGCACTGGCTGCCATCTTCCATGAAATATGGATGGGTTGGGGGGAGAGGATCGGTTCCATGGACTGCACTTTCCCCCGACCCTCGTCCTCTGGATTTTTTTATCAGTTGGTTTGTGCAGCAGACATTAATAATGCAGAAACACTTCAACATGTCGTGGGAGCCTGCAAAACCATTCGACACCGTGTAGGAGTATTTGAAAGGGGCCCGCCAGTCACTGATCTGACGAATGTAAAAGTAAGGGAAGGACACTTTGAACATTTGGTATGAGTTGCTGTGTTGAGGTATAACAATAGACTTTTAGACATATGTTTATATGGATATTTTACCTTATTTTTATGTCAGGAACCCACCTCCAAAATTTATAAAAGTATTTTTGATACACTGTATAGTACAATTAATACACTTTAAAGTCATTATTAATTCTCGTGGGATATATCTTTAACCAACACAAATAGTTTCACAAAACAGTCACTGATGTAAATTGATATGAACAAATTCAGATATAAATTGACTGAAAGATATGGACAGATTATGATAGACGAATGGATGTGTATGGCAATCTAATTTGCTTTTCTGACAATGCTGATCAAATCAAAATATCCTTTATTTCCTTTTCAAAATTAATTGTTTTTTTTTTACTTATATATCAAAGAATAACAAAATAAAAGTGGTCAGAAATAAAAGATTACAGCATGAAAAAAATCTTTTATCAGATTTAGAGAATATATTGTCTAAATAAATTGTCTGATATTTATTTTTCTCCTTATGTTGTTCTATTTTCTAAGAGTTCAACAATTATTTACACAATTAGCGACATGAGGACATGCGTACTTAATGAATGCAAAAACTATCACTTATATTTACAAATATTGTCAACTGTTGAGAATGCTGAGTTCTTTTGTAAAAGAATCATGATCAGTTCTCAGTACGTAGCCAAGGAGAAAAAGGGCACATGAGATGAAATGTTGACATCCATAGGCTCGAGAAAACGTTTAATCTACTCGAAATGGTTATTAAATATCGATAAATTCTTCTCTGGATGAATTTATCAATGAGCAAAAGATACTATTTAAACGATAAACAGATTTAAGAAATTATTAAAATGGTTGCAAGAAAGAAAGAATAATACGGTAGTGTAAGCGAAGAAGATCATTATGATTATGTGGAAGGAACTGAATACCAAATATTATTTAAATAAAAAATATAGACTACAGAGATTCATGCAAATAGTCAAATTTTGTGAAGTTTCAAAACTAGCTAGTCTTGATATCTAAGAAAAATATACGTTAAAATGTTATAAAAAAAACGAAACAGTCTCAACAAGCTAATTGACAGATGATAATAAATTGTGCGCGGATCCAATTACAAAGCTTTACCGCCAGATGAGTAACTGTGTTCTGTGCCAAAATTAAACAAAAAAATCTATATTCAGTCGCCTCTGAACTTCTCTAAATCCTATTCGATTATAGAGAAACGCCCACACATTTTCTTCTTCATTAAACCGTGGACCTTTAGGCTCCGTGATGAGCGATGATGGTTTAAGACAGTAGGAAATGGGATTTGTTATTCGATTTATAAACATATCGCTTCATATCAAAGCCTATATGCGAATACATTCACATAATGATATTCCTCCAGACAATATTAGATAAATCGGAAGAAATAGGAAGAGACACAAGCAGACAGATAGATTGAAAATGAAAAGACTCATTTTTCAACCAGGATATAATTTTATTTTATGCAAATTTGAAATTTTCAACTCTATTTGGGTTCAAACACCGAAAACTTGAGCCAAAATATCAGTGCTACAACGATTGAATTATAAACCGAAAGCAAGAGAAAAACATTCAATGTGGCTGTGTTTAAATATAAATAAATAAAATAAATACCATTAGTAGATTATATATATATATATATATATGTGTGTGTGTGTGAGAGAGAGAGAGAGAGAATGTGTGTGTGTGTGTGTGTGTGTGTGTGTGTGTGTGTGTGTGTGTTAATTTATTCTTCCTTTTCTTCTTTCCCAACTTTTTTCCTTCCACCCCTGCTTCCACATTTGTTTTCTTATATCTTTCCATTTTTTTCTTTTTGTCTCTTTTCCTGTCAGATGACTTATTAAATAGGTCAATATCTGGTCCTTACCCGCCTACCTTACTCTTAAGTATTTTAATAAAAATAGATTTAAAATTATTCCTATCTCTCCCTTCCTTCTCTATTTTTGACCATATCTATCATCCTCCTCCTATCCGTCTCTCTATCACCTTACATCAACATAAAACCTATCCCTCAAAAGCGTAGAAAAATAATATGTAAATTTCAAAATCATGTTTTATGCTTGGAAATTTGATCTGAGGAACCAGGAAAGACACTTTCCTTGGGAAATAAAATATAATCAATGGACCCTTAAGGTTGTATGTTTTTTAATTTTAATTTTTTAGGTGCGGTATTTTTTCAAAAGTAGTTCTATTTATGCTTTATTTGTGCTTAATTATTTGTGTATAGATGGATAGGGAAAATTTCCTTGTTCTGTGTTTGTTTGGTATGGCACTCACATATACAAAGATACATAAATACAAGCGTATACATGATAGTACATACAAACAAACAAACAAACGCATATTCATAACATGGGGTTAGGTACAGTTACACATTCGTACGCGCGAGCACACGTATATACGCAATTTTTTCTTGTCCGAGTCCATCCTTCAAATCTATAAATCAACCATTCGCCCTTGCATGGAATTTTGCTGTCATATATGGTCAGGAGTACCCGCTACACGTTTTAAGGTCCTCGACAAAATCCAGAGACGGATATGCAGTGTGATTGGCCCTGATCTGGCATCTCGTTTAGAGTCGCTCTCTCACAGACGTATCATCGTCTCCCTCTGTCTTTTCTACAAATACTACTCCGACGAGCTATTCGCTAGTTCCCAAACTGCATGAATTTAAACGTGCTACTAGGTCGGCATCTCTGTCCCACCCTTTCACTGTCGAAAGAGTTAAATGTAACCATCTTTTCTACTCCAATAGCTTTATGTCTCGCTCTTCCCGTCTGTGGAACTCCCTTCCTCTTACTTGCTTCCCTGATAGCTATACTCTCCAAATATTCAAATGCAATGTCAGTCGACATCTTCAGATGCTTTGATCTAATTCCTCGTCCTTCTCTTCATCCTTTCCTCTTTCACGCCGATTTACCCTTGCTCCCACTCTCTGTAACCCCTTGCGTGCTAGTGACACTCCCACCTTGCTTGGGGTGAAAAGTTTAAAAAAAAAAAAACTATTTCAGTGTCAAGATTGTGGTGTTTCATAAGTGTACCAATGTTCTCTTAGTAGGGGACAGGTGGGAGAGGCTTTGACATTTTTCAGGTCGGCTGTTTGCGCCGGCAGACATGCTCACACGTACTCACACACACACACACACACACACATTCACATATATACGTACACCCAAATTCATTGATTTGGGTCTACTACCACCACATGGTTTAAGTTGGGTTCTGTCTGTAGAGATGGCGATGATTGTATTTTTTAATAATAACTACAGCTGTGTTATTAACGATTATAATTATGGTAATGGTAATATTAGCTGTGATATTATTATTGATATATTGATAATAATTGATATATTATTAATTATGATGAATGGTAAAGTTACCTCTAATAATGATGGTAACAATAATAATAACAATAACAATAATAATAATTATTATTATTATTATTATATCAACATAAAAAAATAACGAATAATAAAGAAAAATAACAAATGATAAATATAATAATGATAATATAGAGAAATATATATTATGCAAGATTGAACAAATATTTTTGGTCTCCCTGTAACCTGTTGATATCCCCAACTTAATAATTTAACACGTCAATAGCTTAATCATTCTAATATTAATGATCTTGCTGATATTCAAATTTTCAACTTTTTCGTTGTTCGGTAAAATAATAAATTTCCCTACTCGTTTCCCTAATATAACTGATGAACATATTTCTTTACTTGATTTGTTCTTTACATCCTCTGTGAGCTCTTGTCGAGCATCACAACTCTGTCCTTTTGGCAATTCGGATCACATTGTTGTAACTGTTGATAGATCATTTGTGTCACCTATTAAACAAGAACATGCTATTTACAAGACTTCTTTCTGTTACCAGAGAACTGATTAAGATTGAATTTGTGACAGCCTTAACTTTCCTATTGAGAATTCTACTTCTTTTCTTTTAACGTGACATGTCCTTTCAGTACGTAGGCTCTCCACCTCCCTCTATCCCTTTTTAAAACTCTCAACAAGTTCCTTCCCTCGGCTTCTTCCCCCAGATCATGTTCTGTCAGACACTTCCTTAAGTCCACCAGGTATGCCACACTTTGTTTTCCCTTGTCTCTCTTTCCTTCTATTCGACCCGTGAGTATGAGATTCTTCAGGCCCTCCTTCCTCG
This sequence comes from Acanthosepion pharaonis, assembly GCA_903632075.3. Classification (NCBI taxonomy): domain Eukaryota; kingdom Metazoa; phylum Mollusca; class Cephalopoda; order Sepiida; family Sepiidae; genus Acanthosepion; species Acanthosepion pharaonis. The sequence goes on along the minus strand of CAHIKZ030005431.1, from coordinate 582,145 downwards.
TTGTGTGTCCCAGAAACTTCAGCTGCCTCTTCCTGATGTTAAGTATAAGTCTCCTCCTTGTTTGCATCCTCTCTAGGACCTCATCCATGTCCCGAGGGTTATTTTGTGTTTGATGCGTGCAGTCGCAGGATAAACGGTCTGGTGACACCTGTCCTTCATGTCGTTCCTTTCTGGGCAAAAGATAAGTTCCGACGATTTTATCCCCTTTACGCCGTTTATACTAGCAGTCGCTGGATGACGGTCAAGTGACACCTGCTGCGCATGTCGGTCCTTACCAGATGAGGAGCTAATTTCCAACGCCGTTAGGTTAACTATGATTTGTCTTGGGACTGACAGTGGAGTGGTTTCCCGTTGCCTTCTCTATGGTGGTTTATGGAGACACCACCTCTAGTTAGCTGGCTGTTGACTCAGCGAGTTCCTCCGCCCTTTGTTAGGTTTTGTTTTTCGTTCTACTGGCTTGCTAACGAGCCGCCTCACTCGGAACTCGGAGTGGGGTAGTCGGTTTAGTCGCCGACATTTCGACTGGAATACTTACCGAAAAAGTGAGGGAAACAACACACAAAAAAAAGATTGTTTTTTAATTAGGTTTTAAGATTAGTATAAGTCCTGTTGCCTCTTATTAAATTCACTTCACTTAGAAAAGAAAAATGTGAAAAAAATAATAATAAATAGTAGCAGTAAGTAAAACAGAGAAGAGAAAAAGTTCTCCACATTTAAACCCAAAGCTGAAGGTGGGGGTGCTAGTTTGACCGTTTACATCGAAAAAAATCACTTCACAACTGTGTCCAGGCCAACTTATATTCAACAAGCTTAATAGAAAACTTAAGAGGGGTGGATTAAATTCAGTAGCATGAGAAATAAAACAGTTATGGAAACTAAACTAAAACAATTAGTAATATCAAAAGAGAATTCTGCTACAGAGATTATTTCCTGGGTTAAAGCTGGTATCGATGCTTTAGTACCTTCTTGGAAATAACAGGTGGAACCATAATCTTAGTTCACACCAGTCTTTTCAGTCGCTATAGCCCTCAGGAATCACTTTTCCTGCTGTACCAACATGATAGTTTTGAACGCAGCTAATGCCGCTTTGTGTCTTCTCGTAATAATTGTAAACGTGTCCTCCAAGAGGCTAAGTAGTCATTTTCTGATGGAATGGGGCACCGTATAGCCTCTCAAAATGTTCTGGTGACTACTGGCAACTAGTAGTGACTCAATTTGAGGTGTTAACATCTACCAATAAAACAGAATGTTTTGCTCGTAAATTCTCTTCAAATTCTACTCTTGACTCATCTGGATTACCTTTGCATGACTTTCCCCTTAGAACCGAGTCTCTATTGAGTGATATGCACATAATTCCGTCCATGGTTTCTCTTATCATCTCTAAACTGGATTCCCACAAAGAATGTGGGCTTGATGGCTTCCCTGCAATAGTCTTTAAGGAACGTGCTCCTGTTCACTCTAAACTCTACAATAGATGTCTTGTTGCTTCTTGCTTTCCTGCTTGTATGGAAAGCCTCTTCTGTAGTTCCAGTCCTCGTGCGATACTTCCGATCCTTCTGAGTATCAGCCTAATAGATTTCTACCTTTTTTGGCAAAGTACTAAATGCTCTAATCAGCTCTGAATTTGTTAAACATCTCACCTTGCAGAGTCTTTCCAATAAGCAATCTAAATTCTCTAGGTCAACTGCTGATGTATTAACGACTTTGAACTGATTCAGTCTTTAACAAATCGCACAATGAAAGTTATCTTGAACAGCCATCTTCTAGATATTTTTGCATTAATTCCAGGGCTCTATTCTTAACTCTATATTGTTCCCAATTTTCATCACCAACATCATTCCTGATCTCAACAGTTTTGAACACGGTATCTATGCTAATGACAACTATTTATTGCTGTCTTAATACCAAGTTTCATCGGTTCGATAATGTCAAATTGGCAGCTGATCTCAAAAATGACCTACCATCGATTATATAGGACACGGTGTAGCTTGTTAATTTTAACAGCTTAAAAACGAAATTACTCTCTTTTAGTCATCTGAGATAACGCTTTTTACTTTTCATCAGCATAACTGATGCTAACCTCCAGGATAGTGATTCATTGCACCTTCTCCGACTAACGGTTTCCGCTGACATGAAGGGGAAAGATTACATTGAATAAGCTGCTAGGTTGGTTCACTGTGTCATGCTAAATAATTCCTCCTTGCATTGAATATTGCTGCCACAACTGGTCTGATGCTCCTACTATATATTTAGAGATTCTTGATAAAATCCAAAGAAGAATCTGCAATGTTATCGACCTGGCGTCTCTCGGCTTCAGTCACATTCTTGGCGACTTAACGTAGCTCCCCTGTGTCTTTTCTATAAGAAAAACTTTCATCTTAATTGTTCGGATGAAGTCTTCACTATGGTACCTAGACTTTATAAACTTAAGCGTATTACTAGATTGGTGGTAAAGTCTCATCATTTTACAGTTGAACTGGCTAGATGTAACCGTAAGTTCTATGCTAACAGTTTGTACGTCTCTCTTGCGGAAGTTTCTTCCGGTTTCTTGCATCAGACAACTTTGATCTTCAAAAATTCAAATGCAATGTCAATCCTTATCTTCTGTCTTCTTAATACCTGTTCTTTTATTGTCCTTTCTTCTTAATAATGTCTTTTCTCATTCTGTCACACCTTTGCGTCTTAGAGGTTTTATTGGGGATAAAAATGATTATTTAAAAAATCATTCCAGTATAATGATTTTCAAATGCACCATCTACATTTATTCAAAGCAATCTAATCCGAGTGGAAATTAAAAGTATATACGTACGTAAGCATTTTTCTGAAGATTGTTTAAGTGTCCTCATGTATAAGTGTGTGTTGTTGGAGAAAATGAATGGCGCATGAAAGCAATGAATAATGACAAGAAAAATTGATACAATGTTGTGTCATCTTTCATGGCTGTAACTTAGTGTGTATATATAATATTACACAAAACTCCTTTCTCACAATAATGAATATCGATACAAATTCGTCTTCGTTATCAAACACTCATTCCTGCGATTCCTTCAATGTTCGTTTCCTGTTGCTTTATTGAACATCGTCCCAATGAAAGCCTGAGGATTTCCCCTATGTTCGTTTCGATTTAAATGAGCAATTACTTGAAAAGAGATCAATCGTTTTCATTGAGCCCCTTCAGCAACAAGAGAAAATCACGTTTGATCACAGAAATCAGTGCTCTTCACTTTTCTTTTTTCTTCTCGTCCTATTTAATTTGCCATGAATCGCTTTCTCATAGATAGATACGAACAGAAATAAATAGATATATAGAAAGATATGAACCGATAGATATGAAGAGACAGCTAGCTGTCTCTAGATAGATAGATAGATAGATAGATAGATAGATAGATAGATAGATAGATAGATAGATAGATCATAATAGAATGACGCGTTCAGATGACGCTTTTCAGAATAAGTAAATATGTTAAATTTCAGTCACTTTTGAAACAAAATCACTCTTCAAACGTCACCTACTGAAAAATGCTATGAACTTTTGTTTAAACCCAATATATTTTTTCTATTTTTAAAGGGGTTTTAAAATGAAAGAATGAAAATTAAAAAATGAAAATCAAAAGAGATCGCTTACAACAAAGCAAGGCCGTAGATTGTAAGAATGTAAACAGTCATAGAACTAAATATTATCTACAAATCCAAATTTTGGTGACTGTTTCATAATTTGTTTTAGTTTAGGTTATGAAATTCATATGACAAACTTTCGAAAACAAAGTCCTAACTTGCAATTTTGGTCGACTTGTTTGGAAAGCGAACGAATTCCGAATTATGTAAGTTAGCTAACGAGAAGGAAAAATGTGGAGACTAATTAGAAGAAAATATTAACTTTTAGTATTAAATATTTTTATTTAATGTTAAAAAATGAATATTAGAATTACTTTATATTAATATAATCAATAATGTTAAATCGTATTATTTAATATTTAGTTTTAAAAGAAAATGAAAAAAAAGATTGAAACGTGCGGTTGTTGATCCCCTCTTTAATGAACTCAAAATGATTGAAATTGTTTTTAATTTTGAAGTAAATTTCATTATTTCTCTTAAAATGACCTTTGCTTATCTGTTCGCAAATGACCAAAAACATTTCAGTCTGGTGGCACCAACTGCATATTTCATGAGCAATCTTTTTTATGCGACTGAATTTTCCACGCGACTTCTTCGGCGGGGCATAGAATTAATATTAATTAATGAAGATAATTAATCAAAGAGCTAATTAATTAGAAAACAAGAAAATAACCGTTTAAATTTGAGCCAGTTTGATTTGATCGAGATAGAATTGCACGTATAGTTACTGAAAGCTTTTATTTTTTTCATAATAATGAAAGATAAAAGCTTTCAGTAACTATGCGTTACTGCCCTGTCTTTTGCTGGAATATGAAATAATGTGGAACATAACGATGTTAAATAATGAACAGTTAAAATCTTGTCGATATGGAAGTGAATTCTTTATGTGAATTCTTTTAGAAGACCTCGACGAAATAGCAAAATCTTACAAACTGTTTTTCATGATTTTATGTGAAAAAACATTGAGCGTTGAAAAGTTTGGTTTCATAATATTTAACGCAAAAAGCAAGCATCCCAAACAGAACCAGCGAAGAGATGAACATTTTTATTTGTTTAACTACATATAGTCATTCCTCCTTTTTTGAAAAAAATTGTCTTAAGATGATCAGAATACATGCTTGCAAAGAAGCAAGGGGGTTACCTTGCGCTTAGATGCGAAAAGTGACACCACGAACTGACTATTGGTCCCAGCTGGCCTCCATCACACGGTCCGATTTTGCTGTCCGATTCAACAGTGCCAAAAAGGACAGATTTTCCAAAAAAGCGAAATCTCATAAATGCAGTTAACTAAACTGACGTATCCTTTTTACCCGTTTCATTCCGAACTCCGACGGACTTAGAGTTGCTAATTCCTTTTAATTTACAATAATTTCTCCGTTTAATCAAAGGTCTCTAAAAATCGGTTGGATAAAAATTGTTCACTCCAATTTACATCAACCTGTATTCCTTCTAAAATCTGTCAATATAAGCGAGTTACCCAAAGAAAAGCATAAAAGAATATTTTTCACCAAGACTCGTGAATTTGGTAAAAATGAAGCATATTAATTCGTAAATTACTTTTAAAAAGTATAAAAGTAAGATTTTCAACATAAAACAGTAACCAAATATATTCTTCAAATTCAAATCAAAATCACCTGAGATAGCCCTTCTTACCTCCCATCATACTAACCCTCAGGAGAGTGACTCAGGCTAACATTCTCGGATGACATGAAGTGAAAAGTTTGCATTTAAATCCATTGCTAGGTCTACTTGCTAAGAAGGTTGTTACATTGTATCGTGCGAGACAATTTTTTCTCTTCAGAATCTTACATATAAGTATACCATTCGCCGATGCTTTGAATATTGATGCCACATATAGCCTTTTGCTGCTGTTGTATATTTAGAGATTCTTGATAAAATCCAAAGAAGAACCAACAATATTATTGCTCCTGACCTGGTGTCTTGGCTTCAGTCACTTTGCCCACCACAGTAATGTAGTTTCCCTGTGCCTTTTCTATAAATGCGTTCATGGTAATTGTTCAGATGAACTCTTAACTATGGTATCTAGACTTTATGAATTTAAGGTCAGTACTAGATTGGTGACAAGGTATCATCAATTCACAGTTGGATTGGCTGGATTTAACCGTAAGTTCTATGCTAACAGTTTCTTCTATTGGACTTCTTATTTGTGCAACTGCGTTCCGTCCACATGCTTTCCGACCAACTTTGATCTTCAAAACTTTAAATTCACTCTTATACACTCAGTAAGTAACCTTTTGTTTCTTTGTGGCTTTACTGCCTTGCATGGGGTAAAATGATTAAAAAAATATTCCCCTCGTCATTCTGTATATATCTTTATACAATAACAGCAAATTTTCATTTAAATATTAAAGAAATCTTTCATTAAAACCGGTAAATTTATGGAAGGTTTCTTCAAGTTGGTCCTAACTGAAGAAGTTCTTGTCGATAAGAAATTATTTTTGAACAACTGAGAGAAGTTAGAAAGAAATCAGCACATTGGAATTAAACTTAAATCTATGTTTGTCACGTCTGTTGGGAACGTTAAGAGTTTATGGCTATACACAGATTCTGTTTCTTTATTAACTGTGAATTGCTATGATTCCCAAGAGAAAATAGTGAAGTGGTTTCCCGTTGATTTTGAATTCAAACTCCTCTTTCTTCTACATAAAATCAATCGGTTCTGGCATTTAATCTGTAGAGAAGAGATAGCCTTTCACTAGACATTAAAGCGAAAGGACTCAACTGACAAAGCCGGAAATTGATCTCTACTAAACGATTCCATTTTCCCCACCGATAACCGTTATGCTATTTATTTTAGTAACGTTATTTTAAAAGAGTAATCTCATTTAGGAAACCTAAGTTGTTCATAAATTATTTGAAATGTATTTAATTGGTACTAGAAATACATTGCAACTTCTCTTAAATTTATAGATAACTGTCAACCATAATCTCCAAATCTTTATCATTGATTAATGAGATTTTACTTGCAATTTCTTTAAACCGAATCTTAATTTTCACTCAACAACGAATGCGGAAGTTACAACTACTGCAGCTTCGTCTCTTTTACGACGTTGAAACATTTGAAAATAAAAATGTTACGGAATTCGTAGGCAAAACAAAAATAGCAAAGCCTACTGTAATAGTTTGTCAACCCGAACTCCTGGGGAGGTGGTTTGAACTCATGGGTGGTGAATCCTGGCAATGATAGATTCTTAAAATGCCAAGATTCCACACCCATAAGATTCGCTTCTCTATTGCTTCAACAGTACTGACCGTTTTCGCGCTTATATATAAATGAAGATGTCTTCCACTCCCAGATAACTTAGCGTGTCGTTGTTTCAGCAGAGGGAGTGAGAGAAACTACCATGCAGAGATAACTCCTGATCGTCCTGTTGACATCCGTCCTCTCTATCTATCTACCTGCCTACCCCCTCTCTCTCTCTCTCTTTGCCTACTCCCTCTCTCTATTTCTCTCTCCGCCTACCCCATCTCTCTCTCTTCCTCTAAGAAATGTCTACTACAATAAACTCCCTCCCTTGAAATAAAACGATCAAAAAGAAACCAAAGAAAATTGTCTGTCTAGTAATATGAGTTAAATTTAAGACAACTCGATATGGAACATTTACTTTCGACCTATGGCTATCAGTAACTGGAGTCAACTTCAAAGTACAAGAGCAAGACTGAGAGAAAGTGACGGAAGGAAGATTAATTTTTTGTTTGTTTTTCTTTGCTTTTGTTTTATTTTGTTGGTTTTTTTTTGTTTTGTTTTTTGACGAAGATGACAAGACAAAGAAAACTGTTGTCTATAAAGCTGACCATCCCGCGCAAAGGAAAACCGAAGGTACGAAGCCGGCCACGCAGAAAGACCACATCAGCTGAATTGCGACCCTCCCCACTCACTTACATCTCAATCCGCCTTCGCTCGCTTATAGTAATACCTAAGAATAAAATCTGGTTTACTACTAGAAAATGTTCTGTTTTTCACTCATGGGTAACGATCTGACCGAAGGGTAATTTTTAAGCTACAAGCGTTTGACTGCAAGAAACTGCTTCCTGTCAACTTGGTGCCTGGTCTGAGCTGCAACGCAACATCTGTCGTTGTATCAGCCTGTAAGCCAGCGCAGAGATCCCTATTGAGGATAGCCACTAGAATCGTGAAGCGAATAAATGAAATATTTACTTAATAAACTGTATTACCAACAAATAAAAAAATATATTAAAATGGGTTTCTCGTTTTAGACAAGAATAATGCGGTAATTTCAATCTGAACAGCTCCGTCATTTATGGGAAAATGTGTCGTTATTCTACTACTACACCCGTCTAATCCCGACTATTATTCTATGTCCCTTAACTAGTCCGCTGGCCAATGACTGTAGAGTGGGGGTAATTCATAATGCGCATTAGGTCAATAATGGAGACGTGTGTAATAGTAAAAATTTACCAAATATATATCTTTTTGCTGTTAACGGTATTTATTAGGTTTATTCATGCAGAAATTGCGTCTCGAGTGAAGTTTGAACTCACGACCTAAAAAATGAGTGACCTGCTAGACTAGTTAACAGGTTAGACTTGAGCAAAGTCATGCGTATTTGGGCGAGGATCGAACTGGCCGCGATGATTTCGATCCTGTTAAATTGACTAACCAGCTGTTAGCCTCTGCTCCACAAGACAAGACAAACAATGGCCGCTGTTTAATTGCAACTGCTGAATATCTGTTGGTTCTAATCATTCATAAATTGGGTGAAGAGACCAGAATAAATGTTAAAATGATGGACATTTTAGAAAATGAATAAAATAAAACCATTTGATACTGGACAATTAATAGTGAATGTTGAAGGTTGTGAAAGAGATTATCACATAAATATTCAGGAAATATATACAGAAAGCAAAGAACATGTTGATATTTATTATGAAGATGATGAATATGAAATGAGGAGGAGGAGGAGGCGGATGAACGAACGGGAAGTTATAAGAATTAAAAAGAGGCAAAAGTAAAATGAAAATTAGGAGAGAGAATAAGATTTATGAGATGGAGAAGTAGGGGGAAAAATTAAGATGTGTATGATTATGGCTCTCTAAACCATCCTATCCTTCATAGCTATAAGTAATATTTATCTCTTGATTAAACCCTTATATTTTTGCAGAAACCTGTTACGTACGTTACTTGCCGTTTTCCTCTGTTTCTCTTGCTTTCAATATCTACCATGAATTCAACTTTCGAAGCGTTTTTCCTCATTATGTCTCATATAAATTTATTTCTGATACTATATGTATCTTTTTGTTGCTTTTTCCTTAAAACTTACTTGTAGCTTACATGCTCCTTCCACTATGTTTTCAGCTTCCGGTTTACATCTGTTACCTCAAGTCTCTCCGTTAGTAGAAATTCCCCAGTTTTCACTGCCATATAAGAGGATTGATATTACATAGCAGATCAGCAATCTTTCCTTTGTTTCTAACAGAATTTTCTTGTTTCTTAATACTTAATTTGAAAGCTAAAAAGCAGCGATAATTTTGAAAACTGTTGAGAAACATTTTAGGCGAAAACCTGAAGAATAACCATGACGTGATTAGGATTCAGATAATGAAAAATTACAAATCGAAATTGTTGTAGAAGAATTTAGTTTTAGCCTATCAATCTTTTGGTTAGAAAAATAAAGCATTAACCATCTGTTAATACCATAAATAGATATACTCCAATGCAAGAGCAAGAAAATTTGTCGACTGTCAAGAAATGAACGATAGCAAAAAGAACACCATGACAAAAAAGCCAACGACACAATTATACATGCTAATCAAATGTTCTCAGATTTGGGTTCATAAATTGTCTTCTGCATGTTACATCAAACTATTATCGATATATTGTGTGACTTTTCCAGAACCAAAGAGTTCTCGAGCTGATATTAGCTAATAGCCATTAAAAACCGATTGCCAATCATAATCAGTGACAAGTAGGCGTGGTATTTTAAAGATATCATTAGCATATTATTGAATGCAATCGATCCAGCCTATAAGGAACTAATTCAGTTTATTTTAAACGATTGTATTCTCTACACATTCCTACATGAGCAACAAAAAGGTATTTTATAAGAATAAATTTCTTCTCTGAAATTATGAAGTGTTAAAATATTCCAAAAATGATGAATTTAAAAATTCTTCATTTGTATTTAGTTCTTTCAAAATCAAGGACTGAATTCACGAAAATAGTTTGCAACTGATGTGTGTATATACCTCGTTAAAGTATTAATTTTAAATTATGACGTGCAATATAGATTTATATCGATTTCCAGTTGATCATTTCGAATCAGCGATCAGAAATATTCAGTATGATTTTGTTCATTCTCATCATTTGTATTAATCAATGATTTTATAACCTAATCTCGAGATTGACCTTTTGAAAAAATCATTCGCCATAACAGTGAGTTTTTCAAACTTATGAAAGGGAAGTAAATTGCTATTGCATAGAAATCTTTGTAGGGAACATTTAATGAACCTCTCTCCACATATATCACTCTTATATATTTACATACACACAATCCTATATTCCCTTGGGCCATTTCAGGAGATTACATCTACCTGGAATAGGATTTGATATCTCATCCATAAAACTATGCGAAGTGGAAGATTTTGTTCAGAAAGTGAAAGGGAAAAAGTACACTTTTATCAATGTTTTGATTCCATGACTGTTCTGTAATCTCTCACGAACATACGCATCAAAGGAAATACATATCTCTAACATATTACGTTGACGTACCAAAAGTAATGGAATGGTAGCATATAAATGTAACACTTGTTGCTCTAGGACATAAGTTAGAAGGTTAGAGAGAGCGAATATCATCTTGAATAACTTGGAAAATTATCATGGAATAGTATATATATATATATATATTAGAAATTCTTATTTAATCTCACATATATTTTGAATTATAGTACACAGAATAAATACAAATTATAATTAGTTTTTTATACGTATCTGTTTGTAACGAAAAGATTTTGAAGTTTGACAAGTAAATAAAACATTTTCCTTGGACGCAAAGTATTCAGTATAATTATTCACGTCTTATACAGAGATATTTTCTGCAGTATAAGATTGCGCCATACAACTTTCAGAAGGGTGTCCGAGAAAACGTCTATGTACAAGCCGTCGTAACCAATGTTGTTTACCAGTTCTGAAAAACAATATAGGCAAACAGTGAATGACTTCTATTATAAATGGTCCTGGGTAATTCATTCTTCGCAATTAACTTTTCTCCTCTCTCATGGAGGACAATGTGATATTTCTATATCGCAATAGCTCGGGACATTTTCACACGTCAAAGGACTTCATTTCTCAAAGAATCCCTACGATTGTTTTTAAGAACCTTAACCCAAACCTATCTCCAATTTTGGCAATGTTGTTTTATCTCTGCCTGAAGGAAAAATGTTCCCAAAGTATAAGAAAGGTGTTAGCTGTATGTCAGTTTTATGAGGATGCAAAGTATCACATCATCAGCCGCCTTAGTATCAGCAAACAAGAAAGTTGTTGATCCCACGACCGAAACAACCCACTCAGCACCAAACAGTATCTATTTGACTCCTCTAGCTCCATTGCTGATATCTTAACTATCATTAAGCATACAATCATTGAAGCGCTTCATAATGAATTCAACTCGTCTGAGATCTCTCAAAGGCTTTTGACAAAGAGCGGTATAGATATGAGGTTGCTATAAAACTTCTCAATTATAAAGTCCTTCCTATATGCTATGTCCATAAAAATCGTCGCTAATGGCTAGTCCTCTGATGCCCAGGCATCCCGCAAGGCTTTCTGCTCGGTTTTACCTTTTCAGCTTTATATTAACGATCTGCCAAAGAACATTCTCAAATAATTTGTAATTTATATGCAGGCAGTTTATAAGTGCAACTCTAAAATTCTAAATGACCCTAGTCTAGCACCTGATCTCTTCTATTGCAAGCTCAATGTGGGAAAGATTGGATTGTATTATTGTATTATTCAGTTCCTCCAAAACCAAGCTAGTAACCTTTCATCATCACCGAGTTTACCCTGAATTTTCTCCAGTCCTGATGAATAGTTATATTCTCAATAGGTTTTCCTGTTTTGAACGTCTGTTGGAACTCGGGTTCACCACTTATCTCAAGAACTCGTATATACACTATCCATTGATAAAGATACTGGAAACATGATCGGTTTCTTCGACTGCACCAAAAAGTACCCGACTCCTCAGGCTATGTTCTATCTTTACATGAATCTGATCAAGCCATATCTGCGTTAGAGCTGCATAATCTTCACTTTCCAGCCTTGACAGAGTTCAAAAGCATTTAAGGGTGGGGGATAAATTAATTTCAGCCCACATCTTTCCCAGAGAAGAAACGTTGCTACTCTCTCACTAGTCCATTGCAATTTTTATGGTAAATGTTGCCCAAACGAGCTACATTCTGTTGTTCCACCCGTTCAGACCTTCACAGAATCCATATTTTCTTCTGTTGAATATAACATAAAGAACATAAAGTAAAATACACTACTGAGAGGATGCTTCCTTGATTACTGCAATCTTCCTTTCTTTAAGTCTAGCGTCAACTGTTATCTAGCCTACATATCCTCATAATATCTAGATCTTTTTTTTTCTATTTAGGCCATTATAAAAACCTTATTTAGTAACTCTCTACTATGAGGGATTCTTAGATTTTGTTTTAGGTGAACAACCGTATAAAAATACAATGTGAAATAATACGAAGTTACATTTATTTTTTCCTACCAACTGTAAGAGGGAATTAACTATATCATATTTTTGATGGCACATCAAAAAAATCTCCACGCTATTAAAAATTTTAACCCAAAGCTAAGAAAACTAAAAACTTATAGAAGCCTTTCAGATTCTGAAGACGCAACTAATAAAATGATTCCAAAATAACCGAATTTAGATTTACAAACATAAGAAATGTTTAATTATTGTGATAAAATCACTTTAATCTGATGGGAGCAATCCAGAATTTAGAAAGTAATATTTGGGCTCTTTGTTTCACCTTAGACATTTTTCTTTAAAATGTCATTATTCGACAAGATCATTTATTCACCTTTACTTTTGTTAATTTTTAAATTACTTTTAAGTCCTCCTAAAATATTTAACGAATTCGAGAAAAAGAGAATAGAAACAAAATGACCGAAAGTCGAAAATCAAAAAAATGCAATAGTAGCAAACAAGGGCACATAACTACGACCTAACGAAGCAAAAAGAAAGGTTTTGAAGAAATTATCAACCACTCTTCGTAATAAGAACACATTTTCTTCCTTGTTGGCATAGATATCAGAAGCTAGTTGATTAAGGAGACATCACGTAATGACGGACGAAACTAAATTTTTAAGTATCGATAACAATTTTAAATCCCTAAACTAGTTTATCAAGACGATAGCAACACAATAAATAATGTTTTTGCCTTACTATATGTAGCAGCTGAAAGAATGTCAAGATAGCATCTGACTTACGAAGAAGAGTGAATGTGAACAAAGTATGGCATTGGGCGATATGTTTCAGAAATGGTGACAGAGATGCCTTTTTCAAGCGACTTTTCAGGTGACTGTGTACAATAGAGTACCAAGAAATGAATGCTACTGTGGAAATCATACCCAATGGTTGTGACTTTTTGGGAAAATACCGATTTGTAGGTTATAACTTGCTCTATCGAACGGCGTTATTGTGCTTCCTATATCTGCTAAAGTTTCTTTGAGAGTAAATAAAAGCATTGTGTGTATGTGTGTGCGCGCGTGCGTGCGTATATTTTGAGTCTGGATTTGTAGACGTTCATTTCATTTCTTATCTTGTTTCCAATTTATACCTACGTGGACATAAATGCAATCGAATCATGACTTTTCTAAGCTGGATAGCGGTAGGAGACTTCAAATATTAAAAGGACACAATTTGCTTGGTTTTATGTATTGTGTTGTAGGTGCGAATGAATATCACGAGAAGGCAACGGCGTTATCTATACCTATGTACATAAAGGTAAATCTTTCATGATCTAGGCACAAAAAAGAACAGAAATAATATAATTCAGAAATAATATAATATCGTCTACGCGCACACATACGTATAGAAAATGTATATATATATATATATATATATATATATATATATATATTATATATATGCCCACAGACGTAAATTGAAAACATGACAAGTATCAAAATGAATTTGCGAATCGCAAACTTTGATATATATATATATATATATATATATATATATATATATATATATATATATATATATAGCATGTATTCATAAAAGTGTGTGTTTGTAAAAGTGTTTTTATGTATTTATGAATTAAAGCAAACAATCTGAATTAATTTATGTATATAGATGAATAAACAAATAGTTAATCGAAAACGATCTGCATGCATACTGATATGTATGTACATATGTGGATATGTTCAAGTGTAGATGTGGCAAGCGCTCAAGAATTTCAGTAAATATCTGAAAAATACCTTTAAAATATCTTTGTCGTATGAATGCAATTGTGAAAGAAACCATTTTTCGTCACTTGTTCTTTTTTGTTTTTCTATTCATGAAAGTTCAACGTGCCTCGAATAGCAAATCAAGTCTCACGATTCGGTAGTTTCACTCCATTCGAGAAGATCAGGAAAAGAACAACCCTTTTCTAACCGGGTATCAATTTAGAACTATAAAAACGTTTTCTTGCCAAAGTAAAAGAAATATTTGATTGATTTTATGAGTCTTTCTTGCTTTATTTTAAAAAATTGTAAAGAGTTTATTCCTTTAATTGGGGCGAGGATCATTTTCCCAAATTACAATTCTCGTCTTAGTAAATAGAAACTAATTCCTGTTCTGTATTATCAAAAGACTGAAGATACAATACAATTGTCGGATTAAAAACAACAAACAAAAAAGAGAAAGCACTCGCAGTGTCCAAATTCCAAGTAAATTATTTAACATAGAAAGTAATTAGGGTGGAGGGCTAATATTGTGGATCAAGTGACAGCACGTCTTCTCTATGTTCCTACGTTCTTAATATTCTATTTGTTTTTGTTTTTTTCTGCACCGTCCATTCAATGATCTCAATTCTTTATCGGGTCTCTAATACTTCCAGCCTTTTTGCAAAGTTATCACAATTCTCGTCTAGAGAAGATATAAAATTAAGAATAAGAATGAATTCTTATTCTTTGTTTTATATCTTCTATAGTTATTTGTTTGGATTATGATTTTTCTTTAATGATTTCTGTTGTAGCTTCTCTATATGTTTCAACATTTGTAGAAGAATATATTTATTCTTGAATACATTTATTCTTGTGTAGTTTTCCTTAATTTTCTTCGATAGGACTTACTTCATCTTCACTGTAAAGCAGGAAGAATAAATATTTTCTCATTAGGAACAGTACATTAAAAACAAAATAATCTCGATAAAATTTTATCTAAGTTGAATTTACTTTTCTAGCTAAATAGGTTTACAAATCGATAGAAAAATACTTAGAAGCATAGATAGATAAGCGTAGAGCAATGGGAATTGAATTTATTTTTAACATTAAGAAATCGATATTTTGTAAGGAATTCAATAAACTGTCACAAAATATAAAAATTGAATTATGAATCAGATTTGCAGCTGCTGTGTAAACTAAAATGGAAACTCATTGTCTGTTCATTTGATTCAAATCAATTTATTCAAAAACGTTAATTTCTTCAGAGGTAATCGCTAAATAGGTGATACATTTTAATTTTATGGCGATTAACTACTGGAGAATGTTACACATTGTCTTCGTGTTTTCTCAGATTTAATCTTGTACGTAAATGAAGAAATCGGAAACTGATCATTTTTCAAACGGTTCCCAGTAACCATTCGACTGATATATAGGTATATCTAAAAGAATCTTACATATGTCTATAAATTCGAGAATGTTTTATTTTTCATAGAAAATTTGGCATCAGATACGAAATACATTTCGATTTGAACAATCAAAATCGCAATAAATTTGTCAAAAATAGTAGTTAAATAATAATTTAACTATAATATCTATAATTTAGATATACTTTTCAATAATATCTATAATTTTGATATTTTTTTTTTATTTTTCTACAATGATAATTAATAAAACGCAATATGTTTACATTTTTGAAATTTAACATTTACAAACATAAAAATGTATACATGATGGGATGCACTAGTTATTTAGTGCGTAGCATAGAACAAGACAGCATGTCTGAAATATCCGGTGAGAATTGATCTATCGAGACAAATTACGTCGAAATACCCTATTAGTGCAATGTACTATATATCCGTAGACAGTGTGTACTGAATACTTATGCACACTGGCATATTTATTTTGGATATTTTATTATTTACACGATTGTTTGGACTGTTGTCCACATCTTTGTTGTCATATTCATGACGTTCCGACCGTTGTACGCTCCGGCCTCCTTCAGGTAATTGAAATTTCGAATCGAACCCTTTATTTCGTCCATCGAGGTAGATCGTTCTCAGTTATCTCCCTTTAACTCAATTCTCCAAGCTTTTGTTCACCACTGCAGTAGTGAACTCACAGCTATTTGGATCAAGTCACTGGATCCAACCAACGCTTTTATCCACTTGAGGACATCACTGTATGAATTTTTGAGACTTATAAACTTAATGTCACAGTAACCTTTTTTTTTACCAGAGCTCATATTGCAATTTTTGTTATTATTATTATTGCTTTTCTCTCGCACTCCGTATTACTAGTTCCCATATTGTATTCATTTCTATGCTTGGCTGGCTTAGAAGATTTTTGGGCCTAGCATATGTGCTGATTACTTAAATTTTCGTATTTTCCAGTGATTTTCTCTGTCTAGTATTTCAACCTCATCATTTGGATATTTTTTTTTAATAATTTGATTATTTGAAATATAAAATCTCACATGTCGAAAATTTTTGATAAGTGACCTCTTTCAGGAAATGCCACATTATGAAACTGAAATCATAATTTTGACTTGATCAAAGCCTACATATATATTTGTTTTTCTTGATTGTTTCGGATTTGAGGAATTTTTTTTATAAAAGCACAAGTGATTGATGAGAGCAAGTTTAAGCATGACACTGCATCATTTCTATGATATCTAATCTGTACATAGAAAAATATACTGTTCAAATAATCATTATTTACTTGATTCCTTTATTGACCAGCATCGTTCCATCTAAAAACAAAAAAAGGTGTTTTTCTGCTTAAGAATATAGTGAACTTCACAAGATCTTAGAAAGTTTGAAAAAAATTACATTAGCGTCTACACGAATATCTTTCTGACTGCGAAGTTGCTTGTGTTTTCCGGTGCAGCAATGACTGTCGCCAATAGCAAATACCTGTAAATGTTATATTTATATTATACATTTATTTTGTATGTATATAAAAACTGAAAGAATTAACATTTAATAATTTGGCATGCGTATAACCAAGTGAAAGTTATAAAAACATGTTTGTGCTAGAAGAAATAGCTACGACTGTTTCAATTTTAATGTGAATTTAACTTCTTTCTTTAAATAGAAATATTACACTCAAATCCTCTAGTTTTAGTAACCTTAGCATTTGATGAGAAAAATCTATTAGAATATTTTCTAAATGCAACAGAGCTTTCACAAAACAATAAGCGGTATAGTCTTCTTTATACAAAAGGTTCGATTTATTTTTGTATATTTAAAATGATGATTTTCACTTAAAGCAAACGTGAAGCTTGATACATCAAAGATGTCGATGATATAATGATAAATGTTCACTGCACTTTAACTGTGTGACGTTTATCCTAACAAACTTCTGACTTTCAATTTTCCCAACTCTCTATTCTGCTTATCTTCTTAATTATTTCTTCTTTTACCATATAAGTTCTTCTTTGACACCCCCCCCCCCACAAGCTGTCTTTCTACGAGACACACCAGCAAATCTTACAATCGATTTTTCATTGGCGGCTATTCAGATATACCCGAAGGCTTCGTACAGGAAAGCCACGCCAACAACTGGACTGTCTCAGATGAAGTGCTTCCAACCCGATTTAACCAAAATCATTAACTTCTATCATCCACAAACTACTTCCAAATATCAGGGCTTCCTACAATGTATCACGTTCTGTAATAATGCATATATTTTTGCCTCACAAATATTCGTGTCTGATTTGTTTATAGGCATATAAGAAGATTTTAGAAGTACGGTACTTCTTAATATCATGTAAGCAAAACGATATAGGCAAGTGCTTCACATGAAAGCAATGAACCCAATTCTATTCTTTACTGATTCAAGAGTGAATAAAAATTATTGTATTGATATTAAGAATAGACAAGGGCGAATTCTAAAATATAGAAAATAAAAACTAAAAAAAAAAGTCAGATCTTCTCAAAAACAATTTATTATGCAAAACTTAATGTTTAAATTATTCGATTTTGCGATATTTTATTTTATCATGATGCCACACATGTCAATGGCGAGCCGCTTGTGTCTCAGAATGACTGTTTGCTAGTATAGCTAAATAAACTTTGTTGAAGATGCCTCTTTAGGCTCATTTGTGTTTGTTCCATGAGTCCACCTGAGGTTTATACTGAAACTATACAAAGCAAACATTAATTCTAGTTTTGAGGAGGAAGCGAATAACCTGGTATAATCTACAGTTTTCAACAAAGTCAGTACACTCGAATTCTCAGTCACGATGACTTGTGACATCGTGCTAGCACAACAGTCAACGGCTTTCGAACAGTTTCAACTACACACTTTCACTCACACTTGGATCAACTCGAGGTATAGTTTTCAGGCACTTCTCAACGGCATCACACGTTAGGATTCCCCCCCCTCCACAGCCCGAGATTATCGAGAAGTTACTTTTTTGACCAATAGACCCTGGTAAAGTTCGGTCTTATGGTCGAAAGGTTAAGTACAATTCGCAAGTGAAATGATTGGTAGCCATTTTACTCGCAGTGAGGTTCAAGGAAAGTACAGACATGACACATCGTTTGGTTAAATGCAAGTGGATAGACACGACCTTTGAAATAAATAAGAAATTTTCTTTGGATTAAATGTGAACGGACAGTCACGTCGTTCAGATTAAAGATTATATTTAAAGGATGGACATGTTCTTCAAATGAAATATAAACAGACATTTTCCCATTAACTCAATCCGTTTGAAATCTCTTGTTATTTTATCAGAATTCTGGATCTGTTTGATAGAATATTAAGAAATGTGTAATCACTACGAGTAAGCATGGTGGATCTTGAAATCTTGAACGGGACCAGAAAATAACTCGAAAGCTTTAATAAACAAAATGATTACCCCATCTTTTATAATTAGCAACACTTAGTAAACAATTTATAGTGAGCAGAATATCATCCAAACTGATTAATACTTGATAAACCCGTTAATCCAAATCACATCTTCCACATTTCAAATTAGTCCTTTATATTTTTGCAAAGTGGTTTAATTCATCTTTCCATACAATTTTCATCTGCCTTGCTTACTGTAAGTTGCTTACAGTTGTTGACTTCGTCGTTTGCTATATCTATAAAACGAAACAAAACTGTTTTTTTTTTTTTTTTTTTGTTTTTTTTTTTTTGCTGTTTTATAAGGCATATACTTCAATTATATTTACATATGTTTTTTTTTCGTTTGTAACAAAACAATGTAAGGCAACTTAAAACGGGGTTAATCTTTTGAAGAGTATTATTTTCATGGCTCCGTCTCAGACCAATCTACAGTCATTAGATTTGTTTTCATTTGATTAAATAAGAAATTTATGATATTGCAATCATCTAAATTTTCCTTGATGTTAAAATAGTCAAAGTCGTTAAAAATGTAAAGATTATACATAAAATTATAGCTTTGATGAAATTTTACTTTCAAAATTTCTCATTATGAAGACGTTGGATATAAATCATATATAAAGAGAGGTTTTGATTTATATATAGAAAACAACCTCTGTACCCTGAAAATATACAGAATATTATCTCCTGTGTATGAGGAAATCCACCGATTAAGTTAGAACTTTGCATCTTTTCTAGCTTTTAGCAATGTGTCTTTTCTATACATCCCAAACTATTCTGTCATCCATCTACACAGGTTTTCATGTAGGTTATTCACTGTTTCTCTTACCATTTTGCCATCAATATGCATTGTGAGTATAAAATACTTCAAACACTTTTCATCATGATTTATGCACTAAATCTGTGTTCCTGGCGACCTTTCTTTATTCCTATCTTCTCTAAAACTTCCTCATTACTAACATGCTCATTTTGTAGTATCAGCATTCTTCTGTAGAATAGCAACTGGTGCCTCAAGCCTCCTTTCATCTATGAGGAAATCGTCCAGCATTTATTGCCATATAGAATTGATATTACAAAACAGATCAGCACTCATTACTTTATTCCTAATCAAATTTAACTTATCTGTTAATACTTTGTTTAGCTTCAGGGGAAATCTTTCGCTATGCGAATGCACCTTCGGCTTTTTTTTTTTTTTCGAAATCCGTTAAAACACTTCGCAGAAGTATAAATTTCGATACTTGCTTCATCTCCAATTCCTAACTCATATCTTGCGCTGTTTCACTTGACGACAGCCATACATACCATCTTATTACAACTGACGGTTTGTCATTGCTTCCTTTACTACTTTGGCTCGGAATGTCTGCAGTTTTGTGCCTATCATTAACATGGTGTCATCAGCATACGTTATATTGTTGAGATGGTGTCCGCCATTAATAAATCCTGGAATGATTTCTAGTTGTCTTAGGATTGCCTCGTTCTAGCTGAAAGCCTAGATGTCTGTATCCAGTTACAACATAATTTAACCATATTTTTCTTAACTCCAATTATTTTCTAGGTGAGTCACGACACTCATGACCGATATATTCTGTACATGTATAACGTTTATACGCGTAAGCATTCACTGACTTACGTGTTTGTATAGCATTGGCAGACATTATTTATGCGCAAATATAAAGATATGAAAAGTGATTAAATATCTTTGTGAAGATTTTTAAAATAGCAATTTAAATAAAATTGGGAATGTTCGTATGATGATATATATATATATATATATATATATATATATATATATATATATATGCACTTCGAGGCGGTGTAATAATTAGCAAGCTCCATACTTTCGGCCACATCTAAGCTACGCTTGGAAAATCACTATGGCCACCCCGAGACGGTATAATAGGTAGAAAGCTTGTCTCGCTAGAACAATTACGACTGGGTTCGATACTCACTGGGTCCTCCATACTTTCGGCCTTGTGCCACATCTAAGCTACGCTTGGAAAATCATTATATCTGAATATTAAGAAATGACCAGGTCTCCGGTGAGCTCATAAAAATGTATTAAAATTTGAGAAATTTAGTAAGCGTCTCTTGAATAGAAATCCTTTAAGAATCCTGTTAAATATCAAAGTATTAATATATTTGTTCGTGGAACACTCTCCCAGTTTCTTGCTTTCCACTTTGATCTCCAAAACTTTAATGCAATGGCAACTTTCGGTTCAACACAAGGATTGAACTGACAATCTCTCGGACATACCATTTTCAAAGCAACGCTTTAACCCACCAGACTATTGTCCCGTAGCAGCGGATAACGTAAATATATTTTATTGTTTTTGATCAGTTACTAAAAAGCTGAATGTGCATTTCATTTCTGGTGGCCATAATTCAAGACAAACTAAAAGAATCATGTCTTTTCTTCTTTTCTTTCATGGAGTACCAACAATCAATAAGAATTACATTCATTCGCTTTGCATTTCGATACAGAACCTTTTAGAACATATGTATGAAAAAATTCGCATTGCGTCGGTATCTTTCATTTTGGCACCTTGGTTGTTGGATGACCAATTTTTCGTCAGGAAGATATTGACAGGTTTATATACTGTTTGAACGCTATACAGACAAGTGCCATGTTTGAATATACTTGGTCTTGTAAGTAAAGATAAATGCGCGGTTTTGAGTGAATGCCAAACTAATCTGGGAGAAATGTTAATTAGTCCTTCCGATTATTTTGCCAGAGGAGACATAATGCACCCTGAAAATATATCTACAGGAAAATTATAGCATTAACAGACTGATATCAAGCTTTGTTCCTGTTGGCATAAGGCCACTTTTATTGCGAACCCAGTGAAGATTAAAACAATGACTTATAAAGTAAACTAGGAGGATTGAAAAGTGAGACTGTCATATCATATGAGCATCTCAGATTTTACAAGTATAATAAAATCTTGACAAACTAGTTAAGATATAAAAGCTCCACTATCACAGAAGGTAGTCTTCCAAATCAGAATTTAAAATGTTTTAAATCAAAACACCTCTTCATTGGATCTGTAGCCAAGTTTATGTTGCTTCTGTCACCAGACAGATAAATATACTACGCTAAATTTTATTATGCAAATAAAAATTGGCATTAACCAATCAATGTTAATAAAATGTTCAGGGTATATTTATGACAAATATATCATGAGAATTGTAACTTATTTCATGGTGTGACACAAAAGGACTGTTGATTTTCTTTTTAAGTCTCCCTAAGTCACATTAGGGCGGTTTCCTGTGGAGCCCTCCCTTGGTTAAAATAGACCCTTCTTGTGTACCTAGTTAATGTAAGTCTTGTTCCTGGCCTGTTCTCGTTTTCTTCTTTGATTATGATACAAACCGAGATTCCCACCCTCCCCAGTTCGTTTTTGGCTCCTTTTTTCAACTCGACTGGGTCAGTTTCCCCCACGTCCGTATTTATTTTATATTTTCTTCTCCCTTAGCTTAAAGAGTTCTTTTGATTTTGTCTGAAGACGGAATACAGAGGTCTCTCTCATTTCTTTTCAGGGTTGGACGGGTTCTACTAAAATCAATTATTTTTAGCTTGTGTGTTTTGTTATATTTTAGTTTCGGGTTCATCCCCTCCTCCCTCATTACTTATCATCAATAAATTTTTTATATATAATTTTATACTCAAGAATTTTATGTCATGGAGTGTTTTGTTGGTTCCCTGTGTGTGTTCGGTATTGTGGTATATGTAAGATTAAATGGTGATGAATGACTTCTTGTGGTGGATATACAAATTGTAATGAATGAATGGGCCGTGAATCAGATTAGCTAGGTATAAGATAGTGTCGAACAGCCTCGACCCATTTCCCCACGTTTTGGCCTTGTGCCACAATTGCTGTACTGTATACTAGAGAGTTGTTCATATTTAAATAATATAGCTACTGATATTCATTTATTTTAATTAAGGCATATAAAAATTATCATAGGCCAAAAGTAAGAGGAACAAGATATTAAGTTACCAAAACAACAAAACTATCAAATTTGAATAAACATCACAAAAAAAAAAAATTAATTGAGTGAATAAATGGATGAAAACTGATTTTGCAATATTAATTTCTAGTGATGAATGTAAAGCTACATTTCATGGACTTGATTTCTTCAGGAAAATAGTTAACCAACACAACTAAGTGGGAAGATGTGCTAATATTTTCTGTAAGTAAGGTAGGTGGTAAATTTATAATAAAATGATTTGAAACTTATAGAATACCAAGGAGCACATATTAACATGTAAAATACTAATTCAGTCAGGTATATAGGATATTGTATTAATCACATATGTCTTTGTGGTATATATGTTCCGCATTTATTTATAATCAACTTTTCAATTTAAGTAATTAAAATAAAAAATCATTTTAAATCCACATACAAAATGTAAGAAAATGTATTCCACATTATAAATAACATTTCATATTTCATATTGTTTACATAATAAATCCTTGCCTCATAATAATTATCATTTTTTTTTAATAAGGATATTCATTAAGGCTGAAACTCATACACTATAATGTTCATGTAACTATAAATACATCCTGAAAATTTAGAGTCTTGTAGTCTTGTAGAGATATTTCGTTTATTTATTATCCATTTTTTCTCGTCTTATTTCAACTGAGTATAGCTGTTGCATCATTTGTTGCACATTAGTTCGTACAGAACGGAAAAAAGGTACATTGACTTTATTAATTATATCCATAAGATATAGATATATCATACTTCGAAGGCAAAGGTGGAGATTACTGCATATTACATCCTGTTCAGAAATGAAATGACTATTCGTTTATTATGTGATCTGTATAATAAGGTGCTTTCTTGGTAAAGTGTTACAGCAGAAAGGCACTTTTCCGAAGAATTAATTTAGTACAATTGTAACCTTAGCTCGACAAGAAGCACCCATGTTATATATATATATATATATATATATATATATATATATATATATATATATATATATATATATATATATATAGTGTCTATGTATATGTGTGTGTGTGTTTTGTGTGTCCGGAAAGCAACAATCCATTTTGTATAAACAAAACTATTGGTGCCTTAGCCCATTCAGATAACTTCCTATGGAGCCTCTCATATATTTTACAAAATAGTCTGCAATCTTCATGATTGCTATCAGCTTCCTTGTCGTATTCTCCATATTCTCCATATTCTCGCCCACGGTTTGAAATCTTCAACGCCTATTTTAGCTATGGAAAAAACTAAATTTTCACCTGAACTATAGAATGAATGACAGAATTGGAAGATACAATTTTTTAACCAACCAAAAAATTTAAAAAATATACACTAGCCGCGAATTACAGGTAGGCACATTGCTATGATGAATGTAACACTCACTAAGTAAACCGATGAGAATTCTTCTGTTTATGCATCCGCAGTAAAATACACTCTGGTCAGTTATTCAATTATGTCATGGTCATACAACCGATTCTTGAAATTTCAAAATACTGGATACTTTTCAGACAGACTCGTATTTCGTTGTCTTTTATTATTATTTTTTTAACAACTTCTTACATTAGTAAATAAAACGATTCCATCTTTATCAGATGTTGTTCAAATTAAGTGATTAGAAAGTGACCTATGCATTATTTTCGCTTACCATGTTCGTTCATTATGTTTACAGTTTCGGTTTTACAACATAGAAGAAAGTATCAGGTTTAAATTTTCATGTGGTATTTGCGCGTGAAATAAGGTTTTCAGAAAATTGAGAGAAGCATTAAACGATGAAGTTGGGAGCCGATATCTGAAGTGTTAATTTAAAACTTTACTCTGTATTAAGTATATTTTAATTTCCTTCTTATTTGTTTTTCGTTGTTTTGGCCACAAGCTATAAAATGGATGCCACAAACTTTCTTTAAATGGAACTTTTTCGTAAATGCCTAATCACAGCTTAAAAATCCTCATTAAAATTTTTACTCTGAAGCGTCACTTTTCATTATCGATGCTCAATCGATTAAAACCAGCCGGTGGGATATACGATGCTGGATGAGAGTGTACAAACGAAATTCTTTAAAAATAGATTTGTGGGGTCACTACGAATACCTGCTGCAAAAGAAAAAAGTGAACATGTAGGTTTGGGGGATAAGTGAAAATTTGAAATTATTCTTCAAATTATTTCAGTTAAAATTACAAAACCGAAAGAGATGAGACGTGAAAACAATTTTTTTTTAAATAAATACGAGTTGTTGTGAGTGTCCAAAAGTGAAAATGTTATTGTGTAGTATTCACGTAATTATAATAACCTAAATGAGTATCTGTCTATATTTATTTGTGTACACTATTTACATTTATTATTGTCCTCATCATTGTTGCCATATTTATCACAACATTTCGGCCATTTCCGGCCTTCTTCAGGTGGTTAGAATGTCGAACTGAACCCTTTATGTCGCTCGCTGTCTTAGTTTCACGTACTATGTCTAATGGATGTCAGTTATCAGGACACATGGCACAGTGGATAAAGGCGTTGGTTAGATCCAGTGACAGGACCCAAAAAGTTGTAAGTTCAATACCTGGTTAAGGTAGTGGAGAACTTGGAGAGGTGAAATAACTGATAACTGACATCCATTAGACATGGTACGTGGAACTATGACAGTCTACCTCAGTGATCGAAATAAAGGGTTCAATCGACATTCCAACCACCTGAAGAAGGCCGGAGCGTACAACGGCCGAAACGTTGTGATAAATATGGCAACAAAGATGAAGCTTAATGAGATATATACACAAAGTAAATGAAATAAATTGCTCTAAATGATTGTTTATGCATCGAAAGTTTGAAAAAGGAACGCGAAAATATTACATATAAAAATAAAACCAACGGAAAAATGCTAAAGGAATGTGATTCATGATTATTTATAAATCTTAGCAGAATCCAGAGAAAATATTTAAATGAACAGTCTGTTGATCGGACAAGAATATTTTTACTTTTCTAATTGATTAGAAAAGATAGCCAACACACATTCATTACCTATAAGCTGTGATACTACTTTCGCACAGAATTTAGGCTCGTATTAAGGATTGTATAGAGCTATCAGCTGCAATATTTATGGTATATGATAAAAATATCATTTTAAGGCATACTATGTTTATGTGTAAAACGCACAATTTGATAGAGTGTATGTAAATATAAACATGAACACAGATCAACATCAAGCGGCGACAGGCTTCGTTGTTGACTTTAGTGTCCAATTTTATATATACACTCTCTCTCTCTCTCTCTCTCTCTCTCTCTCTCTCTCTCTCTCTCTCTCTCTCTCTCGTGTGTATGTATGTGTGTGTGCTTGTGTTTGTGTGTCATTCTCATCATCACCCTTCGGCCTAACTGTGGTTGGTCGGATCGCTATTAACAATTCCTTACCTGACTGCTCGGTCTTACATTGCCGTCCCCAGATACCCAATGAGCCATGGTGTCTGGGAAGTCTACTGGACGTCATGATAGTTATTTCAGTACCTGATACAAAATGTGAGATGCCAACCATACATACATGTGTTTTTATCGAGACACCATCTCTAGAAATATTGTCACCCAAGAAATATTTATATCAGACAATATTGAAGGAAATTCTTCAAACTAATAAAGTTTTCATTAAGGAAATATATATATATATATATATATATATATATATATATATATATATATATATATATATAGCATAATGAGAAGCCACGTATACTTTCTTAATATGTATATATAGAAAAAGTTGTAAATTAAAAAAATAATATTTTATTTTATGAAAGTATTTATTTATTTATATATATATATGTGTGTGTGTGTGTGTGTGTGTGTGTGTGTGTGTGTGTGTGTGTGTGTGTGTGTGTCAGAACTTAAGGTAGGGGAGAAATACAAGAAACACCGGTTATAATTTACAGTAAAATTTTAAAGAAATAATCAATTTTGAATTTAAACCTTGGTGTCTGTTGTGTCTAAATGTTTAACGGAATTAGTTGTATCGTTGTATATATTTAATTTCGTATCGTTGTATATGTTTAATTTATTTAATATATTTATAATTTTGTATCGTTGTATATATTCAATTTATCAAATATTAATGTTGCGTTGATGTTTTCATATTTTTATTATATTACACACTCTTGATTTCCAAAAGTTTTTTACAATTCTGGAAAGTATTACCGAATTTCGCAGCAATTATGTCGCATAAATCAGTTGTATTCCTCAATAAGCAAATCTGAATGAAGCATCAATTAGAAAATATTGATTTTATTGAAAGAACGTCTTCAGATAATTTTTAAAAACATTTCCTATATAACGGAATTAAAAGCTTACAAAATCTACAAAAAGAAATAAATAATTTTGATAAAAGTAGGCACGCAATTCTAACTCACTAAGGACTAGAACTGAAAAGAGTTTATATAAATTAATATAAAAATGTGTTAAATTTGTTCAAGACAACAGGTATTATAAAAGAAACTACAAAATGTCCCAAGAAATGCAAAGGTGAGACATGTAAATAAACGATTCGATGAACATACCAGTGATTGTTTACAAAACAATACACTCAATGCATTAATTGTTCATCGTAACAGATCTGCTGTCTGGATTAAAAATTTTAAGTGAACTAATTTAGGAATCCTCTACGGTAAATTCACGTTTAGAATAATACAACATATATTTCCTCATAAAATTACTGCTAATAAAGCATGCAATAATTAAGTAACGATAAAAAAAAATAAAAGAGCTAAAAAGCTGAATGCGATAAGTTAAACATCTCCATACATCTAACTTCAAAATTTAAATCTAAAATTTAGCGTTTCTGTATCTTAAACGTTTCTATATATACTGCAACCAGGTTTTGTTGCCTTTTCACCGTCAATTTCCTCTCATATACAAGATGGATTCTATCAATGAAACTATTCTCTGAATAAGTTCCTTCTCAGAACAGAATGCGTCGCTAAAAAGATTTTTTCCCCATTTTATCATACGCATTTATATATCTAAATGCACCACGAATATATATATATATATATATATATATATATATATATATATATATATATATATGCATATATCTTCATTGAAATATGTTTTATTTAATAATTTAGACATATTGTGTATTTATTTTTATACTGATCTTTTCTTCATGTCACCAAAACTACGGCCTTGATGAATTTCATCATAACATCAAGAAACTGATTAGACAACTGGAAAGGATTAGTATAAAAATAAATAGATACAATATGTTTATATTATCCAATGAAACATGTTTGAAGATATATATCTGTGTGTGTGTGTGTGTGTATATATATATATATATATATATGTGTGTGTGTGTGTGTGTGTGTGTGTGTGTGAGTGTACGTGAGTGTGTGTGTGAACTAGAAGGTTCCGTTAAGAGACGTCTATAAGGAATAATACCCGTTATACTTAATACACACAGAAAAGATCTATTAATCGATTTTCCATCAGTTCTAATCACTGTTACTGCACAATAATGAAAGTTTAGCCAGAAGAGATTATCACAATTCAAACATCATCTGACAAACAGCTTCTTTCTTATTAGCATTAGTCCCAGTTGTAAATCTATCAGTCGGCTTTTATCCTTTAAGTGAATCAGCCAAGTGACTATTTCTGTATCTTTGTGTTTCAATGTGTGAACGCCAGAGAAATTGGATTATGTTCATGTCAACATTCATCTCTACTTGCAAATATCGATGAAGAGTTGAACCCAAAGTAAAAAAAAAATGCGTTGCATATATTTTTATTTTTATTATTATATGTATGTGTAGTATATTCATTTGATTATGCCTAAACATAAATGAATGCGGCAAAGAAAAGGCGTGCTTCCATCACAGGTCTTACAGAGCTTAGAAATACCAAGAGTTCAAAACCTTTTGAAACGATAAGTTTCTAAAAAACCATTTACCCGAAAAATACTAAAAAATCCTTTAAAATATGTTATTTAAATTCTTAATGATGCTTATCATAAACTATTTGTGATTTGGGGTTTCTCCATCTCGCACATTCAAAACCCGGCCTACTACGTCATTATCACAGAGGCGAAATTGTCTTTTCTAAGATCATATGATACAAAATACGTTGTAAAGTATTTTGCAATATTTTGCGTAGTGCTCTAATAATAATGGCCGACATTATGAAAGGACAGTTATACTTTAAGCAATAAGTAATCATCAGTAGCCACTCCAATGACTGTGTAACCACCCAAAACGTTCAGCTACTATTGAATATAAAATCATCATTTGCTAATAACTTCAAGGGAAAAAGTGGCGAGATTCTTCTTAAGAATAAGAGACTATATATAAATTTACAATTTGAAATCAGTTCATTAGTACAAAGCATAACAAATTAGGAATAGTAAGAATGTTGCGAAATGTGCGGAATACAAGATTTCAACATTAAATTCTATTTAATACTTGGGTATATAAGGATTCAAATTCACTTACTGATAGATAGAACTGATCTATACGAAATCTTAAGTGAATTAAAGATAATCCGAAAGTCTTTTCAAATTTTACTATTAATTAATACGAAAGTTTGAAAATAAAAATATGAAACTGAATAAAAATACGAAAATATTAACGAAATAATAATATCCGATGAATTTGACGGTTCAACAGAAATATGAATAGTAAGTGGCTTGTAAAAGGAAGCAATTATACAATCGAAAATAATTATACGGTGATTAATATTAGTATTATCATATAAAATAAAACGAAGAGAGAGACTAGAGTTAAGAGAGAGAGAAAAAAATAGAAACAAGAGAGGGAGAGAGAGAAAACTACAAATAAGAAAGAGAAAAAGGAGAAAACTAGAAATCAAAGAAAGAAAAACTAAAAATAGACAGAGAGAGCAAAACTAGAAATAAGAGATAGGGGGGAAAACAAGAAATGAGAAAGAGAGGATGAGAAAAACTAGAAATTAGAGAGAAAGAGAACAAATCTAGAAATAAGAGAGAGAGAGAGAGAAAGAAAAACTAAAAATAAGAGAGAGATATAGAGAAAGAATAAAAATAAAGAGAGAGAAAAACTAGAAATAAGAGAAAGAGAGAAACTAAAAATAAGAGAGAGAGAGAAAAATAGAAATATGAGAAGGAGAGAAAAACTAGATATGAGGGAAAAAAAGAGAAAAACTAGTAATAAGAGAGAAAAAGTGAGACTTACTAAAAATAAGAGAGAGAAAGAGATATAAGACAGAGAGTGAAAAACTAGAAATAAGAGTGAGAGTGAGAGTGACTAAGTAGAAATAAGAGAGAATGGGAGAAACTAGAAATAAGAGAGAATGGGAGAAATGAACTAGAAATGAGATAAACTAGAAAGGAATTAGAGAGAAAGAAATTAGAAACAAGAGAGTGTGAGAAACTAGAAACAAGAGAGAGAGAAAAACTATATATAAGAGAGAGTGATAGAAACTAGTGAGTGAGAGAGAATAACTACCAATAAGAGAGAGGGAGAGAAACTAGAAATAAGAGAGAGAAGGAGAGAAATTAGAAGTAAGAGTTGAGGAAAGAAACCAGAAGTAAAATTGAATGGGAGAAATGAACTAGAAATGAGGGTACAAAACTAGAAAAAATAGGGAAAAACTAGAAACAAGAAAGAGAGAAAAACTAGAAACAAGTGATAGAGAGAGAAACTAGAAACAAAAGAGAGAATGAGAAAAGCTAGAAACAAGAGAGAGTGAGAAACTAGAAATAAGAGAGAGAGAACGTAACGAGAAATAAGACAGAGAGAAATGCTAGAAAAGAGAGAGAGAGAGAGAGAGAGAGAGAGAAACAAGAAATGAGAGAGATTGTGAGAAACTATAAATAAGGCGGAGAGAAAGAAACTAGAAACAAGTGAGAGAGAGCGTGACTAGTGCAAGAGAGAGAGAGAAAAAACTTGAAATAAAAGAGAAAAACATCTAAAGAGAGAACAACAACTAGAAATAAATGAGAGAAAATATCTAGAAATAAGATTGAAGAATTGAAAGAGAAAAAACTAGAAATAAGAGAGAGAAAGTAACTAGAAATAAGAGAGAGGGGACAAACTAGAAATAAGAGAGAAAGGGAGAGAAACACTATATATATAAGAATTCTTTGTTAGGAAACTGTTTGTAGATACGGTTCCGTTGATGTACTTTTGTAAAGAGGGTTGTTGTTGTCAAGAGTCTGGTTTCATTGATGTATTCTTTTCAGGTACAAAGTTTGTAGAGAAATTGATTTTAACATTCACATTTGATTTATAATTTTTGATAGTTCTACTGTTTTGAAAATTGATATTATATCATCCACTTTTACTTGCTTGAACAGCTCATACATATTGTTTATATTATAGTATTTTTGTCTTGAGCACACGGTTAATATATGTTTAATAGTATATGCCGTTTGGCATACTGGTTCATCTTCTTTGTTGAGTAAGTACAAGTGGGTTATTCTCATAAGGCCAATGCATACGCGAGCCACTATCACTTCTTCCTTACGAGATTTTCTGGGAGCTGACTTCTATTCTCCTAGTTTGGGGTGAACTGCGAAGTGTTTATTGTGTGGTTTATCATTCCAGTGTCGTTGTCATTCCTATTGAATGTATTTATTAATAACTTTCTTAAAATCTGTCTATGGGATTTTGGCCCTTGTATCCATTCACATCTAAAGCTGACATGTTTGCTAGGTTTGTTTAATATTGCCATTAACTCCAATGTGGTTGAGAATCAAGCATAGGTTGATGTCTTTATGCTTGTTAATAGTACTCATTTTGCATATTCTTCATTCAGTATGGGCTACACACAGGATTCCTAGGACTTTGCTACATTATGTTTTCAAATATTTTTGATAGCGAGATAATGCTGAGAAACTTCTGTTTTTCCACTACTGGGATTTCTGCTCCGTCTAATTTTAAACATGGTTCATTGTGCAATATTTTTAATTTGCAGAAATGTGGGCATTTGTTTTTTTTCGTTTTGGCAAACGTAAACCCATTTTCAGTGGCCCATTTGTGTATTTTATTTAGACATGGTTGTAGTTGTCTTTGAATGGAATTCATATGTCGAGATTTGTACATAATTAGAAAATCATCGACATATAGCATCTCACTCCTGGGCTTAGGGTTAATATGGAGTTAATTTTTACGCAAAAAAGCGTTACAGAAAGAATGCTTTCTTGTGGAATCCCTTCTTCATCTTGCAGTCCCGATAGCGTACTTCATATATGAACTTAGAGCTTTCCATCTTTAAAGAATATCCCTATAATTTGAATCAACCTTACTTTTAATCCCATTTCATGCAGATCTTTCAAAATACCAAATTTCCATGTTGTATCGTACGCCTTTTATAAGTAAAAAACTACCCTGAGATGCTTTCTTAATTGAAGGCTTCCCTTACAAAAGTTTCGAGGTGTACTAAGTGATCCATGGCACTTCTTTTCCTAAAAGTACATTGATTAGACCGTTAGTTTCCACGTACCAAGTCAACCTGTTTTTGACCATTCTCTCCATAGTTTTACATAGAAAAATTATTAGTGCTATCCAGAGCGATAGCGCCAATGAGTTGTCTATGAGCATTCAGTGTTGCCTATAGCTTTCAGGGTCAGTGTGTATGAGCATTCAGTGTTGCCTATAGCTTTCAGGGTCTGTGTCTATGAGATTTCAGAGTTGCCTATAGTTTTCAGGGTCAGTGTCTATGAGCATTCAGTGTTGCCTATAGCTTTCAGGGTCTGTGTCTATGAGATTTCAGTGTTGCCTATAGCTTTCAGAGTCAGTTTCTATGAGCATTCAGTGTTGCCTATAGCTTTCAGGGTCTGTGTCTATGAGATTTCAGAGTTGCCTATAGTTTTCAGGGTCAGTGTCTATGAGCATTCAGTGTTGCCTATAGCTTTCAGGGTCTGTGTCTATGAGATTTCAGAGTTGCCTATAGTTTTCAAGGTCAGTGTCTATGAGCATTCAGTGTTGCCTATAGCTTTCAGGATCTGTGTCTATGAGATTTCAGTGTTGCCTATAGCTTTCAGAGTCAGTTTCTATGAGCATTCAGTGTTGCCTATAGCTTTCAGGGTCTGTGTCTATGAGATTTCAGAGTTGCCTATAGTTTTCAGGGTCAGTGTCTATGAGCATTCAGTGTTGCCTATAGCTTTCAGGGTCAGTTTCTATGAGCATTCAGTGTTGCCTATAGCTTTCAGGGTCTGTGTCTATGAGATTTCAGTGTTGCCTATAGCTTTCAGGGTCAGTTTCTATGAGCATTCAGTGTTGCCTATAGCTTTCAGGGTCTGTGTCATCCTTTTCAGGTCTTGGAATAGGGATGATGAATAACTGTCTCTACATTTCTGGGAAGGTGCCACTTGTACATATGTTGTTATACAAATTTAGTAACAGTTGTGATGATTTGTTGGGCAACTGTTTTATGAATTGATAGTGGATATCACCTGATCCCACAGCTGTATTTTGGTATTTCTTTAAAGATTCACTTAGTTCCTCTATATTGAATATAGTTATAGATCTCAGCGTTATTTGATTTAAAATTTAATTTTTGTTTTTTGTTTTTTTGCTTTTTGTTCGTGCTTCAGAAATTATTGGATACCATTCTTGGCAGATGAGTTTTTGGAGCTTGTTTTTTCAACACTTCCATTGAATTATCTTAATAATTCAATGGAACTGCTGCGAAATAAAAGTAAATATAAATGAACTGCTTCTGTTAATAATAGACCTGTCACCGGCAGTTGTTTAAACAGAATGGCTGTTTAAACGTTTTCAGCCTTTAGCTTATGTGATTTTGATTTTTTTTCCGAGGTTTTCGTTTTGAAGGTTTTAGCCATTTGAGTGTTCTGACTTTCCACCTCCATCTTTTCTAGTTCGTCAAATCGTTTTTGCGTAGGAATTTAGTCGTTGTAGATTTCCGATTTTTGTTTGACGAATTCTGTTCTTTTGGGAGATAAGCTTTTCATATTTTTTTTTTTTTTTACCTGGGTTTTGGTGGACGAATAGGATATCGCTGTGACCTTACTTTAGTAGGAGATTTGGTATTTTTGGTAGGAGTAGTTTGTGTTTGAGCTGTCGTTTTGCCATTTGTTATTTTTGTTTGTTTGTTTTTTTTTTTTTACTTTATTATTTCAGTTTTTTCATTGTCCTTCTTTTGCAGTTCAGGTTGCAATATAGCCTGTAATATATGGAATATAGACTTTTTAAGTAAGTTTGAAATTTGGGCCAATCGTTTGTTCCAAGTGGGGGTTCCATATTTGTCAGGCTGATCGACATTTTTGTAGTTTTATTTTCCGTTATTTTTGCCTAGAAAGGGCATTTCCTATAAACTTCTACTACTTACCATCAGAGGCTTCTTTTATATTTTACTTCGACAATTTCCCTTTCCTTTTTCCAGAAATCACATGTTCATGAGTGTGCTAGATGGATTTCTCGCAGTTAGCACATCTTATTTCATCGTGGCCTTCTTCCTCAAAATGGTCTAAATCCCTTTGGCCACATTTTCCCCATGTTAGGTGACTCCTGCAGCTATCCCTATGATGTCTAAATTGTTTGCACCTAAAGCATCTTAGTGAAGCAGAGATATATTGTACCACTAACACAATATTAAACCTTATTTTTATTATTTGTGGGATTTCTGGTGTGCCAAAAGTAAGGATATATGTGTCAGTTATAATTGTTTCCCCTTTTCTTTTAATTGAGATTCTATGGTAATCGCTGACCCCTTGGCTTCCTAAGGCAGATGTAATTTCCTCAGATGACATCTCTTTACTTCTAATGACACCGTTTTTCTAGGATCATGAGCCCAAAAAACATTGGAAATTCCATATTAATTTCTTTTTTAAGAATCAAAGTCTGAATGACATCACTTGGGCTTTTTATTTTGATTATTCATAATTTTTGTGTATTAAGATTCACTGCATGTGCTCCCCACCCACCTACAAACATTGGGAGGGTTTTACTCTGCATAGATGAAGTCGCCGTATTCTGAAGCCCCAGCCAACAGAGTGGAAGAGAGAGAGAGAGAGAGAAACTAGAAATTAGAAACAGAGTGAGAGAAAAACTACAAATATGAGAGACAGTAAGAAACAATAAGTAAGAGAAAGGGATAAGAAATAAGAAAGAGAGAGGAAGTGGAGCAAAGAAGAAAATAAGAAAATAAAGAAAAAAAAAATATCCTACCATAGAATTATTCAAAATATCCTACCATAGAATTATTCAAAATTACTTCATCAACTGACACTGATAGCTAAATTGAACTTTACGCAGGTGGAGTGTCACTAAAACAAAAAACATCATCGATTTGGCGATGTGTTTAGAATACACAATTTAAACATAAAAACGACATTATGAAATATTTGAATATAAAAATT
The DNA here is from genome assembly GCA_903632075.3 of Acanthosepion pharaonis. NCBI lineage: Eukaryota > Metazoa > Mollusca > Cephalopoda > Sepiida > Sepiidae > Acanthosepion > Acanthosepion pharaonis. The sequence continues at coordinate 546,934 of CAHIKZ030005431.1, read as the reverse complement.
GGAAGATTCAATTGCATAAGGAATTAAAATATATGCAAAAAAAAAAAGAAAATGATTGAGGCAGTAAATCAAAATATTTTAAATTATATAATAGGATGTTTAAGATAAACCTAAATAAATCTGACAGAAAAATAAATGGAAAAATCAATACAAAACCTAACATGAAAGAGAAACTGAATATGTTGGTCAAAAAGTGACAAAACTTCGAAAAGGCAAAATCTTGGATTATAAACCCCAAAACAAAACAAAAAAAAACAACAAAATAGGAATTAAGCCAACACTAAGAAGATTTCAAGAGACAAACAAAAGAAGTTGTATAGAAATGACAAGCCGAAGACATTTTACGTATTTGAGAAGAAAATTTGAAGAGAAAATTACATCTATTAGCCACTCAGTGTATAAGAAAATACATAAAGAACAAGAGTAAAATAAAGTAAATGTCACCCGTTTAAATACAGTGATTAAGTGTTCAATTATAAGTAAATGTAATAGATTAACACAAAAGAAATACAAAAAAGGTGTGACTGGGAAGGAACGATAATCCTTTGGGAATTGTGAAAAAGATTAAGATTTGTCGATGAAAATCTTAAAATCGAGATCTGTCTAAAAGAACAGAAGTAAAATTAAGTAAGATTTTTTAAATAACTTATCTAATCCGGTGTAAGATATCAGATCAAGACATCGTAAACATGAAATAAAATCATCTCGTTATAAACAAACAGACCAATATGACAATGGATGTCGCAGTTCCTTAATATGGAGGGAAATAAAAGCGTGTGGAAATCTGAAAAAATCTCTTGACAGTTCAAGGAAACTGTAAATGGTTGTATCCATTATTGGCACGCTGTAAATACCTGAAAAATCTTGGAAAAAGAATTGAAAATTCGAGGAAGAACTCTCTAGACAGTCAAATCAGAATAGTCAGCATGACTTGTGAGGAGAATGCTGGAGTATTGAAGGAACTTTTCGCTTGATTTTCGGCAAGAGGTACTAGATACGGAATAGCACAGAGAACAACTGTATGAAAATTTGATTCTCGTCCGACAGGGAATAACATTGTCTCATAAGCAGGACGAGCCCTTTAGACAGTCATCCTCGAGGTGGTATCTTGAACTATATTACCCATTTTCGGTTAAGAATAAAACGCAAAAATTCTCAATGTTTGCAAACAAAAGCTCATACCGGATAGTCATGGACCGCGTCTCTCAGAGAGGGACCAGTCTGGGGTGCGAAAATCTGTGACTGAAACAAACTTTTCCCTAAACAATGAGACAGCGGGTCACCAAAACCGGATTAACTCCAACCTTGGACCTGGTGACTCCATGCCAAATCAATTAATCAAAAGAGCGCGGACGAAATGAAATCGTGAAAAGTCATGATCTGTTTTTACATTGCATTCGAAAATCATCAAAAGAATATAACGGATCAGACATACCAAATGTAGGGAGACGTGGTAAGAACTGAAGTAAGACTATATCTCGACCCAAATATGTCTGCCAATGTCCGCAGGTACATCATGCAAAATAAAAGACTCAAATACAGAATAAATCAAGCAAAACTAAATATTAGACAAAGTACAAAAAGACATAACTCGATCAAAAATCTGGAAAAAGTGGAAATACATGACAGATGTTGAGTTACACACTCAAATGAGAATAGGAAATAATCTTTCAGGAATTAAATTGTAGAATCTAGCTGCGATATAAACAAATTCACTGATTCAGATTCTGTCAGTGATGAAGTTGAATCAAACGAAATTTGAACAAAATTCCTTGAAAACAACAGAGTTAAAATCGCTGACATAAAAAGCTACATTATTCAAATAAGCAGCAAAGTAACTCTAACACAAATGTTATACCAGATTCCAAAACCTCACATGACGAAGTTTAATAAACATGCTATGCAAATATATAACACTGTATTGCAAGCATTTTTAATGGACAGAAAAATAAAAGCGAAAAATAGAGGAAAGCAGATGTGAATTATCAATGAGATTACAAAAAGTTCAAATGATTCCACACGAATAAGCAGGAAGTTGCAGTGGAAATATAAAAGTAAAATAGTCAATGAAATTCCGCCAACAAAGGAACAACTTAAACAGAAATTCCAATTAAAAACACAAGACGACATGAAAAGTGTTGTAGGTTCTATTGACAAAATAAGATTTCAAACAGACCTCAAAAAAGTTTTACAGGAAATAAGAAAAGGAGTTATAGAAGTCAAAAAGCAATTTTGTTGAAGAAGTTCAAAAGTGTTGGAAGAATATTTGGAGAAATACAAAAGAATATAATCTCAATCCAAGGATACATAAACCCAATGCAGAGTGGATCAAAAGAGAACAGCTAAGAATGAAGGGTACATCTGTATATGAATGGGAAAATATAACCAAGAATAATGTATGGTAAGTTCTAACAAAATTCCAAAAATAAAAATTCTCAGGAAATGACAAGGTACCCAACTTTTGGCTATCATCTGTCAATAAACCCGTAAGCAAATTTTATCAATGCTAATTAATAATCCTAATGAAATCCCAGAAAGGGTTACTGAAGGTATTGCATATCTTCTAGCAAAAAAGCGGGAAACATGATGCCCAAAATTATAGGCCAATATGGTGTCTGTCAACTATATATAAATTAGTCACGTCTGCAATGACTGACTGTACTTACTCTTTCCTCGATGAAAACAACTTTCTTTCTCTAGAACAGAAAAGAAAGAGGCGCATATGGTTGCAAAGATCAACTATTAATAAAATTATCCTGGAAAATTGCAGGAAAAAATAGTTGAAACCATAGCACAGCTTGGATAGATGATTGTAAAACCTTTGATAATGTGCCACACTCTTGGATCCAAAGGAGGCAGATGATTATTTCAATTAGAGCAATGTATCAAAAGATACAGAGGAACTGAAGAAAATTGGATGATCTGTGTCAAAGAACATGAAAGAAATAAACTATTCAATAATAAAGGAAGCCAACAAACTCAAAATAAAATTTCAAGTGAATGAAAAGCAAGTAAACCATAATAAAACTCCTGCAGTAGAAAAGAACCTAAAAAAGAAAACATTTAGAAACGATGGCAAGATAAATCTTTTCATTAACCTTTTCCCATTCTAAATAAACTCCATATTGATTAGTTGTTACGTAGTGCTGGATTAAAAGCTTAAACAGTATGTTTTATTCTTGCTGCACAAGAACAAATTCAAGGCTAAAATACTAAACCCGAAATGCAGATTTTGTGATGAATATCCAGAACCAATTGGCCATATTGTATCAGGTTGCACTGTGTTAGCATCACCAAATATAAAACTCGGCATGTTAGGGTGGGTCAATATCTACACTGGAAAATCTGTAACTTTTACAGGAAGGAAACTGCAAGAAAGTGATATGAACACCCCAATACACACAGAATAATCAAAGCTAATATTCCAAAGAATGATCAAAGAGCACAAGAACACAGTGTGCTTTCTTATTGACATGGCAGTTCCTGCTGACTAATGCATCATTGAAAATCTTCAAACAAAATACAAAGATCTTCAAGTGGAAATCTCAAAAATGTGGCACATGAAGACATCAATAATTCCAGTTGTGGATAGAAAAGGTTCTGATAAACACATTGAATGGATCCCAGCTATCGCCTGCCCTTAAAGAAATACAAAAAATATCTTACAAGTACAGATTTCACCTTACGAAGAGTTTTATCAATTAAAGATGTGTGCTCTTAGGTTGTTTTATTTATTTACTTACAAAAAATGTACAGTGAAAATGTCATGCCATTTCTGACCTTAGGTTTCTGGAAGGAAATGATTATACAGCAATGATAATAACAATAATAATAATATGGAAAAAAGACTCTTGATATTAGATTATGATTTAAAAATATTGCGATCACAAAAGCTTGCCTGCTCCGAACAGCAAGGATACCCCAAAAGAATAAAATACAGCCTGTCGATAAAAAGAAGAAATGATCGGTTGATTTTCTTAAGGCACGAGATGTAAAACTTACCAACAACAAATATATGCTGTGCGGAATAATAATAATAATAATAATAATAATAATAATAATAATAATAATTGTATTCCCAAGTACAGCCCACACCTTACGAAGGGCTTTATCTATGTAAAATATTTCAGTGGAAAATGTCATTATGCCATTCCTGATCTTAGGTATCTGATCGAGACCCGGAAAGAAATGAGTATACACCAGAAACTAAAGGAAATACAACAAAAACAACAATAACAATAACAATAATAATAATAATAATAATACATTTAGAGAAAAGCGTGATTTACGAAAAGAAAAGGAAAAGCATTTATAACAATAATTCGACAGTTATTTTTAAATTTGCTACACCGTATTCGGAAAGTCAGTAAAGGAGAATTGGATAGATGTGCGAGACACAAACTTCCGCCCTCCCCTTCAAAGAAAGATTCCTTCGACTTTGACTTACTACGACCTCGACCTTCTCCTGCACTTCCAACTAATTCATTTCCAAGAGGAGATCGGAACCGAACCAGTCGCCGATTATCTTGACCAGAGGAAAGGCCCGGGGAGGGAAACTCCCTTCACGCACCCAATCGCGCTGATTAAATGCTCCCATGACATGTTTTTCAAATAGCCGCTGACTAGGACCAGATGGGACGAAGGTGAACCACCGTCGCCTCATATCCAGCTGCTTCGGGTAGATAAATCTCGTCATTCCAGGAGGGTAGTCAATGTAGCAGAAAGAACATCTAGATTTTAAATATTCGCTGCCTTATGATCATATACAAATACTGAAAAGATTATGGAAGTAAATCCAGACACAAAATAGGGAGTGGAGACCCTAAGGCAGTTGGCTCTCAACACTGGCAACTCTTGAAGCCAAGCCAACCCCAAATGTCGTGCCCTGTATTTCTTTTGTTCTTGTCGGTATGGCCGAAAGGAGTCAAATACAATATGGATTTCACCATCAGCTGGGCTTGCGCTCTGGACAAGTAACTCCAGTCTCACCACCATAGGGAGGATTTTGTTCAAATACAGCACTATCTTTATAGCGCGTAATAAGAGGAGGCCTAATAATATAAGTATATATACTTTGAATGTGCTTAAAACTATCTCGACTTGAGCAAACAATTAAATATTTCACTCATCACCTGGATTATCCAGTCGATACATAAAATATCAATTGCATATTTCTTTTTACTCGTTAATCTATTCAGACTAGCGCCTTTCTTGGTTGTTATAATCACATTTCGGCCTTCATGTGTTATATTCGGTAAGAAGATTTCGAATCAAAATTTATGTTCTCTTCATTTTGTACATTGCTGAAACGTTCACGCGAGTTGCTATATTCTAGCAATATTTCAATTCTTCAAATGCAGAAATTGTTAAAATGTATAAAAAAAATCATTGAGATTAACAAATAGCGACAGGATAGTTCGATAAAGGTGTACAAACAGAGGCAGGTAAATAGAGGTGTACAAACAGAGGCAGGTAAATAGAGGTGTACACGTAGATAGAACACTTTAATCATACATTTAAATGTGTATTGTACTTATAAAGTGAGTATTTTTAATTAGAATTTTAATCTTAACAAAGAATCTCGTCTTGTATGACATGGGTTAATGACAACTTAATTCTTAAGAATTTGGAAATGATCGAATGCTAAAATGAATTTAGGCTGTTAGTCACACCAAGTCGTATGATTTAATCAAAATTCAATATCATAGATTTTTCAAATAATCGCTGTAAAATTGCCGACAATGTCTGAATCCCAAAAACAAAAATTTTCATACATTGCTAGCTAATTTAAAATAGTCGACAGCTTCACTGTATTCGCCACATTTCGTAGTGTTGTTGAAATGGCTGCGAAGATTCTGCTATTCGAATTAGCAGTAGCATTATTCGTTTTGGTACTGTTAAATATATAAGATAGTGTTCCTCTTTTCCTTCTATGTTAATTTTAATGTTATTCTTATCAGAATTCAATTTGCAATATCAAGAACTGATGTGGAAACAAAATTAACCAGAAAAAAACTAATTACAAGTTTTGGTAATTTTCTCTTAATATACAATAATCTCGTGTTTAATTATAAGAACAAACAGACACTATAGATACAGAGCTTATCTATCTATAAATATCTATCTATAAATATATATTCTAAATAATTATATAATATGGGTAATAATAATAGTTGCTTTTTATAATTCAGAGAATGCAAAAAATAAACGGACTTTTTATTTACACTATTTACATTGTTCCTCATCTTTTGTGCGATATTCGTGATGTTTCGGCCGTTGTACACTCTGGCCTTCTTCAAGTGATTGGAATTTCGAACTGAACCCTTTATCCCAATCACCTAAAGAAGGACGGAGCTTACAACGGCCCTAACGTCGTGAATATGGCAAAAAGGATGAGGGAAACAGTCCAAACAATGTAAATAGTGTAAATAATTACAATAGCTCATCTCAGAAATACAGACTAACTTTTTATGTCAAGACCTATGATCGATTGATGGTTGTATTTTGGGTTGCAAATATCTTATTTTATTCGATGGTTAATGCAAAAATTTTGTTTATACAAATGTTTTATTTTAAAATGCTTGGCCATTATTAAAAAGAATTGAATATTTTTAATACGGAAAATACGCATAAGTATTACATTCTCAGTTATTTTATCTGATAGAAAACAGAATATGTCTAAAAAAATCTAAAAATTATCATTGGATATTTTCTTTGAAAAACTTCATTTTTTGATAAATATTTTCATTCATATATGTAGTTTTCTTTCAAATTTTAATTCATTTTTCTAAGTATTCTTACATTGTACAAATGACAATATTAAAATAGTAATTGGGATTTAACTGAGACATTAATTGCAATTATTTCTCCAAAGAAATCATAGATAATTTTCATGAATAAAAAATTCTGGTTCAATATTTGGTGAAGAATTACATCTTTACCTGTAACGTCTGCAACACCTGTCTACTTAGAATAGCATTGGTATCGTGTCTTTGAAAAACCACCGTAGTAGAAATTAAATATCTAGGACTGCTATATAATGTAATCAGAGAAGAAATTGCACCAAAAAGCAATTTTGCGCATAATGAACGCAAGAAATGCAAAGGTAGGGGTGACAAATATATTTACAATGTTATCAGAGACTACTGTTGAGTGTGGAGTTGCCTGAGATAATTCATTATAAATGAATGTAGTAGCCAAAGTAGCTAATGTAGCCGAAATCGACAACCCATTCATGGAAAGGTCAGCCGAAAGTACGTCATTCAGTCTGTTATCCAACACGGTTGATCATATTTGCATATTTTAGTCTTTACAGGGAAAGTTTAAGAAAAAAATACTGTCTTTAAGAATGCTTGAACACCTTTTCATTTTATGTTTAGAATCAAAACGTTCAACTTTTTTAAATAAAGCAGAAATCTGAAACATTAATTCATTTGTGAAGAATACTAAAGTAAATAGAGAGTCAAATATAAACTTATAAATTTATTCCAAAATAAATACATGGTGATGGCCAACCCGGATATCCCTCCCTCAGAGCTCTGATTTTAACCTAAACACTCGTACAGGCATGTATACTTGTATATATATATAGGCATATGTAGGCCAACACTAGTAGAAATTACGAGTCCTTTAAAATAAAAGCCTGATCTACTTTAATTTAAATAAGTTTAACTCTATTAAATAAGATGATAAAGTTGCCATCATTATCTACCGTGTGTGCTTTGAGGAGGCTATCCATGTAAAAAAGAGACAAAGTCAGTTACTGGCAATAACACAAGTAGCAACGAGCCAGAGATTCTACTTTATAAACAAACACTCGAACATATATATATATATATATATATATATATATATATATATATATATATATATATATATATATATATATATATATATATATATATACACAAATAAATAGGGTGCGATGGGTAAATTGTCATAAATTTCTATTTTTAATTTCGCGCATGCACGTTGTTTGTTTTTATTGTTAAAATTACACAGTATAGTAGGGTCATTTGGGCACCATCTGTGAGGTAAGCGCACCATAAGGCAGTTCACTCCGCCAGAAATTTGGAAACGGAATTCGCGCCGGAAGCTCCAATATGAACATTTCAGAGTGTTTGGGTGTCAATACAAAATAGTGCAGAGGAATCGGAAAAAGTTGGATGAGTTTAATGCTGATTACGAAGGTGTTAGAAGTGATCACTAATGATGGCGACTTTATGCCTCCATTCATCTTCTGTCAGAGCCTCAGACTCAACACAGAGGCCCACGCCAAGTACCTTTAGGAGAGAGTGCTGCCCTGGGTCAAGAGAATGGATAACCCTATGTCTGGCAACCGAACACTTCACCATTCCACACAAGATGGAGAAGACAGTCTTAACTGTCAGACAATTTCTGCGACTACATCACCTCTTACATGTGGGCACCTAACAACCAGACCACAACTTTTTTTATTATTATGTGTGGTGCGCAGAGACCCAAAAACTCCTTTTAACACCAAAGATGATCTGAAGGCAAGGATTATGGCAGCACTCACCAAGACCGCCAAGAAGAGTTGCAGAAGTAGTCTGGAGGCTGCGGCTGAAGCCAATGGCGATTTTATTGAATAAATTTGAATTATTTCAAGATATTTTTGCGTAATTTTGGTAAATATATCTGTTAAAATGAGATGTCAATGTTATTTTTATTATTGTGCAATTTAGACGACAATTTAGCCATCGCACCCTCTGTGTGTGTGTGTGTGTGTGTGTGTGTGTGTGTGTGTGTGTGTGTGTGTGTGTGTGTGTGTGTGTGTGTGTAGGAGAAGTGTTGAAAAATTCGAGGCCCGGCCTACATCTCAAAATCTGAGGAAATAAGTAAAGAAGTGTTTTTTTTAACATTTGTTGTTCCGACATGTAAATGCCCAGCACCACCGTGTGTGTTTGTATATATACATATATGTCTTATAAATCGGCTTAGATAAATCTATTTTGAAATCAATTCATGAGTTTCTGTTTTCTCTTATTTTCCTTCAGTATTCCTCATATATCAATCAACCTGTTTCTTCTTTAATTCGAAGAAAATTTACATCATTGCTTGACTGAAACCCGATATGATGTTAAAGGTTTGACAACGAGCTCTGCACCGAGTCATTTTTTTCAATGTTGTTTTCCATTGCGCACGTGTGCGTATATTAAAAAAACATTTCTATTAAAAATAAAGGTAAAAAATGAAGCTAATTATAAAGATCATTTTTTTTAAGATTAAATGAATAAATATTTGTAAGACCGTCTTCTTTTTACTCAAACGAATTTAAAATTATTTTCATCATTTACATAGATATGTTTCTAACTATATAGGCTGATATTTATGTGTGTACGTGTACGAACACGCGCATGAGCACACACACACACACACACACATATATATATATATATATATATATATATATATATATATATATAAAAGAATGAGTGAAAAGTAAAGGATTAAGTGCCTCTATACAACTCATATTCCTATATATATATATTTTTTTATGTCCGATTGAATTCTCTGATGCTACGTTTTATGTTGAGTTGATAGGTGTGCGTAGCCTCGTGATGTGTAGGCAGTGGTTTTGAGAAGAGATCAGAAAACCATGTTGACCGCGTCCGCGCATGATGAAGCCCAGCTATTGATTTTGTGTCCCAAAAAGCTGTTCTGCCTTGCTGTCTGACCGATGTACTCGCTTAGCATAAGCGCTGCCGAAAATTGCGTGCAAAACAGACAGGCGACTCGCAGATCGACAAAAATTGAAAACATTTTACCCACTTTTCAATATTTTTCACACATTTTCTCACTCTTATCTGTTTGCTTTCGCTTGTCATTCTTGACGACTATATCCGATCTTGTCTTAAAATCCAATATTATATATGCGTTTTGCCTATAACATTTAAAAGAGTCATTAACATTCGAATTTTTTGGAGCAGCTGAACTGAATCTTTGTGCTACTGATGCCGTTACTAGAATTGACCTGTCATTCGTCAGTTGTATAACCAAAAAAACATTGATTATGAAGGCTGTTCAGTATTTTTTTCTATTATCAGTCTTTTCATAAAATAGAAAACTATTGAAAGGCTATTTTTGAAGTCGCCTTCCTCACACAAACACATGCATATACGTACCTATATATATACGAGTTGGGGTCAAATATAAAATCAAATATGGATCGGAATCTGAAAAAGACAAAAAAGAACAAATATGAAACGTTTATCAATCAAGCTTCAGAAAATGAGTTAGAGAAAAAGAAGGAAAGAAATTCTGATATTTTTACTTTTGTGTTTGATTTTCATTGGCTAATCATGTTTCACGTGCATTCGACTTTTTAAGCCAACGTTAGTATAATTTGTGACATTCTGAATTCATGACGGCGCCTCCATCCATATTTAAGAAATTAACGGATTCTAAGCCTACATGAAAAACTGTAAATTTTGTTTTATATATTTAAGTGTATAATAATTCTAGTTTGTTTATGTGGGATTCAGATAATATAGGTGTACGTGTGGTAGACATTAACATTTTTAATTACATAACGTTTGTTTTAGATAAACATACCTTAGATTCCTTAAGAATGGATTCAATATAGGTTGGTAATGTAATATGTCTTTGACGTGTTTATAGTTGGTAATATTGTAATAAGTGGGACCTAGAAGTAATTTCTTCGTAAAAATTGTTTTTTATTAGAGTGGCATTATTTTTTATTTTTTTATTTTAGAGTGGCGTTATTTTTTATATTTGGCATTATTTTTTATTTTATTTTTTATTAGAGTGGCATTATTAAAAATCAATGTTATGACAGGAACAAAACTGGCCATAAACTTCTTTTTTCCATTTATCATTCTTGAAGTTTTAATTAACGTGAAACATGTTAAATGGATAAACGCTTCCTAATTGTTTATCACACACTACAGTTCAAAAGTTCAAGACCACTCCTGGTAATTTTTAAATTAGCCCCAAAAGAAATTTTGTACTTTAAAAAAGAGAAAATTATTATAGACGGTTAAAAAAAGGTGAGATGGGATTTTTTTTATTAGAAATTTTATTATGACAAAAAGAAAAAATTATCTCATGATTAAATTTCGCTGTCGTGAAAATATCGTCCTTGATTAAATATAGTTTTTGGTATTCGTTACAAACGTTTCTCAAAGTATAAGTAATCTTTTTTCAATGACTCTAAGAGCTCTTTTTCATTTTTTTACTCTTCTGTCAAGTTCATCCCATACTAATTCTTGGTGTGTTTTCAAACTTTTCAACTATATATATATATATATATATATATATATATATATATATATATATATATATATATATATATATATTGTTTAAAAAAAAGAAAACATGGGATCTTTTCTCGGTCTTCACTCAGGAATGGAAGCGACACAAGGGAGTCAACGAAGAACAGACACAAAACGATGGATTTTAAAATAAAACATTTATTTATAAATACATAAACAGGTAAAGAAAGAAAATTCATTTAACAAAGGGGAAGGGGACTATGAAAGAACAGAAGAGGCGAGCGAATGCATACATATACATAAAAAAAAATCAAGCCATGAGAATCAACTTATCTGTCAGTCAATAATTTTTCCACACAAAATTCTGATTCGCCGAAGCGAGAGTTCGTATGTTAAAACAATATTTTGGTCAGCCGGCAATTTTCCTGGGTTCTTTTTCTTTCGGAAGTGTTCGGGGTCCACAGCACCTCGTACAGGCATTTCGTTGGTCAATTCAGCTTCGTAGCAGTCATTTCATCTCTAGTCGACAGACTTTGCCGTCTTCTTCATTTCTGTGGGCAGTCCATTTGGAATCGGGACGATTCGCCCAGCGATGTTCATCTGCCACTGGTCAGGCGGAAACTGAAAATCCTTTTGTTAGATTTTTGCTGTCCCCAAAGACAGTCACGTGGGTTCTCTTCGTCCTTGACCTGGTACACAGGAAGATGGGGCGCAAATCACGCAGTGTTTATGTGATGGCCAAAATTTCAATCAACGCTTCAATTTCGGGTCTGATCACGTAAATCGCGGCAGGAGATCCTGATGGTGCCTGGAATTCACATGGTCAATCGCCTGATAGCTGCGAAATTTTGGAACCAAGTCATTCTCGCGTCGGGTCGCTTCAAAGTTCACGGGCCCTTGGTTTGTGGGTGGAAGAGTGGGTAAAATTTGTGAAGAGAAGAGGAGGGTATGGCTGATCATAGAATATATTCGCTCGCAAGTTGAAAGCATTGGATTTTATCTATTTTATTTATTTATTTAAAACCTTATACACACTACACACACACACACACACACACACACACACATATATATATATATATATATATATATATATATATATATATATATATATATATATATATAAAAAGATGAAATATGGATCGGAATCCGACAGAACAAATAAGAAATGTATATCAATCTAATATGTTTCACTTTTATTAAAACTTCGTCAGAGGTTGAGAGAAAACAAAACAGACAAAAAAGCTTTTCTTTCTCTTTATCTCTGACGAATCTTTAATAAAAGTCACAAACGTTAGATTGATAGTTTCCTATTTGTTCTTTATCTCAAACACACACGCACGCACACACAAACACACACATACACACACACATATATATATATATATATATATTCATACACACCAATCTTGTGTTATAGAGTTTTTATTTTTAACCTCAGTATTATTTTATCTTTCTCCCGAAAATGCATTTTAATGTTGCTTTTCCAGGTTATTTTGACATTTGACAATCAGAAAATAAACATTTCTGTTTAGAATAAAACACAGGCATTTTATAGAGATGTAATTGTATTCTTTGGCACAATCACAATTAATTTTTGTTAGAATCGTCAACAGTCATAATGACATTAATTTCATTATTTAGCGATGTCACTCAGTCATTTCTATTTACTCCAACAGTTCGTTTCGTCGAATGATGTATGTATAATGTAATCGATAGTGGAGAATTTCGAGAGCAGAGTTCGAATTCTAATAGGATTCGTTACATTCACTTACACACAAATATCTTTGGAAAAGGTATGAAACACTCTTCTATCCTATCTATGGATTAAATAGTAGGATTTTTATCTGTAAAAATCGATGGTACTCTAAAACTTGTTAATGCAATATTCACTCACAAAAAGAAATTATTCCAACAATTCAAAATAAATAGTTGATAAGCAGTAAAAATCAAATAATCATTTAATCGATTCTAATGTCCCCTAAAGCGAATTAACAATTGATATTGTAATTCTTATTTACTGAAATTCAAGTTTATTTTTATCTCCAGATAGTAATAAAATCTATCAATTTCCCTTTTGATGAAGATGATATTATTTCTGATCTTATTAACCAATATTATTTTACACAAAACCGATAGTTTCATAAGTATGGGTTAAATAACAAGAATTTTTTTCCCAAATATTGTTCCTATTTCCTAGACACACACTTTAATCGGGCAATTTTATTTATTTTATTGTGCAAGCTTAAACTAAACCGAGACTTGTCAATTTTTTTTTTAAATGTTCTTTGACATTCACATAAAACAGCATCTAATTCAAGACAGTTGGCTTGATAATAATGTACCATGTTTAGACGCTTAAAAATAGCTTCAATGTATTTCTTTTTTGCTCAATTTTCTGTCACAGATTTTTAAAAGTGAACGTCTCTACGAATAATTTCATTTTAGCGCTTTCATAATAGAATTATAAAAAGTAAATTCATTATACGAAGCTGTCAGATTACATAACAACAAAGCATAATCAATCTATTAAACTGCATAATACAAATGTTTATCAAGTTTTTGCAACTCCTAATAAATTAACTTTTAAATTTAATTAAAATAGATGTTCGACAAGTTCAATTTATGATTTAAATGATCAAACCGTTTATTTTATTTATGCACTTAAGACAGAAGCGATTGAAAATTCCTTTCACATAAAATGTTGTAATGGAGTAAATGATGCAATATTGGTAAAAATAACTTACAAGAAACCTATCTTTTAGCGTTGTTTAATGCCATCTTCCTTCAAGACATAAGCGATCTTGGCTCCTCACATATCCTTTTTATAAGAATTGCAATGACTTTGAAAAGATAGTGGATTGGTTTCCCATTGCCTTCCGTTTGAAATTCAGACTTTTGTTTCCTTCACTGGCTGCTACCCAACGTTACAGAGCCCAATCTGCTCGACTATTTAATCCATAGCTGAGTAGAGAGATATATTCAGGCTTTTCCAAAGGACAGTTCGAAAATGAGCGTAAATGACTCGCCGATACCAGTTCATAGTTTAATTAATTTCAATAAAAAATAAACATTTCTGGGATAATTTTTTTTAATCTTCACTAAAATCAAAAATATGTTAATATTAAATCAATATTAAACATTTAAAAATATTAAACATTCTTTCGCTTTTTACTCACAAGAAAAAAATTTCTTCACTATTTTACACTCTTTCAAAGCAACCGTGTTGTCTACTATACATTTGCTGTATCAAATGCGCCTTTATTAAAAAGTATTATAAGCCTCCATTTACTATCGAAATGTTTTAGTATCGATAAAATATTGCCTAGCTAATGATCCCTCAAAAAGTCCTTTCTAAGTGTATTTCCTTACATATTCATTGCATTTACTCAATTTGCCAAGACATGCGATTCCCATTTGAATAGAGAGAGCGCCTACTCTACAACAATAATCTCATCTCGTCTCGCTTAACTGGATGTCTTATTATTGGGATCCTGTGTCAGGCAGGGATATATTTAGTAAATAACCACAGCAAAACTAAATCTTTATTTCTAAACTTGGGCAGTTCATCAAATGATGAAAAATGTATCACTTGTACAACATTTTTTCCTTTCTTCACAATGCACTTCAATTGTGAATATTAATGGCAGAAATCATTATACAGTGAATATTTCTGATCAAAATTCATATATGTGTTGGTGTTTAAGGATACATTTGTGTCCATATGACCCGATAAATGCTTGTATGTATATTTGTGCACATGTATGTGTGTGTGTTTTGTGATTGTACGTTTGATACTTTTATCTACGCACATAAAAGATGCACAAAAGCCATGTGCATCTTTTCAAAACTTCTGGATGAGAATCTTGCCAGACAAATGGCTATTTTCCCCCTTTCCAACACATTCAGTTTGCTTTGTTTTAAGAAATCAATAAAAACTTCGCTTCAAGCAAAAATAAACTCGTTTAATGATGCAGCACAGTCCCTAAGTTGTCACGCACAAAAGATACACTTCCCGGAATAAAAGATAAATCATTTTTTACTATGTATCAATAACGAAGAAGTATTTCACGATTCTCTTTTCTAAGTCATCCGCTATTATTAATCGTGTCCAACGTTTCCCAGTAGAAAAACATCATTTCACAAAGCAATATCTGACAGTTTATATTAGAAAGTAACCAACATAAGGATTCTGCCTTTTCAGTGACACTATTTATCAACTTCGCTTCATTTAACACAACGCCACAATAATAATTGCTACGATTTGATAATAGAGACCCATGATCCATGTATTAATCAGAATCTGTTTAGAGGATGAAAAGCCGAAAACCTTCTGGGACTTTGATATTCGGTTGGATTAACTAATCCAGACAAAGCATAAAATCATGACAAAAACTTATGAACTAATTTTGCTTTCTCAGCAGACCAAAGAGTTTGCTAAAACTTCACAAATTTTCTAATTGTGGAACATGAAAAGGATATTACTGCCAATAATTTTGGAACACTATGCACAATCCCGAAAAGCCTAGCAAAAAGGCTACATGATTTGTGGAAGATTCGAAAGCATCCAAACAACAGCACTACGAAAAAGAGTTCGAATACTGAGGAGGGTGCTGTTAAATTGAAGAGACTTACACTCCATCTCCAAAGTAGGTTTCAATTACATGAAAGTTCAAAATAATACTAATAAACTCAACTGCAATAAAAGCTAATAGCATAGCACCTCCCTTCTGATAAATAACGGAGGTTATTTGATGCGACATGGAGATTGCAAAGTAATAGAGTCGATACGTACTTATATCTATCCAGGCATGTTCTAAGACTGTCCTACTGTTTGGTGCCGCTACATCAAAATTATTAAGGTTTGAAACATATCCTATACATTCCGAATGTGGTATCAGCAGAGTGTTTCCGAGAGACTAGCTTGCTGAAACAAACCCTCACTACCGGCAAATATAATTGCGAACGAAAGGGTGTAGCAATGGTCTGAATAAGATTGCTGTATGTCTGGCGTATCTCCTCCACACAAACTCGACCTTCTGTCCCTAAAAGTTGGAAATGTGAATCGTTTGACCAGGTGACACAGAGCTAGTTTTCTCATAGTCCAATTGTGACAGAGGAAAAGCACCAATCAATGCCGTTGTATATTAACAATAACTGCACCCTTGATAGACGCTTACATTAAATACAGTGTACTCAGTGTGTTGAATAATAAGTTGATTAATACCAGCGTTAAATGGAGATGTAATCTTGCTATAAATTCTTCCTTGGATGGTTACATTTGTTGTCAGTAAATCATGATTTCATTTTTATGTTACCTACGTGCGCATGCAGTTTTCACGTGGCACATGTTTCTGGCTCCAACAACATATGCCACAGACGTTAAATTTGATTCAGGTCTCATGGCTGCCACAGCCAAACTACCTATTTACATATTACGCCTCATACGACAACAGACCGGATCAATTTCTAAAATAGAAGAAAGGCAAAACCATTCGGTGTAGTTTTTAATTCCATTGTTTTATTTGAAATTGTGTTTATATGTTTGTTTGTGTTGTGCATGAGTTATTTACATATACTTGTGCCACAAACATTTGTCATTAATGCACAACAGACATACGCATATATATATATATATATATATATATATATATATATATATATATATATATATATATATATATATATATATATATACACAAAGCGTGGTGGACAGCGAAAGTCTTTAAAATTTAAAAACCTTACTATGATTAGGGAACTGGGTTCAATGTTTATTGCATTTTCGAGTAGATGACAGTCTGTTTATATAAATAATGATGGAAGAAAAATATCTGAACACACTTAAGGAAATGAATGACCATGGAAAAATTCTGTCTAACGTGTTTCGTCCGATGAAAATTTTTCCGTTTGTCATTCATTCACCTGTAAGTAAACGTACGTCTTCCAACCTCCATTCAGAAACATTGATCAATGGTACCAAGTTGTTTTATTTCTTGCTTATTTTCAAATCGGTTGTAGATAATTTTAATTCCAGGGGTTGAAAATGTAAACTATTTTATCACATAGATTGGAGAGCTCTTTTTAATCAAATCAAATCCTTTCACTTCAAGAGAGGCAATGAAGCCACTAAGTTTCTCAGGTTATTCAGCGTGAAACAATAAAAAAGAAAATATTAAGGATAGAGAACAATAAAAGAACATCAATTAATAAAACAGACGATAACCAGTGACGTTGCATTTAAATTTTTCAAGATCGAAGTTGACTGGAAAGCAAGAAACCCAAAGAGAGTTCACAGGCGAAAAGTGCGAGAGAAGAAACTGTTAGCATAGAATAGTGATATGAAGTTTTCAGTTGGAGAAGTAAATGTTAGCACGTCTTCAGGGGGATATATATGTGAATAGACCATCTTTCAGGTCATTTGTGTGTGCAATCCCAATTTGGTTCTGTTTACCCTTCATCAAGTTGAAGATATTTAGAGATCGGGGCAAGACCAGTTATATTTGCTAGTTTACAGTAAAAATTAATTTATATTTTAAACAGTTTAAAGTTCCACAATCTAGAAATGCAAGAAAAACTGTTAGCATAGAACTTAAGGTTTCTTCTCGCAACTTAATCTGTAAAATGATGAAAACTAGGTGCCAAATTAGTACTGCGCTTTAATTGATAAAGTCAAGATAACAAAGAAGAAAGCTCATAAGAATTACCATGAAAGTATTTATAGAAAAGGCACAGGGAAGCCACATTACAGTAGTGGGAAAATGATTGAAACCGAGATGCCAGGTCAATACCAATATTATAAATTCTTACTTGGATTTTATCAAAAATCTTCTCTAAATACATAGTAGAAGCACCAGACCAAATTTGACTGTAATATTCAGTGCATGGACTAATGCTATTGTATAAAGATATAAAATATATTCTGTCTAGAAAACTTGTCTAGAACGGCACAGTGAACCAACTTTCCTAGCAATTGATTGAATATAATCGTTCCACTTCTTGCTAGAGGAAAATGTCAGCCAAGAAAACAGAAATGAGTCCCTCCCGTGGAGGTTAGCATCAGCCATGGTGATGGAAGGCAAAAAAGTTTTATAAGACGATTAAAAAAAAGCAGTTCCGTTTTAGAGGCGTTAAAATTAACAAGTTATTTCTTGTCCAAGTTAACAGACTGAAAATCATTCTTAGATCAGCTGCCATTTGACATTATCGAACCTATCAGACTTACTATTAAGATAGGAGTAAACAGTTGTGAAATCAGAAATAGATAACTACTCAAGAACAAATGACATCGAGAAGATCGTTGATGAAAATTAAGAACAAGGAAGGGAACTCTGAGAGACACATCCGAATTAATGAATGTATATAAGAGTGGCTGTTCAAGACAACTTACATTTCACGATTAGATAAAGATTGAGTCAAATAAGAAATTCATCCAGAACTACCACAACCTTTCAACGTGTGAAAACCAAAACATTATCCGAGCTTCACCCTTATCTACACTCTTTCATCAATAACCGTTAACACATCAACAGATGACCCAAATGAGTGAAAGCCATATTGATTGTTTGAAAGATGACCATGTGAGTTGAAATACTTAACAAATTTGAAGTTGATTGAAGCCTCTAAGTAAAAGACTAATATTTCGAGAGAAGGATCGGTCGGTTTGTCTTAAAAACAGGAAGTACAAAAGAGAATTTCTAACAGGTAGAAACAGCAAATCATTTATTCTAGAGTTTGGAGTGAACAGGGGGCATTTCAGAAACACATTCCTTTACGATTATTGCAAGGATACTATCAATTCCACATTCTTAATAGGGTGTGTCAAAAATCATACAAAAGAAATCTACCTATTCGTTCGCTTGAATTTACATATGACCTATTCCCTGTACCATAAAATCAATTCTAGTGTCAACTTTTGTGACCCTACTTTTATGTTATGGTCATCAAGAATGACATAAAAACATGACCGCACAGAATTTGACGATAAAACATCCAACATGAATAGGTAGAGATAAATCGAGCAACATAGGCAATGCATCTTCTCGTGCCGATCAAACACGTCATTATATTACAATTTGCTCACCATCAATAAGATTCATTTAATCTAATATGTGTTTCTAGGATAGATTCAGAATAAAACATTTCGAGAAAAATAGGTGATAGTTAATATTCCTATATCTATCTATCTATCTATCTATATATATATATATATATATATATATATATATATATATATATATATATATATATATATATTTATATCTATCTCTATTTATCTTTATCTATATATATCTATCCCTATCGCTATCTATCTTTATCTACTCTTTCTCTCTCTCTCTCTCTCTATCTATCTATCTATCTATCTATCTATACATACATATATATATATATATATATATATATATATATATATATATATATATATATATATATATATATATATATATATATAGATCTCTTAATCTCAATATTAAACTTTCGATTTCGTTCTGTCATTCTATTTCAGTCAATTTTTACGTTTAATGCTGACTTGCGAGCTTTTATGCTTTTGTCTTTTTCTTTACTCTGTTTTTCTTTGTGATGCCGAAAAATATCAAGATTTGGGCTCTTTTCTGTAAAAGAAACTCAAATATTTTCAAGTTTGATTCCTTGAAATAAAAGACGTCATTTTAACCAACAACAATAAAAGTTTTTCATCCGGTTTCTGGTATTTGTAATTGTAAAATGTGTGCTTGTCTTTTAAAGTCTTTTTTTTTTTTAATATCTTCATTGAAATAAAGTAAAGATGATTCAATTTCGAAAAGATCGAAGATTAAGTAAATCTGACTTCAAAAAAGAAAACAAGAGATTAATGTAAAGTAAGAAGGGGATACGGAACGAATTTAAAAAAGAATAAAAATGAAGGATGATGGGAAGAGGACGATAAAAAAAAGTAAGAAAATAAAAAAATACAAGAGAATAAAAGGAAGAACATGTGAAAACGGAATGGATTTTTTCTTTACTTTTTTCTTTTATTACCGTTTTCCTTCCTTTTCGTTACTTTTTCAGCGTTTTCTTTCCGTTTTTCTTTGTTCGGTCATTTCCTTTTTTTCTTTCTGGCTGTTTTCTTTCATTTCTATTTGTTCCCATTTTTCTTCTTTCCGATTTTGCTGTTTTTTCTTTTCTATATTTTCAGATTTACTGTTTTTCTTCTTTTTACTTCCCATTCCGTTTTTGCTGATTTTTCCGTTTTTTTTTTTTTTTTTTTTCCTTTGTTCTAGATTTTGGTGCTTTTGTCTATTTTCCTTTCCCTTGTATTTTTGTTGTTTTTGTTGCTTTTTTTCGTTCGTATGTTTTTTGCTGTTTTTCCTATTTCTTTCTTTACATTTTTGCTGTTTTTTTTTTACTTCATTTTTTATTATTGCTTTTTCTTTACATTTCGTTTTGATGTTTTTTTTTTACTTTACTTTCGGTTTGTTGTTTTGTTTTTTAATTTACTGTTCGTTTGGATTTTTTTCACTTTCATTTCATTTCGGTTTGTTTTGTTTGTTTTTTTTTGTTTTTGTTTTTTGGGTTTTTTTTTTTTTTGCTTTTTCCTTTCCGTTCATCATTTTCACGTTTCTTTCCGTTTTATCTTTTCACTTCCGTTCAATATTTTCAAGTTCCTTTACTTTTGTTTTTTTCATTTTCCTTTTCATTTGCCTTTCTGTTTATTCTGTTTGTTTTGTATTTGTTTTTTCATTCTTTTTTCGTTTTTGATATTTTCTCCTTTTTCGTTCCTTCTCATTTATCAACTCTTCTTTTAAATTTGTCTTCTCATCTTCACATTCGATAAACCTAATGCTTTTTTTTACATTTTCGTTAGTGGTAAAATACAATAAAAATATGAAAGCAGCATTAAGTTTTTTAAGAAGTAAAAAGCTTTAAATTGTCGGTGATGATAAAATAGCAACTTTCAGAATTTATATGCCTGTAACTCTGCGTCTGTAATGCAAACATTGTTTATTTATTAGCACTTTGCTAGCAAAATAAACTAACAAATATGTAACTGATCGTAAATTCCAATAAAATATCAAAACAACCTAAAATCGATAAAAAGAAAATGAGAATTCAGTAAACGAACTTTACAGGCAAAAATATTTGATGTGCAGAAAGGGAAAATAAGGACCTCATTTTCCTTTCTTCAACTCTTTCTTGCATGGAATTGATTCCTCCTTTTCCTCAGCCCAACCCAACTCGACAATTCCCTTCATTTATCCTTTTTTAAAATTACCTGATTCGATCCACCCTCTGCTACCCTACGCCTGTTTCCCTCAAGCCTGATTTCGCGTTTGTTTCTTGCGCAAACTGTAAACAGAACCACTTGACTTTTTATGTCATCAACTCACTGTGCATCTTTCTTTCTCTCACATACATACATACATACATACATACATACATACACGCTCATCCACCCACATCTTCTCCTGGATGTTTTCCCTCTGTGCTCTTTCTTTTTTCAACCAGTCTTTTTACTTCTGCTTTCATTTATTTGTACATAGCCGTTTGATTTCTGTCGTAATTTTCCTGTTCTTCAATAAATTCTAATTATTTCCAATATTTTAAGTTTCCATGTTTTATCTAGTTGTCATTCTTTTTTACATCTCCCTATGCAGTTATTTAGCCACTTTCATTACCACTTTTATTCTTCTTGACCATTTTTGCTGATGTATTTGTTTTTATAGTAATCCTTTTTTTCGTCTTTTGTATTGTTCTGCTAATTCGTCCATTTTACTTTTATTTGTTTATTTTTCGTTTTCGTTTTTACTGTTGTTTCATTTCTCTCTATATATACCTACCTAACTACTTACACACAGTTAAAGTTCTCGTCTTTCCTTTTTATTCATCTTTCCTTGGCCTTACTTTTTCTAAACCCTTTCTTTCTTACACATTTTCTTTCTTTCTATAGCTTCACCGTTTATTATTCGCTTGTATTTGCTTACATCTTTCTTCCTGCCTGAATTATTGGAATGTGGAGTTATCGTTGTTTACATTATTTGCACGCGGACTATAGTTCCGATCTTTGTTGTTATCACAACTTCTCAGCTTTCATCCATTGTTTGTAGAAATTCTCTGAAGATTTTCCCGGATCGACAAGGCTACAATGACCGAAAGTTTGCGATAACAGCAACAAAGATGGGGACAATAGTCCGCATGTAAATGCAAATAATTTTTCCTTGTTTCCTTTTCTTTCCGTTTCATTATGTTTGTCTTTGTTATTTTTATTTTTGATATCTTACAGTATGTTAAATAATATATGAATTTCCTTATTTGTTGAAATTTCTTTACAAGACTTACTCAGTATTTAATTCTTTTCTTCTATAATCATATTTTAACTCAGTGTCATTTTCCTTCCTCTTTTCAGTTTTCAAATAATGATTCCTTGTTATGTTTTAATTCTCACAATAACTCGTTCTTTTATTATTATCAAATCTCGTTTTTCAATCTCCCATTTTCCCCCACTTCTCTAATGCGTTGTACTTTTTTTTGTTGTTTTCTTATTTCTTTTCTTTTGAATGTTTTTTTTTTCTCTCTAAAGCTTGTTTATTTTTTGCTTATGGACATATTACTTGTATTTTTATTTTTCGTTTTGTTTTCTTCGTTTTTTGCTTCATTTTCTTCGGGTTAATACATTCATTTTTTTCTTTAATTCTTTCCCATTTTTTATTTTTCTAGTAGATCCTCCCTTCACCTAAATCTGCAAACAGTAATCAAATCCTATTTTTTATTCAAATTTTCACTTACCATTTATTTCATATTTTTCATAAATTTATTAATTTCTTTTATAGCATTCAATTTTACCGTATAATTTATTTTCTAATGACGGTTAAAACTTCCTACACTGAAGTTTCTTTTCATTTTTCATTTCATTAAATCCACTATAATTATGGCAATATTAGTGCTTTATTGATGAATATTAGTGCTTTATTGATGAATATTAGTGCTTTATTGATGAATATTAGTGCTTTATTGATGAATATTAGTGCTTTATTGATGAATATTAGTGCTTTATTGATGAATATTAGTGCTTTATTGATGAATATTAGTGCTTTTATTGATGAATATTAGTGCTTTATTGATGAATATTAGTGCTTTATTGATGAATATTAGTGCTTTATTGATGAATATTAGTGCTTTATTGTTGAATATTAGTGCTTTATTGATGAATATTAGTGCTTTATTGATGAATATTAGTGCTTTATTGATGAATATTAGTGCTTTATTGATGAATATTAGTGCTTTATTGATGAATATTAGTGCTTTATTGATGAATATTAGTGCTCTATTGATGAATATTACTCTTGGCTGGTATAGAATCACACTTAATCTCGACGAAAAGCGTTCTGAAAGTATTCATTGTTTGCTCCATAATCTCTCACAGTGTTAGATATATGTTTTGTAAAGTTGCATGAACAAAGTATCAAGTTTCAAGTATTCAAATTTAATTTTTGATATGTAAATATTTTGCTTGAATAACGTTTTTCAATATTAGTAATATTCAATACGAAAGTTTTACTTAAAAACAAAAACACCTTTTCAAAATTTAAGAAATTATAAAGAATTTTCATGTGTTTTAGAATAGCTCTCAGCGAAAATACATTAAATATACTCAATTTAATTATAAGGAATATGCATAAATATATATATATATATATATATATATATATATATATATATATAACTTTCTTTTTTATAAGAAACACGCAAACAAATCTCCACGAATAGAAACCATTTTATTGAACTTTGAATAACAGTTTATCTCAAATCGATTTTATGCTGCGAATAGATAAAACAAAATGTAATAAATATTTTTAGATGTCGGGGTTTGGGGGGGGGTTACTAACTTCATAGATAACATTCATTAAATCTTCTTCTCTAAAAGAAGTATGTATCTATATCTATAATTCTCAAAGTATGTGTATATATATATATATATATATATATATATATATATATAGAGAGAGAGAGAGAGAGAGAGAGAGAGAGATATGTGCGTGTGTGATCGGATGTTGTTCATGCGTTTCCACAGTTTTCATCCGATTTCGATGAATAGTTCTTCATTGCCGATTTTGAGTCCAAATTATTAGCGACAATGGCTCTCCACTGCTTCCTGTACATTATAACTCTCAGCAACCTTTTACTATTTACTACCCGTTCTTGGATATATATCTTTCATAAAAACTTTAATAAAAATAAATAGTTTAAATTATTACAATAATATTATCTATAATTCTCAAAATGTGTGTTTGTGTGTGTATATGTGTGTGTGATCGGATGTTGTTTATGCGTTTCTACATACTTTCCTAAGACATACCACCAACGAAAATAACTTGCCTAGGTCGCAATACCGCTGCCACCAGCTCCACCATGCGAATAAGAGATAACGAATCGTCTTTAGAACGTTCAGTTTGCCTGTCCCAAAATGCCTCTCGGAATGCTTCAATCAGAGCAATCAGAGTCCGACGATCAACGTAGCCATCGGCTTTCCAGAAGAGAATACCTGAACGGTTCTGCGCGCGAGACTGAAAATGATGAGCAAAGGACTCAACGACTGAGGAGAAACACCTCTTCAACTGCTGCTGCTCGTGAGACTGAAACAAGATTGAGAACTCAAAAACGGCCCTTTTCAGGGTCACCTCCCCACCCCCATTCAAAGTGTTAACCACCCCATTTGAGGATGTGCCTCAGCTGCACCCAATTGTTGTTACTAATATTGATTTTCGTGTGGGCTAACTTTAAACTTTAACTGCTCCAATTGAACGGCAAAAATTCCCAGTAATGAATGACCCGGTCGATACTGCTAGTCTAGTATATATATCTACTATATAATAGTATGTATAGGCGACAAGAGGATGTCTGTATATATGTTTACGTATAAAATTATATATATATGTGTATGCATATGCTTGAGCAAATTTATATGCATGTGTGTAGTGTTCTATGAGTTTGTCAGGAAACGATTTCGCCATTTAAATCTAACGAAAAAGTATCCATAGTGCGCTCCAGTATATACCAGTTGGAAACTCACTCACTTATTCCAGCAACCACTCGTCTTTTTAAAACAGCCCACCTTCTAAACCGCTATGACCTACCTTCCATGGTCTCCTTAATATCATCCAAGGTACAGAATTTTCTCCCTTTCACCGGCGATTTAATTTTGAGAAATCCAAGTGTCACCAGGAGATAAATTTGTACGGTGTATACTTGTATGATAATATTTGTCCTACGATACCTAATAAAGCCTGCATGAGACCTGAGAAATTGATAGTTGAGCAATTCTAAATAACTAGATACTTTCCGGTCAGATTGTGTATATACATACATACACACATGTATATATATATATATATATAGTGTGTGTGTGTGTGTGTGTGTGTGTGTGTGTGTGTGTGTGTGTGTGTGTGTGTGCGCTGGTCGCATGCGCATGCGCGTTTGAATATAAATACAAAGTTGAGCATATGTCACACTGAATTGATCATATATTTATATGTCAATGAGATGTACATATCAGTGTGCAACCAGCATAACATGTATCAAGATGTGTATAGTCAATTTCAACACTCATTATGCGATCAAATGTTAACGCTTATTTTGAGCATATTTTTCTATAGAATTTTACCGAGTGATATGTAGAAATACCTGTATATCTCTTGATATATATATATATATATATATATATATATATATATATATATATATATATATATATATATATATCAAAGAAAAATTTATCTTAGCTGTTTTGTCCTCTGATTGACATTTACATTTAAATATGCCAAGAACAACATGCCACTCTGAAAGAGAAGAGAATTCTCTTATTATACAAGCTTTATTTCAAGAGGAGAGAATTTTGCTGCTGAGAATGAGTTTAAGATCTGAAAAACGCTAATCTGCAATATTCAGTATTCTTGGAACCAAACAGAGTAATGTGTTGATGATAATCCCTTGATATATATTCCAGATAGTAATATTTTATTCTCTATTCTTTTAACAAAAAACTTTGTCTTTCTTTAAAATATTTCTTTCTCTGATTAATCTAAATTCTAGCCATTTTTATTCTCGTGGAAAGGTTACTAGCTAAGAAAATAATCAAAATATTTCCATTGAATATATGGTAACAAACAGTAGTAGTAGTAGTAAGAGCAAAAAGCCGTCATAATTCCTCAAGTTCCTGGTTATCTTGAACTCTTTGGCCACAACGAAAATCAATTCGTGATTAAATTTTCACTTGTGACTTGCTGTAGCCAAGCCAAAAGTGGATATACTCTTGCTGCTGACAATACTGAATTTCAGGCAAAAAAGAATTAAAAATTAAAAAAATTTAAAAAGTACACTAAATATATTTGATAGATTTTAATTTTGGATGATTGAAAAATAGAAATCCATAGAGGTTGTTAATATATACATATATATATATATGTGTGTGTGTGTGTGTGTGTGTATTTCATAAACCCTAACACATAAAGAGATCCAACTAAACTCTGATAGGCTGATCACATGTTAACATAATCTGCAACAATCGCGAAACCGAGTGAAGTATTATTATACGAAAAGAATTGTCAGCGACTAAAAAGATGAAATTTTAGTATATTGATTTTGTATCTGATTGATCGAAACAACGTATTTATATATGAAAGCTCTTTTTCCTTTTTATCTATTGATTAGTAAGAACATATTGTCACAGAAATTCAGACAGCAATGTGTTTTTGTTTTTTATATTTTAGAATAAAAATGTTTTATTAGCAATGTTCCAATGTGTGATGAAGCTTTTAATCTTTTTTCTTAATTCTCGATGGCTTATAATGAGGAAAATTTTAATGCGAACTCACATTTTTCATATTCAGTTACAGCAAGATTAGCTGAAATTTTGCTTTTCCTGTCGGCATGGAGATAGCATCATTGGTCGGCCGTTTAAACTCGTTTGTTTATATTTCGGTATGTTACAAATTAAGTCTCTATTACATTAAATTATAAACAGAGAAAGGATTCAATCATCGCAAATAGTTTTTGCGAAAGAGCAATATATCTTGGAGGAGAATGAAACGTTAAAAGAAAATTTACAAAAGATCAACTAAATTGTAAAGTGTATTTTTGTAAATGAATTCACTCGTTTTCTTTTTTAATCAAGTGTACATTTCTCTTCATTCGTGTCTATTTTGGACACTGAATGATGGACTAGTTTCTCTTACTGTTATCACCTCAGTAAATGTTGGACTTTATCGAAAGGTATCTAAAACTGTAGAAATTTAAGAATATACTGAATCTGAAGCTTTGCTTCATAACTTGTCGAAGAAATAATAATCACTGATGCGGAGAGAATATTATGCAAAACGTGAATAGTTAAAAAAGAAAATATAATCAGCTTGTAGTAGGAATATTTCAGAAAATATTAAATTGACATTATAGTCATTCTTATTGATTGTATATTATACAAAAATAGCTGTGTAAAGAAACGAAAGAACAATTCCCTTAATCAAGGAAATAATGTAAGCAATGAATTGTCTTATCCGTTTCGTGTCACAACAGATAGAAATCAGTTCAGAGAAATATAGTTACATTAAATAGATTTTACACATAACTGAATTCGCGTACAAGCGCAGCATGCAACTGGCGAAACTATAAGAAGATTTACTTGCGTATATCCACATACATAAACATACACATATGCAAGTAAATCTCTGTGTGTGTGTGGTGATCTACACATTTTCTGAGATGTAGAGATTAATGCTTCCCTTTGATGTAGACATCTTCTATCGCATTTAGTGTTATTAGGAATGGCCTGTCTCGAAGAATCTACCGAGACATCAATAACACGACAGTGATCTTGACATTCCATTCCTGCACTGTCCACTCAACTTGACCATTTATCTCGATGGTCAGAAGAATCAAACCAAAGAAGAATTCTGCACCTACTCACCTTTGCTAATCAAATACTGTGTGTTCTTATTGATTAAATACAACTCTTAGCCAAGTCCGTAGCTTAAAATTGACTTCAATGTGAATATACATTTAATTTGGTTCCCAAACAAACCTCTTTGACGCTGTGCACACTTAGAATAAAGGATTACAGAAGTATTTTGTGTGGTTTCAATCTCCCAAAGGATGTGGAAAATTGTTGTTCACCATGGAATTTGCTTTTTCTCAGAATTGGATGTTGGATTTTTCTTCAATCCCATTTATATATTTATATATAACT
This sequence comes from Acanthosepion pharaonis, assembly GCA_903632075.3. NCBI lineage: Eukaryota > Metazoa > Mollusca > Cephalopoda > Sepiida > Sepiidae > Acanthosepion > Acanthosepion pharaonis. The sequence goes on along the minus strand of CAHIKZ030005431.1, from coordinate 518,467 downwards.
TTTGTCCATTATAAGTCTGTAATACGAAAGGTGAATGTGATGACGAAAATAAATTTTCATAGATGTGCGTTCAGTATCCACTGGTAAAATAAAATACAAAATAAAGAACTACATAAGACATGACTTTAATATTTTATTCATTTCCTAAACAAGAGTTTACAAAAATTGGATTTTGTATAGCGTTAATAGAATGTTTTTTTCATCGAAATTAAATCTTTAGTATCGCTTTCTTTCATTCTATTGAATGTACTACAGAAGATATTTCCTCGAAGAACTGTATATACCTTCTTTCTCCAGATATACTTTATCGCCCACGCGGAGATGTATGAATCTGCGTACATTGTGGCAAATTCTTGCTAGTTAGGAATCGGAACTAACGAACCAAGCGTTAATTCAGTAGTTGACGAGAACCCAGATTGTAATCAAACCAATCATAAGACAACAACCGCTTCATTAACACAAACCGCCCTTCCTACTCACCTGTGATCAGCAATGCAGACATTCTTCTCTTCATTGCACCCACCTTTTCGATTTGATTTTTCTTTTTCATTCTCTTTCTCGAGAGCTTCAATTCTTTCCTTATAGCCTAAATATCTTTTTATATAATCTTACATTTTTAATTATTTCTTTTTACTTTTCACTGTTTATTTAAAAATACTCCACTTAAAAATGTGGCGATGTTTTCCTTTTTATAATACATTCCATCCGTTCACCTTCAACCTGTACATTCATTAAGCCGCCATTTTCATTCTATATTCATTTCACTTATTCTGATTATTTACTATCATCCTTAGTATTTTTCGTAGAATTCCTAATGTCACTTTCTTTTATTCATGTCCGATTTACCATTTTATCTTCGTTTCATGTTCTCTTTGTTTCCATTTTCTAATTTTTTTCTTTTCAGTATCTCCGTTTCACTCTCATCTCTCTCTCTCTCTCTCTCTCTTTCTCTCTCTCTCTCACCCACTCTAGCCTCTCACTCTCAATTTCCTTCCATCTCCCTCCCTCCATCTCCCCCCTCATTCTCCCTTCCATCTCACTACCCTCCATCACTCTCTTCACTCTCTCTCTCTCCCCATCTCTCTCCTCTCCCTCCATCTATCTCACACACTCTCCCTCTATCTATCTCACATTCTCCATCCATCTCTTTCACTCTATCTCTCTCTCCATCTCTATCCATCTCTCTCCCCCTTCCTGTCTTTTTCTCCCTACCTCACTCTATCTCTCTCCCTCTTTCTCTCCCTCCATCCATCTCTCTCTCTCTAACTCTTTCTCCACCACCCTCCATCCCTCCATCTCTCTCTCTCTCTTTCTCTCTCTCATTGTTTTTTTATAACATTTTCTCGAATTTTACTCTTTCTTTTTTTACTTTTCTTCCCTTTTCTCTTCCCTCTACTCTCATTAGCTTTTTTTTATTATTTGTCCTTTTTTCTTTTACAGGCTTTTTTGTTTTGTTCAAATGTTGTTGTTTTTTTCTTCTTCTTCGTATCGTGTGAACGTCTTTTCTTTATACCCTACTCTTTTTCTTATTCTCATTTGTATTTACATTTAAAAAAACACCCGCCCTGTTTGTCTCAATCTCTCATTGCCTCCTGCAAATTGCGTCGGGGCAGACAACAAATCTCCTTGAATGGTAAATTAGAACGTTTGCAATTGAAGGAAAAAGACAAATAAGACAGTAGCAATATAAAATGGCGGAAAAAAGAAAAAGACAATGTTTTCTGCAAATATTTTTTTTTCATTTTAATCTGGGATGGTTTGTGTCAATCGCATTCATTATGAATGCGTTCTTAACATGAGAATTGTTTCTATGTGCAATAAGTGTGATTGTATGTATTCACTCTTATCAGCGTTTGTCGCCTTTGTGTCTTTCACATGAGACGGTGCATTACGTATTGACATCGTAAAAAAGTTGTTGGTGTGTACAGAGTTGCTTTTGTTGAGTCAAACTGAAACCGAAATCTTAAGGATTTTTTGCTTTCTCTTTTCTTCTATTAACGTTAATTTATAGAAGAGGACCGGTTTTAAACTTAAAACTAAAATATAAAAACTATACAAGTATTCGTGAAGCATGCTACATCTTGAAAATGTCAAACTTTAAACAAGCAACATCCATTCAAACTTGATAATGGCAGATTTCATTTTCAATGTCATCACTTTCGCTATTCGTGATAAAAGTTAAATATTCACATTCGTTTTAATTTATTAAAGAAATTATTAATGTTTTCTCTAATACAGATGGTTGAATTTCTTCGTGATCTCGGTCTAAAGTCTAATGATTATTCAACAAAGAAATTTATGATCCGTCACAAGGCTGATGGGAGAAAATCATCTGATAATCTAATAATTTTACAAAAACCGGAAAGAGATTTTTACATACAGATATTGATTGGTATCATACATTTAAAACGAATCAAATGGTGTGAGTTCATTCCTAGATGATCGATGAATTTAACCATGTGCTAAATGTGGCTCATTTTAATCGATTTGTCTACGTGTCGATGACGACTACCGGCATGATTTTATTTACAATGCTACATTTAACAAACATTTTACAGTGCTCTTTTCCTGAAAATAAAACAGGCACAATAAACATTTAGACAAGCAAATGCAAATTTTGACTATTTCTTAGAACTAAAAAGAGAAAGTCCGATCAATTAGTGGATATTTGTCAAACTGTCTTGTTTCCCTGAATTACAACTATTTTATTTAAATTGTCCAGTAATTAAGAGATTGATCTCCTATTTATACGTTATTTTATGGATTAATAAAATTTTAATTTTTCCACTTGGAAAAAATTCAGAAAGGAATGAGATTGAACTTAAAATTCATTTATTTTTGCCGTTCAATTTCCTTATTCGACCAAATAAATTATTTTGTCGATGCTTGTTATAATCTATTATTGGGTACTGAGGTAGATAGGGATTGTTTCTAATTATAAAATTAGCTTCATTTGTCACATTTTCATTGAAAGAAAACTTTTTGTGCCAAGATCGTTTCTAATTATGAAATTATCATTTATTTGTGTGCTGATTCTTTCTTTATTAGATTATAATTATTTTGTCATGTTTTGGATCGAAAAACAACTATTTATGTCCAGATAGTTTCTAATTTTAAATGATCATTATTTGTCAAATTTATTTATTCGCAGATCATTTCTAATTATGAAATTTTAGATTGAAAAACGGCTATTTGTAGGCAGATAATTTCTAATTATGTAATTATTATTATTTGTCATATTTTGGATTGAAAACAGCTTCGCTTCTTATGAAATTATCATTGTCACATTTATCTGTGCACAGAAATTTTCTAATGATGAAATTATTATTATCTGTCACATGTTGGATTGAAACTAGCTATTTGTTCGCAGATCATTTCTAATTATGAAATTAACATTATTTGTCACATTTTGGATTAAAAATCAACTTTGCAAAGATAGTTTCTAATTGAGAATTTATTTGTGTGCAGATTGTTTCTTATGAAACCATTTGTCACATTATTGATTATTCTTTCTAATTATGTAATTATCGCTTTTTAACATTTTGCATTTTTGTAAATACCGTATGTAATTATAATTTTTCCAAATGAAAAGCAGATTCTCGTGCCATTAATTTTAATTAGGAAATTATAACAGCTTTTTGTAATTATCGCTTCTTATGAAATTACATATCACATTGTACATGCAAAAAACAGCTTTTGTGGTAGGATGATGGCTTCTACTAATGAAATTATCATTATTTGACACATTTTCAATAGATTATAGTTTCTAATTATGAAATTATTTATCAAATGTCAAACTATTTGAGAAGCAGCTTTTTGTGTCATTCTTTCTAATGATGAAATTATCATTATTCTAATATTTTGGGTTGAAAAACAGCTTTTTGTGCGTTTATAGTTTTTTAATTACGAAATTAAAAAGTATTTGTTAATGAAAGAAGCATTTTGTGTCATATCTTCTAATTATAAAATTATCATTATTTGCCACATTTCTGATTGAAAGACAGATTTTTATGTCGATAATTTTTCATTATATAATTATGTCAGATTTTGGATGGAAAAAACTCACTTTATGCGTTGTATTGATTCTGCATAATAATTGTTCCTTATTTGAAGTTTTAGATTGAAAATCAGCTTTTGGGGAAGTGTCGATTCTGCATATGTCAAAATTTGCACATTTTTTATTGAAAAACAGCATTTGTTCGATCAGTTCTATCATTTCGCCCCAATCGGGGCTATAATTCCACTAGAAAGAAAAGAGTTAGTTGTAGTGAAAGACGATGAGAATACTGAAAAGTGAGGTAATGAAAATACTGAAAGTGATGTAAAAATCGTAAAGGACAGGATTCAGAAAGACAGATGACGATTAGCGTTGCATTTATATTTTTTATCATTGTACGAGGAAGAGGAAGAAATCTGAAGCGAGTTCCACAAGCATGAAGTGTGAGAAAAAATATTAAAATAGAACATACTGCTGCATCTAGGTAATTCAATATAAAAACGGTGGTATCTATTTTCCAATCTAGTAGCACGCTTAAATTTATGCTGCTGAGGCACCAAGTAGGTAAGGTTATTAGAACAATGAAAATATGCCATGAAAATATTTGTTGAAAAGACAGTGGGTAGATTCCAGGATCGATTATATTATAGATCCATTGAATTCTTTGAATTTTATCAAAAATCTCGAGATATATAGTAGGACCACCAGACCAGATATGGCAGAGATGAATGCGAGTCGTATTTTGACCAGATAATTTGTCTGGAACGACACAATGAACCAACTTATCTAGCAGTAAACCTAAAAATTGATTCAATGTAATCACTCCAGTATATGTCAGTGGAAAATGTGAGCCCACGAATACTTAGAAAGTTGCTCTCCTGGGGGTTAGCATCAGCCATACTGATGGCAGACAGAAAAGGTTATCTATGGTGATTAAATGAAAGTAGTTTCGTTTTTGAAGTGTTCAAAATTTATAAGCTATTACTTACCCGAATTAACCACTGATTAGAGGTCCTTTTCACTTACAATATTTGGATGCAAACAATCATTTTGGTTTCCGTGGCATATGTAATCATTAAATTATCATCTTTGTCACATTTTAGATGAAAACGAACGTTGTTTCGTGTCTCAATTCTAATTACTAATTTATCATTTCTTAATTTTTCTATGTAAACAAAGTTTTCGTCCGAGAATCACTTGTAATTATTGTTATCGTTTCTCATTTCATAAAAAGGAACATTCTTATTCAATTCATTCGCGTAGCATTTGTAATTATTAATTTTTGTCATATTTTTGAAAACGAATATTATGTTTGCAATGGCACTTATGATTATTAAATTTTCATCCTTTCTTAAATGTTTGAAAATCGACATTATCGTTCGAGGGGTATTTGTAATTACTAAATTATAATCGCTTGCCATATTTGTTACAAAAATGAATATTTTCATTCGAGTGGCACTTGTAATTATTAAACTTTATATTTTCACATTCTGAAGGAAAATCAACATTTTTAGTGGGGGTTGTAATTATTAAATTAACATTTTATATAAATTAACATTTTGTTCGAGAGGAATTCTTACAATTTTGAAAACTAACATTTTGGTTTACGAGTCATTATTTTGTCTCATTTCTGATGAAAATATTTTCTTTTGAAAGGAACTTATAATTATTAAAATATCATTTGCCACATTTTAATGAAAAACGAACATTTTCCGCAGGACACTTGTAATTATTAAACTATACACTTTTGTCATATTTTTATCACAACGAACACTGACTTGATAATTTATTAAATTTTCATCTTTTGCAACATTTTTGTTCAAAAAGGATCATTTTGATTGGAAGCAAAAATAAATCATTTTGTCACATTTCTTAATGAAAATGCATATTTTGGTTTGAGAAGAAGTTGTAATTATTACATTTCCATATTTTGTAACATTGTATTAAAACGAATAAATTGGTTCCGGCGATGCACATACATATTAAATTCATATCTTTTGTACCATTTTTGCATTCAAATGAATATTTTGGCTTGAAGAGTATGTATTAAATTAAATTATCAACTTTTATCACAATCTTTATGAAAACCAACATCTTTCGAAGTTAATCTGTAATTATCAGATTTCTCACATTTTCCATGAAAACGACTCTTTTGCTTCAAGAAACATTTGTTATTTATCTTTTGTCATATTTTTATTAAAAACAAATATTATTTCATGGAGGAACCTACGATTTATTACATTACGATCTTATGTCACATTTTACATTTAAAATATCATTTTGATTTGAGAGACACTTGTAATTATTAAATTATAATTTTTCACATTTTTTTTTATTTTCGTTAGAATCGCACTTTTAATTTTTGCAGTATATTCGTTTGTAATATTTTAGGTGAAAGCAAGGTTCGAAAGTCACTTTTAATTAAATTTCTCACATTTATTTGTGAAATTAACATTTTATATCGAGTGGCACTAGTAATTATTAAAATAACATCTTTGATTTACTTTGGAGAAGTTGCATTGAGAGTTAAATTAACATTTGTCAAATTTTTTATGATAACAAACATTTGTTTCGTGGTGACATGTGATATTTCAATTTCCATCTTTTGTCACATTTTACACGAAAAACAGTGGCATTTAAAACAATCATCTTCTTTAATCACAATTTTGATTAATGTGAACATTTTGTTTTGATGACACATGCAAATATATAGCTATCATCCTTTGCTTTGATGAACACTTGTAATTATTAAATTATCATCTTTTTATTTATTTTGGATCAACCCGTACATTTTAATTTGAGCGACACTTGTAAGTAATAAATTAAGACATTTTCACGTATTTCTGGATGAAAATGAACATATTTCGAAATTTTTGATATTTTAAATATTATATTATCGTTCGTCCTATTTTGCATGAAAATAAAACCTTCGTTCGAGGTGTCTTAAAAGAATCTATTTTTATGAATGAAACTTCAAGTACTGAGTCAATTAGATAAAAGACTTCAAAGAACTCTTTGATGTCTCGGATGACCTTACAAGCCGGGTATTCGTATTCATTTCTTGACACCAAAATTAAGCGAGTTGGCTGGCGAAGAATTGTTGCAGAAATCTGCTTCAGAGCAATCCGTTTATTACCATTCGCTGACTTGACATGAAAACTATGCTACGAACAAATCAGCAACTCTCGATTGAAGTTACTTTGTTGAAGAATTTTTTAAATTTCTTGTATGTAAGTCTGTATTTCTTTTCCTTTTTGTAGCCCACTGATCAAATCACTAAAATTATAATAAAACCATTTTATTGTTTACTATAAAACTTGGTTGGTATCGTTCCATATACTCATCTTTATCTTATTTCTTTTATGGCACACAAACAATAGATGTACTTGTAAAATTTTTGAATTCGTTTATTTTTGTTTCGAGGAGCACTTGTAATTATTAAATGATCATCTTTTGTTACATGTTGTATTATAACGAACATTTTGCTTCGAGAGAAAATTCTAATTATTTATCATCTTTATTACATTTCTGATGAAAACGTTCATTTTAGTTCGAGTTGCATTGTTCCGTTCCACAATAAGTAACCAGATTTACATTATTCTAAGCAATGGAGTTGGTCATTTATTTTTATCTCTTGTCACATATTTATTAACAGGAACTTTTTTTATTCGAGAAGTCCTTGTAATTATTATATTAACCTCTTTTCTCACATTTTAGATTGAAAGGACAATTGTAATTCTGCAGATAATTGCTGAAAACGAATATTTATTTTGACGATTACTTCTAATTAAATTATGAGCTTTTGATATAATTTTTATAAAAAATGGCTTCATCTTAGGGACACTTATACTTATTACATTATCATCTTTGGTCAAGTATTATTAAATTATCATCTTTTATCATAATTCTATGGAAGGGAAATTTTCTTTGGAGTGGCATTTGTAATTATTAAATTATCATTCACTGTCAAATTTTGATGAAAGCGAACAATTTGTTTCGAAGGGCACCAGTAATTATTCAATTATCTTTCGTCACATTTTGAATTAAAATAAACATTTTGATTCTTAAATTATCGTCTTCTATCATATTTTTTTTTTTTTTTACAAAAACGACTATTTTTTCACGAGGGCACTTGTAATTATTAAATTAACTTTGTCACATTTTTTGTTACATGTTGAGTTCATGCGAACATTTTTGTCTTGAAAGGAAGTAATAATTAAAAATTATCTTTTGTCACATTCCAGATTAATACGTTCATTTTCGTGCGAGGTGCACTTGTAATTAGTAAAATGACAATCTTTCTCACATTTTGGATTTTAAATAACATTATTTCTACCACTTTCTACCATTTTCTTCATTTTTTGTATTGAAACGGAAATTATTCTGTAGAAGTAAATATATTATCATCTTCTTTCACATGATTTATGAAACACCATTTGCATTCAGGGTCAATTATAATTATAATATTTTAATATTTTTGATGACAATGAACATTTTGTTTCAAGGAGCCCATTTAATTATTTATCTTTTGTCAAAGTTTGGATACAAGCCAACATTTTGGCACTGCTAGTTATTAAATTATCAACTTTTGTCACAATTTTTATGAAAATATTTGTTCAAAAGGACACTTGTAATTATTAAATTATCATCTTTTCTTACAATTTGGATTATAAGTTATATTGAGGGACATCTTTTGACATTATTTTGCTAAAACGGACATTTTTCTTTCGAGGAAAGCATCTAATTTTGAAATTCCTTTATTCAATGTTGGTTTTTTTTTTCCACCTGGCTGTGGTGTTTTTAATTATCTTATGATAATTTTGCTTGCCCCTCCGTTAATTAGAACGACGTGATGCCCCGTCAATGCCTCATAAATAATGGACCGTTTTGATTGAGTGGAAAGACGGAAAAGACATGTCAGAGAAGCTACTTGGTTTCAATGAGAAAATGAAAGAAAGGGTTTTAGTGATTAATGTTTGTTTCAGTGAAATGGAAAAATTTGTCAAATTCAGATCTTTTCATTTGTACCTTCTTATTTAAAACAACGTCAGAATTCATATCTATGATTTTTATTGCAATATTTTGCTAAAGTTAAGCTCAAATAGTTAACGATTCGATAGAGAAATTATTACGGATATATTGTTGTAGAACTCGCCATGAGCTTATTCAATCATTAGCTTAAGAATTAAGGTTCATCGGGAAATGCAAATAGAAAAACCGTGAACTTTTTTCGGGTATTTCCAGTTAATTCCTTTGTGAAAAGTTGGATTAAAACCAACATTTTCTTTAGGGGCGTGCTTGGAATAAGTACATAATCCTCCTTTTTCAGAAACTTGATTAAATTGAACATTTTGGTTTGAGAGGAAATTATTAAATTAGAATCTTTTGTCACCATCTGGATTATATCTAACAATTTGTTTCGACACGCATGTCAACTTTTCTCACAATTTTCATTAGGCGGGACATTTTCTTTCGAGACGCATTTACAATTCTCAAATTAACATCTTTTGCCAACATTTGAATTCAAATGAACATTTTCTTTAGAGGCACACGTGCAGTTAGTAACTCGCCATATTTTATCACAATTTGAGATCTGAATGTAAATAATAAATTCTATTTCGAATTTTATTTTTAAATATCTACTTTTCTTCATGTGTCAGTTTCTTTCGAGTAGCACATGTAATATCCAGTTTTTCTCATCTGTCAGAACTTATTTTAAACGAACATTTTCATTTAATGTTATCACAATGTTTCAGTCAATGTTTTACTTTCCGACCTTCATCAGGTACCTGTCGATTCAGGTAACCTAAAGAGAATTTCGAACTGAATCCAATATTTAATCTACGATGATAGATTGGTCTTGTCCCACTAACAATAGGAATATCTCGTCTCGTTCTTATTCAGTGCTCTTCAGTTATTGCTTGCCTCGTTTCCACTAAATTCAAGTAGACACTGTCCGGTTCCAGTACGAAATATTGCAAACCTTATTTGACTCCTTTGATTATTCACAGTAACTTCTGCATAAGTTGCACAAGTTTTTTTTGTTTGAAACACATTTTTTACCTTTCTTAAAATAAAAAATATATTGAAAATCTTTGATTTCCCCCCGTCTTCTATATTAGAATCAGCCAACAAAAAAAAAACTTTTAAAAAAATTTAATTTCTTTCTAATATTAGTTTCCACATTACAATAAAATGTGATCTTTTTGAAACTCTCATAATGCCATCTAACTACAAAAATAGAACAAAATCTTTAATAATTTATGAGAGGCGATGACTTTTATCAAAGGCGTGAAGTGTCGTGAAGTATCGCTAATCAAGTTTAATATATCTAAGTTCAGTTAAATATAATTCTTATGAATTTTTTTACTAAATAGCTGATGACGCCACAAAATAAAATGAAACTTGTAAAGCGGAAAAAGTTATAAAAACAATGAAAACGTAACAACTTTTTAAAAATTCTATCAGGAAAAATTTCACCACGTTTTAGAATATAATAGATTCTTTAGATTGCTAAAAACATCAAAAATAGTAACCATATTAAAAGCAAGACTGATTTTCCCTTTTCTTTGTACTTTTAGCAATTGTAGTTAATGCCATTATTGATGAAAGAATTTCCTTAGCTGTTTTTCAAGGAAGTCACCTCAGGTTAAACAGTTCTCAAATAAATTAACATAATTCTGAAAGAGATTTATTTGAAATTTAAAGATGCAAGGTAAGATGATACAGATAACGATTGTGATAATAATGATACCAGCAACTGTAATTCTATTTTTAAAATTATGCAATGTTTAGATCGATTAGATTTTCTTGTGTGATCGAATATATTTGTTAATTAAATGTCTTATTCTTTTTTCTCATATTACAATACAATTACTGAAAAGAACCTAGGGAAAGCTTTCTCTCATTCTTTAAGTATTAGGTGACATATTTTCAAAACATGAATTGATTTAGGTAATACTTGAAACCCTTCCAAATTTTTACTTCTCAGAAAAATTTCAAGAGATTCACGTATAATAAATGTTCTTGAATATTGTAACTGGCATATATATAATGTCTGTGTGAATAACTAGATATTATTTAATCTAATTTATGCAATTTCTGACTTAGATTAAGACTATATGTGATGGTTAAATTCCATCCATTTGATCCTGTATAATAACATTTCTTTGACGTCTTGTCACTACATAATGACATGACGTCAAGTAAACTTTATTCTCAATTAATCATAAAATCTGTTATCGTTCATTTTCATTCATCAAAGGGATATAACCGCAACAGTTGAATAAAATCTACATACACTTAACTGTAACAGTTGGGAAATCTGTCTCTTTACTAAAACGTATTCATGTGGTATCTTCAAAATTATCAAATTCAATCATGAATGATCGACTACATGAAATATCTTCTTTTCTGGTATGGGCGGATTCTTCTGAAATACATTTAACATTGGAACATTTTTATCCGTACCTGTTTTGCCGCAAATACAAGAGAAAATTTTTTAGTTGATAAGGACGCTTGTGATAGATCTACGCATACTATTATATTTCAATCATTTCAACCTATAAAATGAAAAAATCCTGATGATGAATTTGTTTTAGTGACGATCAGAACGTTGTTATTTTACTATAAACTTTTAAATTTCTTCAATTTAAATTTATTTTCCACGTTAATTCAGATTACCAACATCATTATTTTAGCTTCTTATTTCCACAATGTTTCAGCTATTCTATTCTAAAGACTTTTTCCGGTTCATTATCTGTATAGTAAGAAGAGATTCAAATCAGAAAATTTATGAAAAAACTGTAACAAATTCACTTATCAGAGCAGCCCATAAAGCCAAACTTCGTCAGAATGCATATCATGCATGCACTTTCATACTTTACATGCAGTTATCTATACAATTCTTTGATTGCTTAACAAAGACCTAACTTATAGATTTAAGAACATCCCCCACCAAATGTTCGCTATTTATTAATGTGATGCATTCGTTATCCAGATATACACGATATCGAATTTTTATATCTTTGGATAGATCTTTCCTCTATTCCTTGAATTTAAATTTCGTGGCTCGGATGGTTTCTATGTTTCTTTTTTTAAAGCCTTTTTATTATATTCTGTTCTTTTTATGCAGAAAATTAAGTTCAATACTTTATCTATATCTTAAGTCAGTACTATGTTCCTAAGTTAAAAGATTTGAATTACTTCTTCAAATGGTGATTATTTTTTGACTAATCTTTTTTCAGTTAATCACGTAACTAGATATTTTCATTTTTCTTATGATATTTAATAATCTCTTTTGGTTTTTAATGTTTTAATTTGTTTCTGACTAGTCTCACTTACTCGCACACACTTTTCAGTCCTGATAGTTTAAAAGCATTTACAAAGCTTTGTGGAGGATAAATGATAACAGTCCTTTCCCCACATACAAAACATCGCAAGACTATCTCCATTGTAAATTTTATTTCCACCAATTAATACATTTACAGCTATGATCCGCAATGTCAAGTACACAGGGTTGAATCATTCTAATTCCTTTCATATTCCACTCAAATGAATTCTTCCTTAGAATTGCTACTTTGTTGGGCAAACTCCGGATATGATGCTTCCGCAACCATTGCAATCTTAATCTCGTCAACCATTATCTATGTTATATATCTTCATAATCTTCACTTATTTCCCTCTTAGATTCGGACAACAAACACCATTCAGTAACCTTGATTAGCTCTTGAGCTTTGTATTGGGTGATCCTAAATGATCAACCAATACAAAGTTCAAGAGCTAAAAAGAAAGCAACACGTTTTTAAAGACTCAATTTGCTTCTACATAAATTAAGCGGTTCTCTTTTACAATTTTGTCTTTTATTCAATCCATGATCTCTGGAATGAAATTGTCTTCCGACATTATCTTTTTGTTTGTTGGGATATATTGCTTTCTTTTGCAGCTCCGATTTTGAGTTCTTGTTTGAGAGTTTGTTGCGCGTTTCTGTAAATTTCACCACAATTGTTGCTCTTATGTTTTGTCTAATTGATTGTAGCAGATTTTTAATTTTAATTATTTTTCACTGCAATTTATGCCATTGTTTTCACATTCCTATACTAAATTTATATTTATAATTAGGAAGTTGGTTTTATACTGTGTACTTTTAAACTGGATGAAAAGATTGCATTTTACTAAGAACACTAGATTATCTGGATATATTGTAATTTAGTAATCTTGTCGAGATTGTTAAAATGCAGTTAATCACTTATGCACTCCCGGCATTGTTACCAAGCTATCATGTCTTTTAAGCATACTGTGTGTCTTGTTCTTCGTTTCCTGTTAAAACTGGGCTTATTTGTATCAACTATTGCATTTTTGCATAAAAGGAATGAATTCTTCTATGAAACACTAGTTTAAAATGATCAGTTCTGCCCAAATCTGACACTACTTGAAAACCAACGCAATATCGATTATTTTTTATAACAATTGAGACTTTGTTTAAACCACTTGTTTGAACAGATAATTGTTATTTTCCTTAAATTATCATACTTTTAATGGCAATATTTGTTTGGTTTGACTTTTATGAATCTGGTTACAGCCAAATGGAACATAAAAACTACGTAGCGATATATTTCAAACTCCGAAATTTACATGAACATTTCACATCGAGGTCGCAACTTTTAACTCAATGAGACATCATTAGCCAGATTTCTAGTTAGGTTAGTCTTCGAAAATATCCGCCTCAAGTCTTTGATGCTATACAAGACAAATATAATCATTTGAATTCTATGAAACGATAAATATATTTTTATTACTGTGTGATTTCTTTTGTATAAGTTTATGTGAATGCGCGATTTGATAGAGAACAAATAAATACTAACGAAAGTCTTAACTTGTGCATATATCGTAGTATTTTTAATAATATATAATTTTAGTATTGATTTTACGAGCTATTCCTTTTGATACACTAAGTAAATAGTAGTAGAATGTACCTCCAAATGTTATTTCAAGCAATTAAATAATAAAAGTACCTGCTTCACGACCTTAGGCGAGATCAGTCCACATCCTTAAATTCAAACTTTCTGCTGTGCAAACAGCATTTTCGGTAAGATGGGGTCAGATACTGCAAAAAACAATTCAGTGATTTAAATTCTTCAAAGAATTTTGCTTTTAAGTAATATAGTTGCTAAAAATTATCACGTTAAATTTCTCAAGTTTTCATAAAATTAAGTAAAGGGCTGAAACACATGTACAAAATATTTTTCCAATATTTTCTAATAAAATAATTTTAAAAATAATTTAAGAAATAATTTCATTCATTTGTGAATAAGTCTTAAAAATTTCATTAAAATTTTAATTCATTAAAATTTTCACAAGAATTTCCAAATTAATTTATCTGCAACCACAAAAAGAAATCAAGATTTGCTATGTTAAAAGTTAGTACAACCGCTGACACAAGAAAAACAAGTTTTTTAATCAAATTTTCGAATGTTCTAAACAAGAGTAAAGATTTAATTAAATAATCAAAAATTACTTTGATCCTTCCTTTTAATAATAACGTAACGATTTTGACGCTAAAACTAGGTTTTCATTGCGTTTCGAGTATGTTTTCATTGCGTTTCGAGTATGTTTTCATTGCGTTTCGAGTATGTTTTCATCACGGTATGCTGATGTTTTACCATTTTCTTAAAGGTACCTACTTTATTTAGTTTTGATATTACTAATGGAAATTGTCTTCGGAAGAGGTCATCATACACTTATTTTAATGTTTTATGTGTTTCAAGTCTATATTAGGTCTTTTAAAAAATTCTCAACTCTTTTTCGCAAACTAAAACTAAAAAGAACACACCGTTGAAAATCAACTTTCCGTTGGGAACTTTTGCACAAACCTAATAGGTATTATATGTGTGTGTGTGCGTGTGTGTGTGTTTGTAAGCAAAACTAAATAATTATCGACATTTCTGCACTTTGTATATTCGTATGCATACATGCAAATATATTAGAAACAGACAAATTTATAACGTGTTTACAATCTGAAAATTTTAGAATGCTTTCTGAAAATATTTCCTTTTTTTATAAAACTTCAATACACAACGAAATGAATCACCCTGACAAAAATGTCATAATATTTTCTTCATAATTTTCTTACAAATCAAGAAACGAAAAATGATATACTGTTTATCATAAACAGAGCATTTAATTAAATATTTGTATCTATAAAAAGAATGTATAAACATAAAAATGTCTTAAACTAATTGTCGGACTTTGTCCATTTTATAATGTGTGATATATATATATATATATATATATATATATATATATATATATATATATATATATATATATATATATATATATATCTCTCTCTCTCTCTCTATATATATATATATATATATATATATATATATATATATATATAGTTGAGTGCATTCAAAAGCATCAAAATTTTTTTAAAAATCATGCAAACGGTTCAATCAATTCCTTTCTTTTCAGAAAGACACTTTCTACAATTATTCATAGTTTTAAATGAATATCTGAATAATAACAAGTTAGAAAGAATCTGTTTCAAGGCATCGATTTTATTTCTTCGTTATGGAACAAATGGAAAGAAGATTCGATTTCAGAATGTATAAGACTAATTAATAATTATTTTGCACACTTTTGCGCTGACACTCAAGCGCTATCCCAATCAACCGATTACACTTTTTTTTTAATTATTTTTCAGATAAAATAAACTCAAATATAACAACATATGTTCTTCTTAGAATATATAAATGAAAAGACATATAGATCTTGAAGTTATCCACGTAAAAACTTGGGTCTATGGGACCTACCGTCTGACCGTGATAAACAAACCTACCCTCGCACTCACTCGCTTCGAAATGCTAAAAAGTATCTCCAAATGTCGTTTTGAGTAGTTTATTGATTGAAAAAAAATTTGGATATGTTAACCAAAATCTACAAGACTGCTGTGGTTAATCAAGTTCTGATTAAATTTGAGTACATTTTTAAATTACTTTGTCATTTATATTTTCCAATCCTCTGAATGCCACGATTATACTCGGGATACAATGTGGTTTAATATATTTCAGTTGCATTCATATAAAAAAAGACGTATATTTTGTATAGCTCAGGGCATTATAAGTTTTTTTTTTCTTCTAATGTATACTTCCATTATTTTTCTGCTTCATTTTCGTTGCATGAGTCGGTTTACAAGAAGATAAAAATGGGTCCCCCTACAAGAGAATGCATTAATTCCAGCAAAGTCGATCTGACAATATGGCGATCGCTTATCCATGAAAGATTCATCGTGTCTTCCACTACTGACGTCATAATGGAATTGACAGGTGAACCGTGTGCAAAGCACGTGCTCTACTCTGCTCCCTTTATTTTCAACGTGAAGAACGCTCGGCTCTTTTTTGAATATTTTCAATATTTTGATTTTTCTATTTATTTTTTATACCGTTGCTTCTGTTCCTGTCTTTTACTTTATATCATTCTGTTCACATGAATCTTCGCCTGTTCACCGTGACATAGATACCACTATTTTTTTTATTTACATTAGAACTAATGTCCTCATCTTTGTTGTTTCTATCCCAATGTCTCAGTCATTGTTTCATCTGGCCTTCTTCAAATTTCTTCAGGAAAGATCAAATTGAACCTCTTATTTATTCTACAGAGATCATTTTTTTTTCGTTCTGGTGTCCATGTCTAATGATATCGCGTCTTATTTCGATTTTTGAATTGTTTAGTTACTTCTCGTCCTATTTTCATTATTTTTTACTCAAATTTGACATGCAATAAAGCTATACTTATTAACAACCACGAAATTTACTCAGGGAACGCGAAAAAAGAGCGCATAATCGCTTCGCAGTGAATTTTTACATTTCAAAAAGGAGCATATTGTTTGTCAATTCGAAAATAGAATGATCCAGTAGTAAACTTGAGAATTCTATCTGTTGTAAACCAAGAGAATGTACAATTAACTAAACAAGCATTTGGCAATCATAGATGTCTTCTTGTGATAAGATGAGAAACTGGAAAGAAACTGTTATGGTATCCTCCCTCTAAAGAGTTAATGTTGGACTATTCCGCCTACTATAAGATTAGTAGTAGAGAAGGCTTTGGGGGAACAGTCGAATAGATTGAACGCTGGTCAACCGACACACACTTCTGTTGTACTTACTGTTTAATATATGATATATCTGCAATACTTGTTTTGTTATTTCTCAACCATTTACTTGGTCACAACAAAAACATTGCCATTGTAGAGCTGCATATATGGCAGTGTCTCAAATTTGGTCAAAGAACGGACTATACGGAAATTTCATCACGTAGGATATTTGTTAATGTCATATCTCTTCAGGACACAGGTGATTATGACTATCTACAAATTCATTTCCTGTATTATCTGTGAATAAACAATGGTTTCTTAATGCTTTCTTTCCGTTGATTTCTCCACAGTTATGAATTCAGAGTTGTCCTAGACTGACTGTTACCATATTTTAAAGAGTCAAGACTTTCTTCTTAACATATATGGTTAGAGAAGAGACAGTGCTATGCCTTTCCCAAAGTGAATGCACCTGACTAGGACAGAGCTTGAATTCGTTTCATCTGTTCCATTTTCGACGCTGTAAACAGTTCCACTACGGGAATATGGTTGAGCTGCCAGAAGAAAATCACTTCTGAAAACAATTAATATTCACCAGAAAACAATAGGAAGAAGAGGTGATGGACATAGTCTTAAAATTTAGTTGCCGTTACTTTATGCGGCAGACTGGTTGCCAAACAAGGCTTACAGGGCCCAGTCAGTCCTGTTATTTAGCCGAAATCTGGAGGAGAAGAGATCAATAAGTTATTAATGCGTAACATTTTGATAAGAACTGCATAAATTATATTTAATAAGGTAAGTGTTGGTAGAGTACCAGTTGTCAGTACAGAATATGAAATCAATGAAACCTAACCTCGTCTGCCTTGCTGAATTTCGAACTAAAGTCACTGGGAAAGTTATGAATCTATTTCTTTTGCTGCCAATTAAGTGAATGTAAGAAACTCGACTGGAATTCGAATTCGGTTCGACGATTTCTCATTTCGATAAAATCATATTGGCAGCTGATCACGAAAATGTCCTACAATCTGTTTGCAGAAAAGAGTAGCTTGTTCATTTTAGCGCCTCAAAAATAAAATTGCTCTTGTAGCCGACCCGGTAGCATGCAGTTCTGGCCTACGAAAACGTGGCCTTGTGCCAGACACTACTCACGACTACCAAATCCACTAACAAAGTAAAAATAATAAATGTGTGATCTTTAGCGAGGAAAAAGGGTCATTCGACACATGCATAAAAATAGTAAAATATAGATAGCCAGGAGGAAACGACGAAAACGAGTCTGGTGGAAGACAAATATAAAACTTTATTTTAATAACAAATATTTGGTCTCACAGAGTGGGGACCATCAGAAAAGCAAAGGCTGTTCTTAGCCCGTATGCAAATTATATAATGTAGTGACTAGTAGAATGTTACGGTTCCGCGCCAAAACGAAAATCAAAATGGCTAAGGCGGGAAAAGTTTCTTCAGAAGGAAAGTTCTGGAACATAGTCCTCTTATACCAAAAGGTGCAAGCATACACAACAAGGAAAAATACTCACTGCGAGGTTTAATAATGTGTGTGCAATGTTATCTTTTTTTAAACTGGTTCGTAAAGGTTAGAGTTTAAAAGAGGTGTATGAAAAGTTCATCAATCTTCAGTGAAGAAAAACTCTACGTTCCCTGGTAGTGAACGGAGGAAAGTTCGAACAAGCTGTTCGCTTCAAGTCGAGGAATTTAGTTATTGCAAAAGTGTGATGACGACAGTGTTGTAAGCTCTCGTAGTGAACGGAGGAAAGTTCGAACAAGTTGTTCACTTCAGGACGAGGAATTAGTCTTGGAAAAGTGTGATGACGACAGTGTCATAGTCTCTACGTTTTCTAGCAGAAAACGGAGGAAAGTTCAAACAAGTTGTTTGAAGAAAAGTTGTAATCACACGACATGTTGAAGTTTTTGGTTAGTTAAGATATTCCGGCCCGCGTATGGGTCAGGGGCACGGAATAAATGAGGCGACATTCTAGTTTGATAATCAGGCAACGACTGACTTGAAAAACAAAGTTTGTCAATGACGTCAGAGAAATGCGCGGGAAAACTTCAAATTCCGTTCTAGACGGTATCAGGAGCAGCCAGCAACCTTGTCGGCAACAAACAGGCTGGTTTACTGCTATGTCTAGCCAAAAGTGAAACGAAGGGGTGCAATACGCGCGCGCGCGCAAAAATAGGTGGAATCCATGCACGATTCCACACTCTCGTTTAATCATCTGAGAAAACACATTTTATCTTTCATCAGCATGGTTGATGCTAACCTCCAGGAGAGTGACTCACTTCACCTCCTCGGACTAATGTTTTCAACTGTCATGCAGTGAAAAGAGTATATTGAATCAATTGCTAAGTTGCAGCTAAGAAAGTTCACTGTGTCATACTAGACAAATTTTCGCGTTAGAATCTATCTTACATATTTATAAGTCTACCATTCATCCTTGCTTTGAATATTGCTGATACATATTGTCTAGTGCTCCTACTATATATTTAGAGATTCTTGATAAAATCTAAAGAATTGGCAATGTTATGCATCCTGGCCTGGCATCTCGACTTCAGTCCCTTTCCTGCCACCGTAACGTAGCTTCTGTGTCTTTTTCTATAAATACTTAAATGGTAATTGTTCTGATGAACTTTCCTTTAACGTACTTAGACTTTATGTACAAGGTCTCATGAATTTCCAGTTGAAATGGCAGCTAGATGGAACCGTAACTTCTATGCTAACAGTTTCTTCTATCACGCTTCACGCTTCCGGTTACTTGCTTCCTAATCAACTTTGATCTTCAACATTTTAAATGTAATGTCAATCGTTATCTTCTATCTTAATTCTTATTCTTTTATTGTACTCTCTCCTTAATAGTAGTTTTTCTCATATTCTCTAACGCTTAGTAACTTTTTGCATCCTAGTGGCTTGCTTGGGGTGAAATGATTAAAAAAAAGAAAAAGTTATCCATCACACCACGCCCACGTGGTGAATATAAAAATCAATATCTACAGGATGTTCGTAAAGTTACTGTGCGCTTTTCTAATCATATTTTCTATATTTCAGATTTCATCCTAATATGGTTTAACAACTGAAGAATGTGTATTTTTCGTCGAACACATATTTCGAGGTGATAGATACACAGATTTGCTGTGACATCGCTTTGCTGATAAATCTTCAGATACACCTGTTCCACATCACAATGTAGTTCATAAACTTGTTGATAAATTTCGAGAAACAGGATTAGTGAAAGATATCAAATTCTATGGAAGGTCAGCAAAACCATCCATATTGTTGGATATTTCTGACAGTATGGATCAGAAATATCCAAGAAAATCATTACTAAATTTATCGCTGCAGCAAGATATTGAACTTGGAACTGTTCATAAACTATCCCCCATACAAAATAATGGCGGCACAAGAACTGCAAGTAACTGATCATGAATTCAGCGATAACAACGTCCATTCAGTTTATTTCAAGCGAGCAACTGATAGCGGTGTTCAGAAACAAAATAAGAAGGATCGAAGCCTGCTAACGGACATCATAACGAGAACATGAGTTAAAATTATAAACAATATTGAAAGTAACTTTCTCACATTGTTTATAATTTTAATTCATATTCTCCTCCTGTATTCTATATTGAAACATCTTTGTTAATAAAAATATAAGTGCATTTTGACTTTCTGAACAACTTTGGGGATGAATAGCATTTTTTTTTTAAACTTTAAAGCTTTATATCATACAGCAAAACATAAGATACGAACTTGAAACTATGTGAATTGTTAAGTAATATACTTACCAATTCTCATAGTTTCAAGTTTCTATCCTAATAGAATATCTACCAAATTTTAATCCACACCGAAATATTCTTGAATATTTTAATTGTTAACTCAAAGAACTTATTCGAAAATAGAAATATTTATGTATTTTATCATATATATATATATATATATATATATATATATATATATATATATATTTAAATGTTATTTTATTTTAGTGGATATCCATATTTGCGTAGACACTACGCTTATTTTAAACAATTTTATTTTTATTTCGTCTGCTGACCTGAACATTCGAGAAATCTTAAAGAAAAAAGTACCCTCCACCAGGATTCGAACCTATTTCCTCCTTTTGTAGGAGAAACTATGGTTAGATCAGACGTTGCAAAATAAAATTACGCTTAATGCCGACGCTGTTCGTAGCAGATATCGCTAAATCACGTCGGATCTAACAACGGTTTCTCCTGTAAAGGAGGACGAATATCTGAATCCTGTTGGAGAGCCCATTCTTTTCTTTAATAAGATTTTTCGAATGTTCAATCCCATTGACGAAATAAAATATTGTTTACAAAATAAACGGTGGGTTTACTCAAATATAGGTATCCATTAAAAATAACGTTTAAATTAATCAAAATGTCATAATAATCAATATAAATCGATTACCTTATATATATGTATATAATATAATGTCATATTAATAAATATGAATCGATTACTTTATATATATGTATATATATATAATGTAATCGATTTATATGTTGATTATTTAAACGTTATACATGAACAGAAGAATTGATAAAGGGATGACATTGATTTATACATACATATATATATATATATATATATATATATATATATCAATGTCATCTCTTTATCAATTCTTCTGTTCATGTATATCTCAATTTGTCGATATATTTTTGCCGATTTCTATTCACTTCAATCTATTTAGCAATCCGTAGATTTGCTAATGTCGATCCCAATCAGTTCACATCGATTTCATAATGCCTATTTCTGTATAACTATCTCAATCTAATCTAATATTTTCAACTATAAATCTATTTAAAAAAGATTATCCTCTGTTTTCGATATTTTTTATCCTGATTTATGCGTTACTTTAATCCATTTTTGTCAGTTCAGTTTAAATATTTCAATCGTATTTATGCTGTTTTATTTATTCATATACATATATTGAGTAATTATTGATCTATATGTGAACTTATGAATATTTTTATAGATACATAAACTTTTCATTGATTGATCAATTTTTATTCATATTTATTTCTGTGATTTTCAATAAAACTTGCTTACTTCATCTCAGAATAAATCCGATAAAAAGCCAACAGACAAATTATAGAATCAACATTTAATATTAGCTGCTCGGCAAGTCTTAATATCAGCAAATATGCTGTGGACCTGGGCAAATCAGCATAAAGAAATTCGTTTACACAATTGTTTTTATTAGAAACAATCATAAAAACGAAGGATCTTTTCCTCAATAAGCTTTCTATGAAAATTTACAAAATACATCTCACAAGTCGTACATCAAAGTTACCATTATTTATAGAAAGTTATGTGACTTTAACTTAGTGTGAAGTTTGAGCAATATTCGACTTTTAGTGGCAAAACTACATCACGCAAAATTGTTTTAACATTAACGATTCTGACATTAATCATTGAATTTTCTTTGATTTTCTGATAAACTTGTTAATGCAAGAAATAGGCAATCGTCCTTCTCTACAGATTCTTTTCATAATTATCTGCGATTTCTAAGGAAAAGATATCTGTTTTCCGTTGTCTTTTCCTGTTTTAACTTCACATTAGTCTTCCTATAATGGCTGCCATCCAAAGCCATTTACCTTACGATTATACTCCTAATTGGAAATGAATTCATACTTTTCCCAATGATTTTAGTTCAAAATTCAGCGCAGCAGACGAGGTCAAGGTTATTCCATATTTCGCGCCGATATCTGGTACGCTACCAACACATCCATTATTAAATATAATTTATGCAGGTCTTATCAAAAAGTTACGCATTAATAACTAACCTTAAAAGCGTATTGCTATTATATTATTACCGATATTTACAGTTATCAGTATTATCAATAAATCATGACACTTAAATATGGTTTGAAAAAGCTGAATAATTTCCAGTGGAGAATTATTTTCTTTACGTTTTCTGCTAACACGTTTGATAAAATAAAACTACTCCTAAAACTATTGACGATAAATAATCGGGATATTTTATTATTTTACGAGTAATTAATAATCAATAAAAATACTTTTCTTAATTTTGATACTTAATCAATTACGAAAATGAAAATCATAGCAAGTATGAATTTAATATATTGTTTTATGAGATACCAGTCATGATTAGTTGGGAGAAAAGTATTATAGTTCACAGGTTAACCTCCAATTCACTAACTTACCTTTCTAGAACCAAAGCGAGATTTTGAAACTTTCTTTTGGTGACAACATTGTTTAGCGTACTTAATCCAGACTTCTGTCAACTGCAACGTGAAAGGCAAGCATAGTTGAATGGAAATTGTCTTGTGCTCTGTCAATATACCGCAAAAGGTGACATTCTTGAGGAAACGTAAAGTAACACCACTGAAATTGAAAGGGCTTAAAGCAATCTTCTTATACCGGTCTGCTGGTTGCATCGAAGAATTTCTCAACCGTACTTTACTATTCTGTATTTCGTACAGGAGGTAAGTCGGTGATAAAACTTAATCTGTTTGACTTTCCATACAATGTGTGCAAAGATTGTGAGGTGATAAGAAAATGGATTATCTTCATCGGTATATTCGTCTGCATCCATAGTATATGTATATATTTTATTACCTATAGACTCCTGATAGATATTCATGTGATTATGAATAAACTTATGCTTGTATAGATGTTTATAAAGTACGTGGTTTCATATGAAATTATATAATGTCATAACTTCTTTTTCGTTCAATCCTGATTTTTGTGACTGCAAAGCGGAAAGATTCGAGGTTGATATTTGGCTTGTAAGTTAAACCTGTTCAAGGTTACAACTTGTGGCCTGAAATCCGGTTTAATAACAAAGCTGAAGAAAGGTAAGTAAAAACAAGACACCTTTATTCAAAATATGAAGAAATTAAAACCATAAAATTTCTTATATAGAAACTATTTTTGATAATTTAAAAATGTACAGTCAGTATCAAGGAAAGATATTTAAAAGGGATATACAAAATATTTTTTCTAATGAACGTTTAATCCAAGCATAATAACTAAATGTCTTATAGGCTTGATTTACAAGAACAAACTAGGAAATAATAATAATAACCAAAATGGGAAAGCTTCTCACCTTCCACCGCATGCATCACCCCAAGGCTGTTGTAGATCGTCTGTATATGCCCAGATCCGAAGGAGGCAGAGGATTAGTTCAACTACAACTGTCTTACAAAACTACAACAATTGGCCTTCAAAGATACCTAGCAACTACAGAAGACTGGATGATGATCTGTGTCAAAGAACATGAACTTTCATGTTCTTTGACAAAAAACGGCTTTAATCAAGGAAGCCAACAATTTCAAAATGAAGTTTCAAGTGGGTGGAGAAATACAAGTAAAGCATAACACACCGACAGGACCTGCAAAATGCTTAAAAAAAAAATCAAAAAAATATGCTTTATATAAGATAAACGGCTTCATGATCAATATTCTGTCCGTACCAAACAAGCTGAAAAATTGTTTTAGTCCAAAATGCAAATTCTGTGATAAATATCCAAAAATAATTGACCATCTTATATCAGGATGCGTGTATTGGCACCACTGTATATAAAACACGATACGACAGAGTGGACCAATATCTGCAGTTGAAAATCTGCAACACTTACGGAAAAGAAACTGCAAAAAATTGGTAAGACACGACCCAGACGCGGTTACGGAGATCGGACCTCTAACAATTTTATGAGATATTACAATACACAGAGACAGAACAATCAAAGCTAACCGCCCTGACATCGTGATTAGAGACCACAAAGACAAAATGTGCCTCCTTATTGACATGGCAGTCTCTATAGACTCCAATGTATCTTAGAAGATCTTCAAAAAATATCAAAATACAGGAACCTTGAAATTGAAATCTCAAAAATGTGGTGCATGAGGATATTAACAATTCCAGTTGTAGTTGCAGCCATCCGATTGATTGGGAAAGATTCCAGTAAAATCAGTGAAGGAATTCCTGGTAACCCATGTCTTAAAGAAATAAAAAAATTGTACTCACAAGTACAGCCCGCACCTTACGAAGGGCTTTTATCTATGTAAAATATGTGTGATTTTTTTTTAAAAACTGCTTGGTGGAAAACATCATGATGCCATTTCTGATCTTAGATATCTGGTTGGGACTCGGAAACAAATGAAACCAAAGGAAATAATAATATTAATAATAATAATGAAATACTGAGGCTTTTTAAATTATTTTTTTTCATTTCTAAGTTAATGTAACCACAATCAAAAATAGATGCCTCATGTCTAATTGAAAAATGTCATGAGTTTAAGAGAAGATATTTGACTTCCACAATATATTCTAAAAACGGATTAATTAAAAATAAACCCTATAGAAATTTTAAAAAGTGTGTATTATTGTTAATTTAAGGCATTTTATATCACATGGTTTTTAACGAATAAGTTCATCGTTTTATACCTCCTTACAATGATTTCTTGTTTATATAACTTAATTTAAATTTGCGTGAGCTGTGAAAATAGGAAAAAGATGAATAGGAAAATTTCATTCACCTAATGAAGGCTACATACTCATTATGACATTTGATAAAATACTTCGATAGTCAGAGAAGATAAAAATACACTTGACATGAAATCTAATTAACATATCAACTGTCCTTTAACATAAAAGGCAGTCCCAGTCTTTTCATCGTTAGGAAAAATGCCTGTGAGAATTCATTTAATACAACAATGGTGATGATAATTTAGCGTAAAGGCAAGATATCTGAAGACGTCTCTGATTTAACTTTGGGGCTATCCTAGATTAGAAATGATGTGAAAGTTGAAAGGACATCATTCTGTACTTTCCTAACATTACTCAGAGAATCTTGACATTCTCCCTGGATAAGCCATTTAGGTGACCAGACAATTTTATTTTCGTCGCAGCCATACTGATTCATGACGATAAAAGGAAATTTCTTTTCTCGGCTCATCCGTCTACTTAAAAACTGAAACTTTCACTGAAATTATCTTGCTAAATCTTATCTCCAATGGAAGTATGTGTCATTTTTATTTGGTCTAAGTCTTTATGGATTTATCAAATAGTTGCATTAATGACAGAAATGATTGACTATCATTTCCTTCTCAACGACAGTTATGGTTCTATGAAGGAAAAAGCTGAAGGAATATCATCAAATGTTTGCTCTTTTCATTGATTTTTTCTTCAGTGCTATGATATTTTTAACAAATCAAAAGTATTTTCAAACAGAGTATTACTTCATTATGAGTTTTTTTTAAAGTGTTCAAAAATAAAGTATCGAAAAATCCGCTGTAAGTTACATTAATTTGTGTCTAAGATTTATATGTACCTCAGATTTTGCAAATAATTTTTACACAGAATGTGGAAATTCAAGGTACTTCTAATTATTTTTTAAAGAGTGGTCAGATTTATAGGAAAAATAACACAAATGGAACGGAATTACAATAAATGAAATTTTAAACTACAATTTGCTTATATATAACCTTAGTTTTATATATATATATATATATATATATATATATATATATATATATATATATATATATATATATAGTATAAAAAAAGAACAGTAAGATATATAATCCGGTGTTCTTATTGATATTTTTATTTTTTTCAAAACAGTGTTCAATGTAAATTTACAGAGCATAAATGCATAAATATTATAAATTACCTGATTTACAAATATGGTTCCATCGCTACACAGGAATTACCATGTTTCAAAAACCGAAGCTAAAAACTTCAAATTTAATTATATAATTAAATTAAACCCATTAGTTCTGTTTCATCTTCAAGCGAATTTTGGAATAGATATTTATTCGTACAATTTTGTACAAAATGTGGCACAAGCCAAAAAAGGGGGAAGGGCGGTCTTCTTCTGTCTTAATTCTAAACTTAACTAGTCACAAACACTGACCCAAATATACCGACAATAGTCCTATCACCAAAACAACACATTCTCTCCTACTTTTCTTACTACATCCACCATAATACCTCAATGTCTCTATGAAAACCTAACTAGTGCCCGTATGTACATTTCAAAGTCTGCGTGGGGAGGGGAATAAAAACAACAATTTAAAAAAAAAACAATGATTATTTACAATATGAATTAATACTATTTACATGAAAGCAAAACAAAATAAGGTTAGTAATAAAAAAAAAACACAATCCCTAAATGTGGCAGAAACATCAGTTAACTGAACGGAAAAATTGCGGGATTATAATAGTATAATAGAGGGAGTGGATAGGGAATTAAACGAAAGAAAAATAGGGACAGAAAAAAAAGGGGCCAATGACCATACATACCCTAGCTAAGTTAACCGGAAACAGGAAACTAAAGATTCAAACTAAACCTAAAGTAGCCTAATATCGGGACGGGTTACCTCTGTTCAACCCAGGAAGGACAAAATACTGTGCCTAACCGGCATCAAGGTGCCACTCCAGATCAGCCCCCTTCACTCTAAACAGTCGCGCAAGACCTTTTGCCGAATTCTGATGAAGAGTGTCGCCGCCTTTCCGTCCTCATTTTGAATTTTAAAGTGCTTAAAGTACAAGATCAGTTAGGAAGAAGTGAACTTCTCACCTCAGAATCACTTCTGATTTGTCGACCAATTCACGACTCTCATAACACCAAGCAAGCCGTGGAACACATAAAGTTCAGCCTTCGTCAACAGCGGCGCCACATTGCTACAAACAGAAGAGGCCTCAAGGACAAAGAACTTTCCTTGCAACATGCGAACCATTACGCCTTCAACGAACTTACACAGCGGTGCTACCACCCTGCAATGAAAGAAAGCGTGACCCAGGGTCTCGACTTCCTCATCACAGAGTCGGCAGTTTGGAGATTTCTCTAAGCCCGCTGAGCGAAGTTTTTTGGCGGCCCAGAAGGCCCCACAAATCACCAAGCCAGGTGATGGATGCCTCATCGTTATTGAGACATTTTAACCCGGGCGCCCAAGGCCAGACTGAGCGAACCTCCCGCTTCGTAAGACCGAGCTCGTCAATCAGATCATCATGAACGGACCCCCTGACTAACACTTGATATAATGCCCTACGAGACAACGCCTGGACGTTGGAGAGGCCATCCGACGCCCGTAAGAGGCGTTTTAGAGCAAGACGACATTCACGGTAGAAGGAGAATTCGGTTCGAAGTAAACGGTGGGCCTCCTCCTCGCACGAGTGCACACTTCTCAAGGATGGAAAATTTCTACGAGCGTCTTCCTTCCAGAAGGCGCCTTCCTCATCCGATTCGCGACACAAACGATCTAGGAACCCGATGCGAAGCATATCAAGACGAATCACAATGCTAGGCATACCTAGACCGCCTTCAGATGGATTAAGGCAACAGATCTCCCGAGATACCCTAGTGGCTTTGCCTCTCCACAAGAAAGAGAACAAGAGCATTACTAATGATATTAGTGTGGCATACGGAAGTGGAAGTACCGAGAGTCGGTAAAGGAGAATCGGGTAGATATGTGGAACACATACTTCCGCCTCCCCCTTTAAAGATTCCTCCGAGACCACAAATTAATTGCGATCTCGGCCTTCCCTTGTACCTCCAACCAATTCATTCCCAACTGGATATCAGGACGGAACCAGACGTCGCGTATCTTGACCGGCCCATACGTCCAGTGGAAGGAAAAGTCCGGGAAGAGAAACTCCCTTTCACGCACCCAACCGCAAGCCAACAAACTTATCGCGGTTGATCTTAGCCCCTGTCACCATCTCATAACCACAGATTTTTGCTGATTTCGTTAATCTCAGCTCTGCTCGACACAAGAACCGAAACGTCGTCAGCATAAGCAAGAACGTAAAGCAAAGGCGAAACCGGACAACCCTAACGAATAAATCGAGACAATACGAAAATTCCGATCTTACCCCGTTCACTTACACAAGTGCACCGGGGGTCGCATACAGAAGACGGATCCAGGAGCGAAAGTCCGGCCCGAAACTGGGAGCCGAAAGAACAGCCTCCAGGAATCGATGGTCAACCCTATCAAAGGCCTTGGACTGATCCAAATTGATCAGCGCGGCTTCACTGTCGACTTTCTCTATGATCAAGCGGACCATATGAAGGTTGTCCTGTCCTTCACAGCACAAGTCTATTCCGAGCCAATCAGACTAGAGAGGACAAGCTGCAAACGGTTGGCTAAGATCTTTGCCAAAATCTTTAACTCTGTATTTAACATAGTTAAAGGGCGAAAATTACCTATCCCATCCCCACCGTTTTTTTTCCTTTCGCAGCAACTTGATCACACCCCTTGTGAAGCGTTAAGGTATAGACCACTGCTTCATCCAGTTGTTGAAAATCAGTTCCAGCAAGGGAACAAAATCGGGCGACTGCCTCAAGTAGACTTCGTAGGGAAGACCATCTAATCCCGGAGATTTATCCAGGCCGACCTGTTTCAACGCTTCTCAGATTTCCGACTCTGTGATGGGACCCTCGCACCCAGCCGCTTCAGCTGCCTCAAGGCATGGAAAATCGGCTAAATAGGCGTCGAACTGAGCAGGGCTCAGACTGGGCTCCCTGATAAAAAGATCCCGAAAGTAATCTCGAAAAGCCACACATATGCCCAAGTTTGTAGTCACGGTTCGCTTATCCGGCAATGTGACGCACGCAATATGCCGCCGTGATGCATTCCTACTTTCCTCTGCACGCAATTCTGCGACCATATTCGTCGCCTCAGAGGACATTCTTTTTAACCTAGCCATAACTACAAAAGCTTGATACTTCTTGATAAATAGGAGGCCAACTCTGCCTTAGCTAAGGCTACTTCCCCAATATCACGGGATTTAACTGCCCGATCAACTCTTTTCTCACAAGCCGTTTGCGCCGCTAATCTATCTAGATTGAGTCGACGACTAAAATCGGCAGCAAACGTTCGAATTTTAGATTTTAATTTGTCCCACAAGGCATTTCCCACCACAGCCCCCGTCAGTTCCCTTTGTAACATTAGTAGCTGGTCCCGGAATTCCTTTTCGCCAAATAACGAGCAGTTGAATTTCCAGTAGCCAGCCATCCTAACCTTTTGAATTAGAATACGTTATATTGAACTACAATTTTAAAATATTATTTTTACTTTTAATTACTAATAGACTATATTTCTTTTTAAAATAAATAAATGTAATAGAATTACTTCAATTATTTAAAAATATCAAATATAAGAATGTATATTACCAGCTCCATTTTTTATTTTTTAATTATTTTATTTTTTTTTTAATTATTTAAGGAAAATTTTCGACAATATTGGCAAAGAATAGCTGAATCATTTCTTTGATTCAGTAAATTTTTATATTTCATAAACTTAGTTATATATAGTCTCTCATCTAGGCACAAAGGACATTGGTCATTTAATGACCTACATATTCTAGCTTTTCTTATTATTTTCCATTTTACTGTAGGTGTTTTATTGGTTTCTTTTAAGTGCCAGGAATATTTCGACAGGGACATCTGATTTCGGTATTTATTTATCCTAAATGAAATTTGATGTTGATTTTTTAACTCATGGCTATACAGATTTTTATTTTTTCGCGATTCTCAATAGATGAGATATTGTATTGGCATACTAATGATTCCGTGCGACATTTATTTTGTAAAGGACGGTTATGAGGATTTCTACAGTTACATAATTTTTGTTTATCTTCATCTCTTTATTTTATATTGTTTAAATTTCTTTGGTTTTGTTCTAAGTGTTCATTCAAGATATTAGCATTATGTTTCTTAATTTTCTCTAAGTTTTCAGTACAGCTGTAACTTAATTTTTGTGTATTTTTATTGAAAATAATACTGAGTTTACTATCTTTAGGAAAATGTTTAACGATTAAGGAATTTTTGTCCTAATTTATTCTTTGCCATTTGTTTGTATGAGGGTGTATACCAAATTATTTTTCTACTTCTGTTTTTTCTATGCTTTTCGTTTTTATATAAGCTAGTTTTCGGCTTTTGTAGCCACTATCTTTTAGAGCTTTATTATAGAAATTAATATGTTCATAGAAAATCTTCTCATTTGCTGAATTTGTACTTCTTCTTTTTTCGATAGATAAAGGTATATGCTTAATTATAAATGGAAGATGATTAGATTTAGGGTGTATATATAAAGGAATAGTATAGGGTTTTTTATAAGGTATGTATACATTTTTCATTAAATCTAATGTTATATCAAGGAAGTTAACATTTTCATTTAGTGCTTACCATTAAGTTCAGGTATTTAAATTATATATATATATATATATATATATATATATATATATATATATATATACTTATATGGATAAATAGAAATAAATGTACGTGTAAGTGTTCAAATACAAATATATACACATACCACACACACACACACACACACATATATATATATATATCCTTTGGTGTAAGAAAACAGAGCTCAGTGCTAAATAACAGAGCTATTAAGTATATATTAATAAATATACATAATACCCTACGCTGACTGTACAAGTAGGAGTTTCATGCTTATTGCAATCATCAGGTACTAATTTGAATTTACACCGTTTGGATAACCCTGCTTGGTTAATATTTCTGGGTTTTGCGAGATGTGTTGTTGTTTGGGCGAATTATTACTGTAGCTAAATATTTAATTTCACTATAATCTTATCTTGAATTTGAATTTATGCTCAAACTTATGTTTAAGTTTGAAAATAATAATTACTAGAAATTTTAATCCTGTAATTTTAATTTTCTAATTTTCGTTAAAAATAAACGTTGTTATTAAAATAAGTTTAAACATAAAGCGGGGGTAGCTCTTGTTGAATATCAGATACGATTAGACCATTATTGTTTCTGAAGTTATAAATATATGATTCTTCGTGTTATATAAACTTGAGATGTTTCTATGATTGATAGACCATAAATTAATCATTCTAATTTCTTCTATTTTAGCAAAAGTTCTTTTGCTTTCTTTTCAAACATAATTCTTCTGTCGGCGGTTTTAATCTCTTCTGTTGGTATCCTAATGGCAAAGTTGATGCTGACAATGTCAACATAAAATCTTTTTCCATTAAAGAATCCATTTCCTTGCTTTTATAAAGTATGTTCTCTGGGTTAGCCAACTTTCTCATAAAGCTATTTTCATGGAGCATTTATTAAAAATAAATCTATAAACTAAAACATAATATGCGGCTCTGTGTGTTCAACATCATTTAGAAATGAGACTCAACCTGGATTAGACTTAACTTTTATCATAGTTACATAAAGAATGCACGTTCCTAGTCTATTTTCTAATAGATAAATAATTATTTACAAACAAGGTTTCTATACTCTCAATATCTTGATTATGTGGTCACTGTATAAACATTGAACAATTTTTTCAATATAAGTAAAAGAGAAATAACAATGTGCAATTTGCAGTTTATTTTGAAGTATATTCAATTCCTTCTCGAAATATTAACCGACGTTTTGAAATTAATGTGAATAAACATGAAAATTATAGCAAGGCACATCTCAGTACCATAGGGTTATTCTTTTGTCATCCATTTTGTGTATTTTGTTTTTTTTGGGGGGGGGTTGTTTTTGTTTTTTGTGACTACAAATACCTTTCGAACCAATCCAATCTGTAATGAATCAGAGCAAATTAAATATAACAAATTGTGAGTAGATAGAACACAACGAAAATATTTTTTTAAGTAATCCCGGTATCGAAGGCCAATCATTGGCATCGTGGATAGTCTAAAACTTTTCTAACCAAAGCATAATTTCCATTAATAGTTTCTATAAAATAAGAGGTTTTGTAACCGATGGCTAATGATCCAAAGCAACATAAACTAAAAAGCAACGCATTTACTCAGTAACCAGCCACTAGCTTAGTCAACTTGAAAAAAGGAA
The DNA here is from genome assembly GCA_903632075.3 of Acanthosepion pharaonis. Lineage (NCBI taxonomy): Eukaryota > Metazoa > Mollusca > Cephalopoda > Sepiida > Sepiidae > Acanthosepion > Acanthosepion pharaonis. The sequence goes on along the minus strand of CAHIKZ030005431.1, from coordinate 485,535 downwards.
GGTGTAGGCGATCTTATATATATATATATATATATATATATATATATATATATATATATATATATATATATATATATATATATATATATATATGGCATTATACATGTTTCATTGAATATTACATACAAGCAATACTTTGTAAGTTCATTTTTTAAATTCTTCTAGAGTCCTTATTACAGTGTTGATAGCAGACACGTAAAGAAAGCTATAAAATCTCTTACAGAATGTAGTGAGGGAAAGCTAGAAGAAAAGACTAAACATCAATTGCAAGAAGACAGAATGCATGGTTGTTAGCAAAAGGATGAGCCCAAAATAACAAAATCAAACAAGCGCAAAGACTTATATATCTTGCAAGTGTTCTAACAGGGGAGACACTAAAATCCGAAGATCCATTGAGATAGCCAAAGATGCCTTCCTAAAGCTAAGTAAAGTATTAAGAGACATAAAAACCTTGGTTAGAAAAAAAAGTACTGAACTGTTACGTGATATCTGTCCTCCTATGTGGCAGTGAATGCTGGACAACCTCCTCAAGGATGAGGATGAGACTTGAGACAACAGAAATGTGGTTCTACTGAAGGATTCTGAGGATACAATAGACCGAACATGCGAGTAACGACAAGGGTTTAGAGAAAAGGGAAATGAAAAGGAAACTCATGCTTAACATAGTTGAAATTTCTCGGGCACAGAATGAGGAAAGAGCACATGGAAAATTTGATACTCACAGGACAGATTGAGGGTAAGAGGGACAGAGGAAAACAGCACATGACATACTTGATGAGCTTAATGGCGTAATAGAGTTTAGGAGAAATAACGAAAACACAAAAGTTATTAAAAGCTACAAAGTACAGGAAATTATAGAGAGCCATGATCCCCTACGTCCTGGGGGGGGCATGGAACATAAAAGAAGTGTCCTTAGAAATTTTATTTTATGACGACTAAGAGTATGTAGAAACTGTCCGTAGTGGCTATCGGCCAATAATTTAGCCATTTTCAAGGGAAAGTTAGTTTCATATTACTTTGGCTCCTTGCAAAACATGTGATCTTAAATGTATTTTGATTTTTATTGGGAGTATTTCTGATAATTTCAAACGTTTTTCACAATTAGATGCTTTTAATATGTCAGTAAAGAAGTGTAATATTTTTTCATTACACGTTGCTATTATTCGTTATTGTCATATGATTTACTGAATTCTGTTTCATTTTATTTAGCCTTCAAAAAATAACAACACTTTTAAAAACAATGCACCATTTAATTTTTTTTCCTCTTTTTACCTACGTACACCCCTGATGATGACTCATGTAAGTCAAGATCTACAAAATACGAATTTTGGATATTTTAAGCATCAACTACAGCTACATTTGCGAGACGCTATTTGTACAATAGAAAAAGATCACTAAATTAAGACATAAAATTTATATTTTTTTAATATTTTTAATATATTTTTATATTGTTTAACTAAAAAACAGTGCATTTACACGAATAAGTTGTATCTATAAAAATAACGTATAAACTTAAAATATATATTAAAAATCCCTTTTAAACTAATTTAAAATAAACATATATACGTGAAAAAGAGTAAGATATAAAAAAATATTCGTTTTTAAGACATATTTTTCTTCCTCAAATTAGTCGACCACGTATAACAGTGCTACAAAAAATAAGATTAATTTCTGAAATAACGATTACGTATTATTTTTCCCGCTATTAATTCTTTTTAAGTCGTGCATTAATATAATATCACCTGGGTTAGAGGAAAAACATCAAGATGGAACGTTTAATTAAAACATAACAGCATTTGGCTAAAGGGGAAAATATTTAATCTGAACTGTTTGCAATCTTTAATATGTATTAAAATCAGCATTTAGAATAAGACATTAACTAAAGTTATATTTAGCTTAACATCTCAATAATAGCGGCCTACAGTACTAGTTTGTACTAGTTTGTACTAGTTTGATTACTTTGCAGCAAGCAGATAACCAGAGATTGAATAAATGTTACATTGTAAAATTAAAAGTGTCAGGTTGAGTGAATCTAAATCAATAAATTTACAGACATTTCTGACAGGATAGGAATAACCCTGTTCTAGTGGATATCATAGATAATACATGAAAGCTAATATAATGACTTTGATTCTTTGAACACACCACTTAGCATAAACATGCTTGGTTATGCTTCTAATCTGCTCAATAAAACCTAAACCATGAATAAGATGCACGACTTATATGTATTGAAGGCAATATTTTTATCTGTAGAATATAAAACATCTACACTATCTGAATATTGCTGCTACAATTACTATTCTGCTAGGACAAATAAGTTTAAGGCAAAGATTTTGATGCACCAAATTTGTTTTGAAAAATAGAAATTTTACCAGCATTCAATTACTAAACATTGATGCCAGTATAAAGGACACAAATAGTTTTGAGTTGTAAATGTTAGTCCTATGGTTACTGAATATAAAGAGTATTAAGTAGAACCTGACTTTAGCCCAATTGTCAGTTTGGTCCCTTAAAAAAAAACTGGAATAGGACAAAATCGCACAATCTTGCAAGAGATTGACAATTCGCAAATATAGGAATACTTTCCTATTTAATTATTCTGTTGTTAAAAATGGCGAGTATTTTCAGCTCTTGACTAGTCGATGAAAACAGTAATGTTTGGAAAGAATGAAAAGAACAGGAATAGTAGTGAATTGAGTAAAATGAAAATAATATAAAGAAGGATCAAGAGTACATATTCCAAAGAAAGTTTGTGTCTATATAAATGTGAGTGCCTGTGTATCGATGTCTATAAAGCATATATTGGGGGTCTCAGGAAACTCTACAAATCGGAATCTATTGATAGAGTGAAAGTCGTTGTTTTGGAAAACGGTTCTTTAATTAGTGAGATGAATTGCAAGTACGGCTGCACTAATGAATGACGTCACAGTTTTTTGAAAGAACAGGTTTCAAATGGCGCCTTTGGTAACTGGAATCGATTCCAGTATTTTAGGAACTGTTACAATGTTTTAAAGATGAAATCACCAAGTAACTTATATACATAAATATGCCTACCTATATGCAGTCTTCCTTTACAATGAGTCTTACAGAGTATTTTGTTATGTTAATAGCCATATTTTATTTCCTTTCATGCGTTGATTACTATCTGTACGAATTACAACGTTTTGATTAAAGGCAAGTTAACTTCTAAGAGTATCAGATTTTTGTGTGACAAATATAAGAATTATAAATATTATTATTATTTTTAGTAGCAATCCTCCACGCAAGAGATACGATCAACGAAGTTAAGCAAGGTTGAGCCTGGTTAGCACCTAGATGGGTGACCGCTTTGGAATACCAAGTGCTGTAAGCTTGGATATGCGGGTGGTGTAATGGATAATGGCTCTGAAATGTTAATCGGAAAGCCGACTTCCAATTCCCATTGGGTTCGTTATATTCACTTACGCGTAAATACACTTGAGAAAGGTATTAATCCACTGCTTCTCCTCTCAGCTATGGGTTAATTAGTAAGATTTTTATAACTAAACGTTCAAAATTTTATAATATGCTATTTTTTTAAAATATCATCGTTTCTAAACGTAAGCTTTGACACTTTTTAACAGACTAAAAAGTAATAATACATAGCGTTTCTAAAAACTGGTAGGCCGAAGCTAATAAAAATCTTTTTCCTACTTAAATTGATAACATTAACATTTCTGATAATGATTTATGAATGAATCTTGGACAGTTTAAATTTTATTCGGATGTGCGATAATTTATATGCAAAATAAAAAAATAAGTATTCAACCTTGTCGTTCCATTCTAATATTGGAGTGACGATTGCTGAGGGCTTGTGTTGGGAGTGCATGATAATGCAGATAATGTGATTGTATTTTCAATGGATTTGAATACATTTAGAATTCTACATTTTTGAGCATACATTTATATAAATACGTACCAAAAGAATAAAACAGATCGATAGATATATCTATGAGTGCAAATGATGACTATACAACATGTCTAACCGTATTTAATTTTGTTTCTGCAAATAGAATTAAGTATGAGAAAATAAAAATATCAGACTATTCAGTTTCTTTTTTTTTATTTCATTTGTTCTTTAGGTAATTTAATACATGTTTCTCTAACATTCTATTTTTTCCGACAATAAAATTTCTTTCAGCATTTTTGGGTATCTATTTTTATTCATTGCCGATATGTTTAGTATAATAATCATATTATTAATAATAATAATAATAATAATAATAATAAATAAATAAATAAAAAACCTTACAAAATACCTCCTCCCTTTCCTTACTACCTTATATGTAAATCAAATTGGCAGCAAGCAACCAACTTGAGAACACTTTGCGTGGACAAGCAGATATTTAATAACTTAAGCACAATGCAATAGAATCGTCTTTCCAAAATGGCGCTCAATCCACATAAAACACTATGCATACGAACTCTGATAACAAACCAAGGTTGAACATCGTCATTTCTAGGGCATTCTTATACTCGATAAAAATAATCATTAGACTTATCGATCGATATGTGTGCATATGTTTGTTTCATACATATGCATAAAGCGTATACAGACGTGTATTTACATAAACTTAATCATAAAAATTTGTATCGAATTATATTTCCTATGGGCGCGACTGTTATCATTGTATAAACTTATGCTTTGGGAATGACATTTTATTTGATTAAAAAATATTCAGCATTACCTCTGATATAAAAATGCACACCCGATCGAAAGTTTTTAATTAGCACTTCTGGGACATCACAGGTCGTTACTAACAATGGCTTTCTTAATCACAAGAAAGTTGTTCTTATCATACTTAAGAAACCAAAGTTTTTAAGATTTTGTAGTTCATATTTCTGGCATATTCCTGTGTGATGATGTTACTAAAAACAGTTTAACAGAATATAATACTTTGAATACTTTTATCACTAAACCAAAACTAAAAAATTAATGTAATTTTATAACTGACAACTGCAAATATGCAATAAAGTCTATATTCTGTTTTTTTTCCATGTCCCTCCTAAACCCTGTTCTGACATCCATTTATACAAGTTCATTAAGCAGGGATTTTGCCACTTGTCTTCAATATGTCCTGTGAGTGTCAAATCTTATAAATCCACATCATGTGCCCTAAAAATTTCAACTGTTTCTTTCTGGTATGTATGCGTCTTTTTTAATCCATTTTCTCTAAAACTTCGTCATTGCTCTTATGTTCAGTTCATGATATTCTCATCATCCTTATGTAGAGCAACATTTCTGTTGCTTCAAGTTCCTTATCATCTGTGAAGAGATTGTTCAACATTCACTACCATAGAGGAGGACTGACATTGCGTAAAAATTCATATATTCTGTTCTTGGTTTCTAACGAAATCTTTCTATTTATTCATAATTTGCTTAACTTGGGAGGTATCTTTCGCTATCCCAATGCACCTTCAGATTTCGATGTCGTCCTAGATATTTTGTTTTACTTGCTTGATTCGGGTATCTCCAATGGGTAATTTTCATATTAGGCTGTTCCATTTACTGATAACCATACATTTTGTCTTCTTGCAAATTATGTTTAGTCCTTTCTTCTTGCTTTTCTTTACTACCTTCTATAAATGTTCTTGTAGTTTCCTTTCTATGTCTGCTATCAATACTATCGTCTGCATATCTTATATTAAGTTTGTGTACATTAATAATAAATCCTGGTAGAACTTCTAATTATCTCAGAAACGCCTTACTGTATATGTGCCATCTCACTGGGCTTATTAATAAGCCCGGTGAGATGGCACATCCTTGCCTTACACACCTTTCTTTTTTTTAATATATACGGAATTCATTTTCTATCCGAATGCAAGCGTTATATCCCCAGTATGAGTTCTGAATTATTCTAATATCCTTCTCAATTCCGTATATAGAGATGTGTGCAAGACAAGGATGTGGCATCTCACCGGGCTTAGTCAAGCTTTCCTAGCAGTCCCAACTGTGGTTTCTACTGCAGGTATGCTGAGCAGACCTTAGTTACAGATCTGGGAGAGAGCGTGTTATCTTGCGTGATCAACAATTTGAACAAAGCCAGCACGCTCAAACCCTCAAGTATATGTTGTAAAATACATTTAAAAAGTAAATTATATTTCAGCTGTCAAAATAGAGGGGTTTAAACTTGGATATAAGTGTTGGCAATTAATTAGTGTTTATAAAAAAATTACTTACGAAGCCAATAAATAAATTGTGTGTGTGAAGAAAAATGTTCATAAAATTTCTTATCTTTATATATTTATACATTTCTATGTACTTGTATGTGAGCATAAATCCATATAGCGCTCGGTTCTTTTCCAACATGAATGTGAATTGATAACAAAACACACGCACATACATATATATATATATTTGGTTGGATAGATGTGAGTTTGTGACCCTGGGTTTCACGCTTTAGCGATCGTCAGACAAACTGATTAATGTTTTAAAAAATTTGGGTTTATGTAGATTGCGTGTATTGGTGTTATTGTGGAAGTGGTGGGGGAAATTTCGTCGTTTTGTCATTCATCGTACTAACGCAAACATCGATATATGCAGACACATATACATACTTGGTCGTCCGTCGGGACTCATACATATATAAACGTATGTGGGCAGTTTCGGCTGTGACACATGTATGTATACGGGTGGTGTTATGTCTATACATACGCATTTGTATGTTGAAATGTTGAAATTTAAACATTGGAAGTGTGGCGGAAATGTCTCGTTGTCCCGTGAATGTATCCATGTCATATTATGAAATTTTTTTTTTTTTTCCGCTGAAAAATATTTCCTCGCATGTATGTATATACGTGTGGTGGGGTTTAATGTAAAATTATGATAGGTAAAAATTATTATTATAATTATTTATATTTATTTTTAAATTTTGAAAAAAAATGGGGTTTATTTGTTATATTTAAAGCTGGTTATTTGTTTGTTTTTTTGGTGACTGTGTATATGTAACAGGTAAAAATTTGTAATCCTTATTGTTTAATTTATATGGTGATGTTTAATATACTGGGTGAGAGGGTGGTTCAATTTAATAACGGGTCTATATGATATGATGTGATAGTAATGTTTCAAGGGATTGGAGACAATGCTATTTAGTTAATAGTTATTGTAAATTGGAAGAAATTGCAAATTGGTAGAAATGATTAGTAACGGTGGTGGGAGAATGATAAAACCATGAATGTAGTTTTAGTGGTGGTGGCTTGAACTAAAAAGTGGTTGTTGGTGTTTTATTTTATTTTTGTTTTATTTTGTTATATGTATTAATTTATTTTGGTATAAATCCTGATAATAGGTATTCTGTGTAAAATTATGGTAGTTGAAGATTGCTATAATTTTTAATTTTTAATTGCAAAATTATTATTGTTATTATATTAAAGCTGCCTGGTAATAGGTGTTTATTCTCATGGTTACATATGGAAATTATATCTGATCATATTGTTTTAAGGTATTAAATATGCCGGGGGAGTAATAAAGATTGTAGTGGATTATATGTTAATAGTGGGTGTGATGTGTAAGTGATGGTGCTGTGTGTGGGTGGTAATGATAATATTGATAGTTAATAGATATTGTAAAGTGGTAAAAGTGATTGCTAATGGTGGTGCAATTATAATAATGATAGGTGCAATTATTTTGATGGTATCTTGAAATTAAATTGTGATTGTTGGTGGTTTGTCTGTTTTATCCGTTTGGTATGAATTCGGATAATAGGTACTTGTTCTCATGCCTACATTTGGAGATTAACTCTGATTTTTTGTTTAGCAAGTTCTTTTGCGGTTTGTGTGATATTATTGCTACTTTTTCGTGTAGGCAAAGTAGGCATTTTTTCGTAATGTTGTTGTAGGCAGGGGCTTTTTTCAATATTTCCCAACTTATTGTTGGTGTGATGTTTTTGTCTTTTTGCTGCCATATGTATGTAGAAAGTGTTGTGCTGTTCGAATATTTCCTGTTGTTGAATGAAAGGTTGTGATTGTTATTCCTCATCTTGAATGGACCTTCGGTGGCACCGATGAAGTGCATAGTGTTGTTGTTTGTACTTACCTTACCTTTATATTGTGTTCGTAATTTGGCAATTTCCCTGGAGTGGACATGTTGTTCTGTTTCTGCAGTTGCATATTGGATCCTTGGTTACATTTTTGTAGGTTGTCATTTTTTTTGTTGTGGTTTTTGATTATTTCTGTTATGTTTTTTGTACAGCAAAATATTCCTAAACTTAATAGAAAAACACTTCACTGAAGAAAACAAATTATCAAAAATATTTAACAAAAATAACGTAAAGATCAGTTACAGCTGTACAAAAAACATAACAAAAAAAAATGTTCATAATATGACATGGATACATTCACGAGACATTAACGAGACATTTCCGCCACACTTCCAATGTTTAAATTTCAACATTTCAACATACAAATGCGTATGTATAGACATAACACCACCCGTATACATACATGTGTCACAGCCGAAACTGTCTACATATGTTTATATATGTATGAGTCCCGACGGACAATCAAGTATGTATATGTGTCTGCATACATCGATGTTTGCGTTAGTACGATGAATGACAAAACGACGAAATTTCCCCCACCACTTCCACAATAACACCAATACACGCAATCTACATAAACCCAAATTTTTTAAAACATTAATCAGTTTGTCTGACGATCGCTAAAGCGTGAAACCCAGGGTCACAAACTCACATCTATCCAACCAAATATGTTAGCTCTATCTCTGATATTGAGCGCTTTCTAATAAGTACCGCGCATATAATATATAAATAATTATACATATATATATTTATTTATATTTATATACACTTTTTTCACACATATATATATATATATATATATATATATATATATATATATATATATATATATATATATATATATATATATATATATATATATATACACAATATACACATAATTTGCATGAGAGTATGGCTTTCTATCGAAAGACAACGAAAACAGTCAAAAAAGTATTAACTAAAAACGCTTTTAACAATGGTGAATGGGATGTTTGGTGATATTGTACATGGTTTTCTTTTTAATTTGACTTTTTTATTGATAAATGATGATGTCGATTCGTAACATTATACAGGCTATCATCTTCAGATGATAGCCTTTATAATGTTACGAATTGACATTATATACATATTTTGCAACAACTACTTAAAACAAAATTTGCCATTCAGACCTGAAAAAAAAACAGTTAGTTTTTACCTGGGAGTTAAGGAAGCATTAAAAGAACAATCTGATATATAATATTTGAAAAATACTGGAGAGAAATTATCGAAACAAGAGGCCGAATAGTGCGATAACTCGGCAATGAAAAGCATACTTTCGAGCTTGTTTAACAGATTATGGGGCACTACCGAGGCTAACAATAATTGAAACAACTTTTATAGTTATTACCATTTCGATGGTAAGTTAATTATGGCGGAGAGTTTTGCACAAATGTTCATTCCCTCACTGTCATTCATTATGATATGCCAGTTACGAAACATTTTTAGGGAGATGGAATAGTGCAAAAATGTGAAAGTTTCTTAAAGGCATTTAGGTTGAAAGGAACTGAAATAACTTCAACTGAAATTCCAACTCGGTTTACAGATTCTAGCTTCCATCTTGATAACGTGGATCTGTTGGTTAAATGTAGTTACGTACATATCACAAAAGAGAAATAGTTGTATAGCTTTCCCGTAGATATTTGTAAATTTTCTTCTGTAAAATTATTAATATAAAGGTGTTTTTGGTGAATATTATAATGTTACAATTTTTAATATATTTGTATCCAAACAACATTTATACTGGAAAGTAGTGATTTGGATTTGACGTTAAAATTCTACTCATTTCTTTTCTGAGAAATACGATTTTGGATCCGGTTTGCTTCGCTGATTATTCAACTATTCATTTAGAAAATCTCCAAAATGCCTTAGAATTCGACATTAAAACTGTTGGAATGCTCTGAATGTATTCGTCATAGTACACTGAATATGAATTTCAAGTTGCTTTCATGCGAAAACGAAAATAGAAGCCTGAACCTGTTGGATGGTAGGACGACACAATCTCATTAGCAATACAACAAGACGCACTAATATTTGTTATCCATTAAATTTGAATTACACTAAGAAATTTTAGCAATTTTGTTTTTTTTTTATATTTATAATATTCTTGGATGTTTAATCCATTGTTCATTTATGGCGTTTAAACAATAATTTTTTACATTTGTATCTTGAACTAACCACACTCAATAAATGATTAATTCAGAATAAATGTAAATATTTTATTCAAAATGTTGTAAAATTATTGATAATGTTTATAAATGGATATATCCCAACATATCGCAGAATGTCTTAGAATGTTTCTAAAACTGAATTAATTTTTACATCGTGATTGTATGCTTATATGTATGTGTTCATTTAATTTTTCATTTAACGTAACTCATGTAAATAACGATGCATTTCATCACGCTACCGTTTTAAGAATTACACACAAGCACCACATGAATTAAAATTTATATACTGACGCTACAAAAAGTGAACAAGTAATATCTACCCAACCAATAAGACAATGTGGATCTAAAAATATCAAGATGTCAACCGGTTTCTCTGTTATGCAGCTGCGATTGTCCATATAGTGCAGCTGCGAAAATAACAGCTGTGTCACCAACAAAACCTGCATCAACTGGTGACCCTGGGATCAGATATGATTTCGGTGATAGAATGTTATGTGCACTAACTTAGTGCGCCCCCTACCCCACCCCAGTAGCCTAGAACACCAGCAGACTTTTTCAATTTTCAACCCGTGTTTAAATGCCAGATGAAAATGTAACTTACTTTTTTCTTTTTTTTTTTTCTTTTTTCAGACGCAACTTTTCAATAATTATTTATCGTAAATAAAAACAAAAACAGCTGACGAAACCAACGGACAACTTGCCAAAACCTAAAACACTTATCCAGATACAGTCTCGAATATAAATGACAATGCTGAAAAAAGAGAAAAAAAACAAAGGTCAATGACAAACCAACCGACTCATTAAAGTGCTTGAAGCCTAAATTGCCTCGACTGAGCAAACCAGGCTCAACAATGTTAAGTCCTATGTCAGGTTGGCTTTAGTCGCAACCCAAGTTTCATGCTCACACGATATTCAGACCACTTATATATATATATATATATATATATATATATATATATATATATATATATATATATAGCTTCTTCTCTCGCACTTCTAGACGGCGGAACTCCCTTTCTCTAACCTGCTTCCTTGATAACAATAATTTTCAAAAATTTAAATGTAATGTCAATCGACATCTTCTTTTGCTTTGAATCAACATATTTTTACTTAGACACTTTTTACTTAGAGGAAACTAAATGAAAATTGATACAAAATACATGAACAGCAAATAAATACTAAATTAATAATAGGAATAAACCAAATATTTATTAATGTTTAAGAAATTATGCATGAAATTGATTTTGTTTTTCCTTCAACGTTCTGCCAATTACTAAATCAAATCATTCTAATAATCGTACATCAACAAATATTCTTTTGGTTGTACTTAAGATTGTTTCTTTAAATGTCGATGTTTTATTAATTTGAACTTTTTAGTATTTTTTCTATTATTTCTATTATTTTATTTTCTTAGGTTTTAATATCTTCGTAATGTTTTAAATAACATAGAAACAATTGATATTTAGAATCTTTTTGTTATATTTTCTCTTAGCGATTAAATCAGGACATAATGTTATTGATTGCAATCTGTTAACCCCAATGATGCACAAAATGTATGTATCTGAGTAGAGAACATATTTATGTTATGATACACATACACACACATACGCTGCTAATGGGACTTTATCTTACAAATAAATGGAAAAATGATTTTTTGGAAGGCTGCCATGGTGAAGTGAATTTGTATTTTTCCGCGCCAAAATGAACATTCGGTCCCCATCATTGATTTACACAACTTATCATATTTTGGGAAGCCTGCTTGAATAATCAATAGAAAATCTTTTTCGTTTGAAATGTTTGTTCCAGCAACATTCACGTGCTGCATCAATAATACTTGCCAAAAATACTGACCTCGGGTCATAATTCAACATAGCAATATCGATTCACATGTCTGAGTTGCACAAGTCAGACGTACAAAAGCAGCCGACCAATTAGTAAAGACTTCGACTTTCTTGTCGTGCGTGATATGCGGTTATTTCCCTTTGTTTCTTTTGCCTGTCTACTCGTTTCGATCCATTTCTTTCTCATTTCGCTTGTTCTTTCTTTCTTCCACTACTCCCCCTACTTCGCTTCCTCTCTCTCCATTCAACTTCCATTTTTACAAGGGTTTCCTAAATTAGTTATAAATTATATATATATATATATATATATATATATATATATATATATATATATATATATATATATATATATATATAATGATTTACGCAATCAAAAAACACAACCATCCATTTTTAATGTTACATAATTTTAAATTTAGGTTTGATTTTTCGTTGTTGCTAAACAACTAAAGAAAGATGCTAAAATAATTTAAATTTTGTTTTACAAAAGAAATCATTTTCATTACATTAAGTCGAAATTAGGATGTTTTCAAAGTAAATGATCACATACATTCAGTAATTACAACTGTTTTGTCATTTTTATATAGATTCTAATTACAATCTTTGTAACTAAATTTGTTTTCAAACTAAACTAACATTTTGAAGATTACTATCAAAAATACTTAATTTAATGAGTACTCTATTGAATATTGCGAGAAATGTTCTCTATCTTTATTAAAATAAAACAAAAAGGAATATAACAATGATGCCGGTTCATATGCTTTCGGCTTGTCAATAAATGATTGCATTTTTATAAGTCCCTAGATGGTGTAAACACTCAATGTCAACAAGACTTATTTGTTACAATTGTCCTAATTCTGATAGAACTTTTGGTTATAGAAGTTAATGTTTTAAAAGAAAAGAAACAAGTCAAAAACTTTGTTTTATTAAAAAGTAAATTAAACACATTTTGTTTTTCCTGTTACAAGATTAATTTTTTTTACTGTTTCTGCGATATGCTTTCTACTAAGGAAAATTTAATTTATACACAAAGCTGAGAAAGGAATTATTGTAGGAAAGATTTTGTCGATTATTTTGCCAAACATAAAATTAGAATTTGATTCCGCTTTATAGAGTTGAAGTGTTTTGGGTGATATATTTGATTTTCATAGATGTTCTGACATTAGATAAAAAAATTGAAACCGATTTTATATAAAAACTATTTGCATAAAATCTTTACACCTAAATATATTTGTTTTTTCTCTTTTTTCACAAAAATCTTTTGATTGACAGAAATTTCGTTAGGTTCATGTAGAAATAAAATGTTTTCTTGTCGACGATAATTTTTTTACACTTTTCTTTCATTTACCACATTTCAAGGAATTTCATAATTCTAACTCCCAGAACATTTTTATCATCAGATAATTTCTTTCAGTAGTGTTTTTCACTTTTACGGAGAATTTTAAACTTTTCATTATGAAAACCCTTTAAAGATTGGATGTAAAGTGATAATCCAAAATGCTAATATCTGCTGAATATGGTGGATAGGTGAAGAATTCCGGGCCCAAATCGAACAGTTTTGCCTCTCCATAAAAAAAATGCTAATATTATCTCCCATGATTACTATGCCTTTTCACTTAATTGAAGGCGTTTTTGTCTTGAGTGCTGATTTAAAATAACCCAGTAGGAGCAGTATTTGTTTTAATCTTTTGCTTCTTCATAAAAAGCACATGCGAGAGAATTCTCTTCGAATTTTAGAATACACCACATCACTTTCATTTACTGAAGATGATTAGTGATGGTTCATTTCGTTTGCCACCCACGATATTTTGTATTCTATGTTGTAATATATTTCGCAGAAGCGAAACATCAACGAGCCTAACATAACTAAAGTTGGGCAAAGGATTTTCAGCTCCTTATTTGGATATTTATAGTATTTTGTTTGCTTCTGATAACATATATTGTTGATTGTTCTCATGTAATGCCTTGATATAATCGCTTTCAACCTCAACTACTCGACCCAACTATGAAGCACCATGAAAATTTGTAAACCACTTTTGACAAGTTCGATTATTCACAATACCTTCTCCAAAAGCTGCACAAATCATTCTTTTCGGGCTGAGTTGCATTTTTACATTTTAAAATTAAAAAATATTAAGTTGAAAATATTTCTTATTTCATGTAATTTCCAAGGTTAGCATCAATAATAACAAATATTTCAATTTTGACAGTTTTTGATGCATTATATTAAAATCGACACTTTGCAATAAAGATTGATCTGTTTAAATGAATTCCTTTAAAACTAAACGCTCCAGACAAAAAAGAACAAAAATTGAGATCTACCAAAACATTTGGAGAAATTGAGATCTACCAAAACATGTGGAGAAATTCGTATAATTGAAATTTAATGAGAACCTTTGAACTAATGAACATATGTTATATTTTGATTTATATTTTAACAAATATAGAACGCTTCGTGAATTTGCTAATTTATTACATATAAAATAACTTCTTGGATAAGACATCTGTTTCAGACCAAAATGCCAAAAATCTGCTTTTATCACCCCTTTTCTAGAAAATTTTGTCTTGAATCCGCTAAAATATTAATATTCTTTGTACAGAATTACCGCTTATGCAAAACAATGCGGCAACATCTTTTGAAATAACTGAAATCTAAACAGAAAATATTCTATTTTTATTTATTTCTGAATTTCTCCAACTTTTTGTTTCTTCTTGTTTTTAATGTGGTCATTACACATCCCTGCAAGCGATAGAATTGATACAATTTTTGATTACATATCTGTTCATTCTGGCTTCTGATGTAATTTTTGCATATAACATAAAATTATATTTAATGTTACTAATCTTCAAGAAAAATAGTTACATACTAAAAGCAACATGATTCATTAATAAACAATACAGAAAAAACTATCAACCAGAAAAATGGTTTCTCTCGAGTCCAGATATAAACACATTTCAGACTCTCTGAAGTTATGCAGCCTATATTACGCTCATGAATGTTCTTCCACGTTTCATTGTATAGTAATTCCAATAAGCAACTCAAAATTTATTCATTCTTTTTGGATCGAAAGAAATTACAAGTATGTTGTTTCGTTTCTGCTTGTAGAATGCCCATTTCCATAATGCTTAGCTTTTTCAATGTGATGCAGATGTCTAGTTTCACCGCTTGTGTTGAACTGTACTGTAAATATATGTTCTCATTTGAGGCGGATTAGTTGAAGTTCTCAGATAAGTATCAGCAATACTTACCGGGCATATTTTACTAAGTACAGCTTCGTGACTCGTTTCCAAGTGAAAAACTCCTCAACTACTTTTTACTTATACTGTCACTAATTTCACCAAACCCTGTATAAAGTTCAAAATTCGTACGACACAAAATCTTGCTATCAATGTTTTTACTGCTAACACATTTTTGCTGGTAGTGAACGGTGTATGAGGGTTTCATGTCGCTTACGAACTTTTGCCATTCTAAAGTTTAATCTTTTCTTTCTTTTTTAAAGCTAATGAGAAAGGAAGTAACGAAACATATACTAAAATGTCTGGTCACCTCAATCCTGGAGATGTTTACTATTATTTCTTCTGAAAGGTATAGAAATACAAGAACTATAGAAGATTAATTTACATTCGTATAAAGAAAAAAGTTATAGTATTTATAGGATTATTCGTATTCTGTAATAGATGTTTAATTTAAAAACGTGCGATTTCATAAATTTGACTCGCTCGGACTAACATTACTTGTAAAATCTTCAAATAATCCATATTTCCGTCATGTAGCCGACACTTTCAGAATCCAACATGATATCAGATTTTTGCATTGAAATACAAGAAAGGAAAAGATGAGTTTTAGTTATTGATGGAAGATAAAGATTTGAAACAATAAACAGTCTTTGGCAATGTTTCAGATTAACAGAGAAGCTATATTTTCCTTCGGCGGAAAAAAGGAAAAATCTTTTGCTATTGAAAATGATCAAATTTTTCCATATAAAATCAATAATACTAACACACAAACCCAAGGGCTATTGGGGGATATGACAATTATTATCAAAGGCAAGAGTGTGTTAAATTTCAACCTGAAGTTGTTTGTGTGCATTACTTTTGAATGTGATATTCGAAGTTAGATCTGAAGTCGAACACTGACTCCATGCGAAATTTCCACTTTTAAAATGAGCATTGGAATAAGGAAGATATGGTTGGAAGGTAATAATGATGGAACCGTGTTGTGTTCATCAGATCGAAATGTTGTCCTATAAATCGCTTAAAATGGAACAGTATACAAGATACATTCAGTAGGAATCGAACCTTAGTCTACTTTGTAATAAAACCCAGTGTTCTGAAGGATTATTGCAGATTAAATAAATGGGTAGCTACGAATGTTGTGGAAAATAATTTAACTTATTTATTGACGACTTAATATTATCATAATACATATATTATTAATTATATTATAAGAAGCAACAATTTCGAAAAGGAAGGCAGCTAAATTACATCCATTCTCAGAATTTTGAAAGCGTCAAATAACATCAAATAACCAGTTAATTACATTCATTAACTAAAACAGAACATAGGAGAAAAATGAATAAAATTCCAAACTTGGTAAAATCATTTGTCATTATATTCATTTTTCATGTTAACCCTGTTCAAGGCCCCAGAGCCACTTGAGGTAGAGGGTTAGAGAGTAAGAAGTACAGTTTATGGGATATGTGGGAAATATAACGGGTTAACCTTAGATTGGGGCATGTTAATATTGTAGTAATCGAGGAAGCATCCTCTTAGGAGTCGGATCCACAAAATAGAGGTTCGTGCGAAGAAGCTGCTCGAGTGAAACATCTCACCAATGGAATACGAAATGTGGTTCGCTACAATGTCCGTAGTATGGCAGATCTTACCCGTCAAGCTTAGAACTAATGTAACTAAAGAATGTAGTTCGTCTGAGTAATTTCCATGAAAATAGCGATAGAGCAGCGAGAGGCTTGCGATCTTTCGTCGTTGAGAAAGCGGTTGTAAAGTACATAATAATTTCTCCCCTATAAGGACGCGGAGAAGCTTTTGGACACTATCCAGACTGGAAAGTGAAGACTGAACCTCTCCTGGCCATATATGGCAACAGAGCAACATTTTTGGCCTCATCTCGCTCTTGTAAATGTTAGAGGATAGCAGAAAGATGTACTTAATGGAGCGCAACAGGGAACCGACCATTTTCTCAGAATGCATAGATTTTTTAAATTTATGAAATATTAGTGATATAAATATTTATATTCAGATAAATTAATATAAACTAAACAAATAATAAAAATTTGTTTTTACCATTTTGAGTTATACAAATAATTCACTCAATTGGTTCTGCCCAGTTTCACATTCTTCAAATAAAATTTGTTTAGCCAATTCCATAAAGTTGTAAAAGAATATATGAATTTACCAGCAGATATAACACATAGAGAAATTATATATACGATAGGTGATTGATACGGATCTTAACCAATGTACTAATCACGAGGAAGTGGGAAAGCTATTACTGCAATGTTCTAGTTGAACAGCCTTGTTGGGAATTTCTTTGACTCAAGCATCAAGACATCTGAGGTAGAGGCTTTATATATTCTATCGACAATCTATACAGTCGGTACATTTAAGTGCTTGCATCATATACAACTCTCGATTTATATAAATGCCAATTAAGTTATCCGCAATTATTTTCTTTTTGTTGGTTTATAATAATAGTTTCGTAAATATTGAAATAAAATAAATGGCTCTTTTCAACCATAAAATTTGACCCATTATACTTTTACATAAATACAACTTTACTATTCAAAATAAGCACAATCAGGATCAACACAATATGACCAAAATTCAACAGTTCATTTAGTGCATTGAAGTAAAACCTCGTGTTACACGATGTTGATAAACTGCCAGAAAATATTTTCAATTTGGCCTGCATTGGTGTAATTAGCACGTATATGCATCTAAGATCCGGAAAAGTGGTAATCGTTAGGGGCATTTCCATTGAATCAGTTTTTACACGGATTTTGAAGCAGAAGTTTAGCAGAAGTCTCTTTCGCTAACCAAAATTCTTGTTGATGCATCAGTTCCAAATCACAACAGTTAAACTTTGCTCTGACAATTTCAAGAACTCCATATTCCATGCACTAATAATGTTACAAGTGATTCCAACCGTACAACTGGTGCATAATTCCACGGAAATCACTTTCATAAATTTTTGCTTCGATACACTAAAAAAATAAATGAAAGTAATCAAAAGCAGAGATTTAGAATTATATAAGGATTTACGCATAAATGCAAAAAGATTATTGCATAAATGAAATACAAGAATTATTATTTTTTACAACCTAATAACATCGTACTAATGTTCAATGCTCATTTTAGTAGTAATAGTAATTTATGGAGGACTACAATACCTGATTTTAATTTTTTTCTGACTGTTTTATTTCCATCTATGAAGAAGCATTTTTTTTAATAAACATCAGAATAAAACGGTTTGATATTAAGCGAACCACAGTAAATCTTGTCCTGAGGTATCATTATTTTATATGGTTTCTTTCGTCTGATTCTTTGTAATTTTATAGTGTCAAACCAAAACCAAAGAATTTTGTTCTTTTGTCTCAAGAAACATGTAATACGAAGAATTATTAATAGTGGAATAAAGTTTCCCTATATTAATGATAATTTGTTAATAACAATAATAGAGTAATTTGCAGTTTATGCAGATCGAAAATAATTTTTTTAAAATAGATATTTTTCCAATTGAACCAGTTGAAAAAAAGTTATTTCATGAATTAATCAACATTTCAAGAACTACTTCGATGGATGAAGAAGTTTGTAAGATTAATACATTTCTTAGCTGAATTTTGATCTGATATTTTTGTGCATAATGTTCCATTTGAGATAAGTACATTGACAAAGAAGTAGATTATGTTGAAAAATATTTGTTGTATAAAATGTTTTTTACAGATTTATTTAGGAGTCATTAATTTAAAGTATAAATAATGCTGTATATATTCGCGTATCATGCGACTTTAAAAGACCAAATTTTAAAGTTGACTACAATAAATGGATATATATTCCTTCTTTGTATTATTTTATTGCAAGCACTTGAAGAAAGTTATATAGATAGATATGAACACTTTGCCATAGCTAGATTTTATCTATTGATATATTCTTCCATCCTATATTTCCCTTTTTGACCTAAATAAAAAAAAATCATTAAAGCTCCACGGCTTAGGTCGCTGATTATCTTTTTTCTTTTTTTCTGCTCTGCTAATGTGTTGTGCATATCTACGCAAAACAAGACAGCTTCCAGTTTAGACTTCCGGTTTAAAATGGTTTTGAAACTAGAAGAAAGTTATTTTCTCCCTCCTAAGCAGTAAACCTAATAAATCTCACATGGAAACGTCCGGTATTCATGGACAGTCATCCATATTCTGGTCAACATCGGATATTGTCTAGTCAGGTCGTCTCGGCAGAGATGAGTTTTCAGAACCACAAAATGACTTCATCTTGATTAATTTCCCTAGACATCATCATTCATGTAATATTACAAGTTCTGATCTTATGTGACAACGCATAAATATTGAATCGTTATCTTCTTTATATTCTTAATGTAAATAATGAATATATACAAGGTAACTAACTCTAAGGATACGATTTTAATAAATCTAACTTTTTTTTAACTTGTTCTGATTATCATTTCTTTTCAGATAAATGATGACAAACATCAAAAAGGTGAATCCTCAAATGAAAAGTGTCGTTATAATCATTGACTTAAAGGCTGAGCTTAGTGGTTTAGAGGTTGATCGCTTCATAAAGGTTTGTTGGCAAAGTTCACAGAGCTGGAAGCCGCTGACAGGAATTCTACAGCAGTAGCCAACCGTAAAACGCTTTCTAAGAATCCTAATACCATCATAACACCCAAATTTATAAGAAAACAACAAAAAATTATCGTTAAGACCTCCAAAATGTCAATTAACGCCATTGCTAAGACGTTCAAGGTTTCAAAGCATTCAATCGGTAGAATTGTGCGCGAGGACCTTCGATACAAGTTATGTGATGCGAAGAGGTCAATTCATGTCTACAATAACAAAAGATAACCGTCTGATCTGTGTAAAGTGATTGTTAAGCAAGATTAAATATCATGAGCCTGGAATGCTTTGCTTTTTCTCTGAAGAGAAAAACTTTGATCGGGATGAAAGGGTCAACCGAAAGAATGATATATAGTTATAGAGAGACCCCAACGACGTTCTAATGATCATGTAGACAATTTCCGGCAAATGTGATGGTTCTGGGATTAACGAGGAAGATTTAATTCTCCCCACTCAGTTAATGCTGCAATCTATAAGCTGTCGAAGAGGGTTGTGAAGCTTTGAATACAGAACGTTAGCAAAGGAAGACTGTACACCTACCAAAAAGCTTTTGCACAGTTTCATAAGGCCAAAACGACACAAGAATGGATGGGTTACACTCTCAACGAGCACGTCACCCCAAACATGTGGCCTCTTAGTCTAACTGATTCAAGTTTGCAGTGCGTAATAAGCGTAATCGAGAAGGAAGACAATCGATGACCTTATGACACTTAAAAGTCCGACACAACTGTCCACAATAGATAAAAATCTGATTCTGGTATGTCAACGTTTTAGAAATCATATTGAAGCAGTCATCTATGCTAACGGCGAGTTCATTAATTCTATGCTTCAAGAAGAGTTTCAGCAATGTTTATGCCAGTTTTCTTAAATAAAGCTCATATAGTTTATGCATCTTTTACTAAATTCATGCAAATCTTCTCAAAGAACTGAGCAACCTTTCATAATGACGAATACGTGGGTTCTCAGCCCAATCAAAACGCCTTCTCCAAAATTCTGATGTTTGGTTATTTGGTCAGACTTTTGAAAGTGGGTCAAACCAAGAGCTTTTCAGCACCTCCTAGAATTAACTACAAACTTCTGACTTTTACAATATCTTTTAAGAAATAGGAAAAATGAAAGTAACTGAGAAGATATAAACGTTTTATTTAAGTGAGATATCGAATTTTATTTGCATTACACATCAAAGAAAAAAATCAAACAAGTGTGGGCGGACTGTGGTAAAGACACAAGAATAATTTCATGAGTTTACGTGAAATAGAATTGGAGACGTTGGAAACAAGCGGAAAATGTGAAAGAAAATAATAAAAAAGAGAAAGCAAAAACATTGGTGTGAAAAATAAAAGAAGCAAAGATAAGGAAAAGGCATCAAGTGGAAAAGCAAAGAAAAATGGGAAAGACAAGAAAAGTGGCTTCATTTGGAAAATGGGAAAATAAAAAAAAGAAAACTATCAATTAAAGAAAAAAGACAAAATGTATAAATTGGAGAAAGAGAAAGAGGTAAAGGAAAAGGTATCAAGTAAAGAAATGGAAAAAGGTATCAAGTAAAGAAATGGAAAAAGGTATCAACTAGAGAAACAGAAAAAAGAAGAAAGAAGACAAGGGAAAAGACAAGTGAAGAACGAGAAAAATAGGCAAAGAAGAAGAAAGGGAAATGCATCAAAAAAAGATAAAAAGAAAAAAGAGAAGATAAGGGGGGAAAAGAAAAACATCAAGTGGAGAAGAATAAAGAAATGAAAAAAAAACAACCAAAAATAAAAGTAAAACAAAGTACAAGAGAAGGAAGAAAATGAAAAAAAGATAAAGAAAAGCTACCAAACGAAGAGAAAGAAGTGAGAAGACAAGGAAACATGTCATTGTGGAGAAAAGGTGAAAGAAGATGAGGAAAAAAGCAACAAGACTAGAAAATGAGAATGAAGAAAAAGGAGAAGAGAAAATGGCATTATGGGGGAAAAAAAAGTATTAGTCATTCCATGAAAAGAAAGTAAACCGTAAAGAGAGAAAACAATGAAAAATATCAAGTGCAGAAAAATGAAAATGGATAACAGATAATAGAAAGAAAAGGCATCATATGAAGAAAAGAAGAGAGAAGACAAGATGAATACACTAAGTGATGATGAATAAACTAAATGTAAATGTCTAGATATACTGATTAATCTGATTCAAACCTCATTTCAAGTTGAGAATTCTTTAAATAATAAGAAAAAACTATAAGACTCTCCAGCACGCCTTCTTTTGCCATCGCTTCTCTACAAGTGAAAGAAAAGAAACAAGACCAACTGAAACAGACATAGAAAAAGTCACGAATGATAAATGAAAAACAAAGACAATATAAAAAAAAATCTCTCAATGTTTGCTAGACGGTCATTTTGAAAGAGTTTCAATTAATTGATCCTGTCCATCCTTTAAACTAATCGTTTTCGTCAGTTTCGGGCTAAATAAAGAGTAGCCAATTAATTTACGCCTCAGACACACTCTTTTTCATTAACATCAATATCAATTGGTTTTATTATTTTGACTCTGTAAAAATATATGCACTAATAAAACTGAACATTATCTTTCTTTTTGTTTTAAAAATATGTAATAACCACTTGACCGATGATTCGAAAATAGTTTGAATTTGGAATGAGACGAAGTTGCTTCTTAAGTAGGTGAACTTCCTTAATTTCTGCTCATAAAAGATTATAAATGCATTATGTGATTATGCACTTACTAAAACCAAAGAATTCCTATTCTAAGTGCCCCAAAATTAGAAATTGTATTACGCTGGATGATTCCGTCCCCCCGCCCTGGTCTCAGCTGGGTGACGTATATGGGACGTAATAGGTAAATAGATAGTGTAGCTGTTGCATTCATAGAACGCAGAAAGGATATAACAGTATTTGACTTCAAAATGAGTGGTTGGGCCAAAAAGATAGAACCCTCTTTCTCCGAATTGTTCAAGGTTTTTCTCGATCAACACTAGTCAGGGTATACCAGGAATATATGAATTCTGGACATATATAACACATGTTTAAGATGTAAACTGCAGGCACCTACAGGTGATGTAAGAATAGGTTTACTAGTGATTGATAAGGATAGTAACTAACCATCGAATGAGGACATTGCATCAAATCATATCCTAATTCAACACTGATGTTGCTCAACTTATCATCAACATCCTATAAAGCGTACACAAGTCTTTAAAGTTTCGTGGTCTTCGACTAACAAGTGACCCATTATTGACATTACGTCAACCTATACTTAAACTTATCTGGACCAGAGAACATCGCCAGTGGAATACAAAAGACTGGTTCTCTGTCATCTGGTCAGAGAGTTGCGTTTCCAGCTTTCAAGTAAACGGCAGTGTCTGTATGTAAAGAAGTCCTTTGACTATGAATACAGACTGTCAGCGGCGTCTTGAAGATGCTCAGGGTGGCTCATTACAAAACGCCAGAGAGGTATCATTTTTACAATCCGTTCTTTTTTTTCAATTAGTATTATCCCATGCAAGGCTGTAAAAGAGTTAAAGGATGTGAAAGAAATAGGAACAGAAACATGAATAATGACCGGGAAAAGGAAAGAGTATTCAGGAGCACTACAGATAGCGATTGTCATTGCATTTAATTTTTTGCAGATTAAAGTTGAGTGGAAAGCATGGAGCCGGAAGGGAGTTCCACAAACGAGAAGTGCGAGAGAAGAAACTGTTACCATAGAATTTACGGCTACAATTAGCCAACTCAACTGTAAATTGGTGAAATCTTGACGTTAGTCTAGTGCTGCGCTTAAATACAAAAAGTCTAAGTACCATAGTGAAGAGCTCATCCAAACAATTGCCATGAAAGTATCTATAGAAAAGACGCAGTGAGGCAACCTTACGGGGGTGGGAAAGTGACTGAAGCCGAGCCGCCAGATCAGGACGAATAATATTGTTGATTATTCTTTGGATTTTGTCAAGGATCTCAAGGTAAATAGCAAGGGCAGCGGATTATATGTGGCAGCAATATTCTAAGCATGGAATAAGACTTATAGATATGTAAGGTAGATTCTGGAAAGAAAAATTGTCTTGCACGATACAGTGAACCAACTTTATAAGCAGATGACCTAGCAATGGATTCAATATATTCTTTCATGCCAGCTAAGAACGAGAGCTCGAGAAGATGCAACAAGTTACTTTCCTGGAAGATAGCATCAGCCATGCTGATGAAATTCAAAGACGCATCTCTCAGATGATTAATGGAGAGAACTTTAGTTTTGGAGGCGTTAAATTTTTTTTTTTTTTGTTCCACTTAACGACGGACTTGACGGCTGCCATTTTGACCTAAAAATAATAAAAATTATTCATGGAATAAGATTAATAAAATTCGTTTAGCGGGAGATAGTCTTAAGCGAAAAATTTCAGTTTGTGTCCATAATGGTTAATTAAATGTTGGGTTGTTTATAGAACGACAGACGAGTCATGACAAAACCACACTTGTAAGGATCAGAATGGAAGACAGAGTTATATCAAAAGAAATCTGATGGAAAAGTGATGTAAATTTAAACAAGATAGATATGAACAGACTGAGTTTTATTAGTAACTTTACATTTAAATTATTTTTCAAATACAATTCATCAATCAAGATTGTTTCGTAAGATAAAATGATCGTGTGTGTGTTAGGGAAAAACCGAAAGTAATTTTTCAGTAACCACTTCTATTTATTTTTCAAGCAAAGAATTATCTATAAAAAGGCTACAATTGACATTTTTATAAATTTCGCAGTTTAATATGTATAACAAGCTATAAATTGTATCGACACTAAAGACACTGTTTAGCAAAATATTTTATTTATTTTATTTTGTTAAATCTGTTGATAATAATTCAAATTAATAATTATTTAAAATTATGTCATGTATACTTAGCTTAATTTTAATTATTAATGTAGAAACAAATGAAAAATATTAGTTTCGTGTTTCGGCTAACTTGCAAGATTCCGTGATCATCGAACTGAGCAGTGAAATCCTCTAATATTTTTAATTATTATTTTAGGTCCAAAGGAACCCTTTTCAATAATCTACTCGTTTTACGCACGAACATATTCACACGCCTGCGTTACACACATATATATGTATGTATGCATGTAGACATGCATATACAGGGTGCAATGGGTAAACTGTCGCCATTTTATATTTTTAATTTCACGCATGCGCGTTATTTGTTTTTATAACTGCCAACAGGACTCTTCATCATGCCACACAAGCAAGAGAACCCAGTCATGGCTGTCAAACAATTTCTGCAAGCACATTACCCCTTATATCGTCAAATAACAAGACTGTAACCTATTTGATTATTATGCGTGGGGCGCACTTGAGCGAGAGACCAACAAAACTCCTTGTAACACACAGATGAAGGCAAGGATTATGGCAGTATTCACCAACAAGGAAACATTCCAGAATAGTTGTAAAAGATTCCGAAGTCGTTTGGAGGCCGTGGTTGATGACAATGCCGATTTTATTGAATAAATTTATTCTTTAGTATTTCAAGATATTTTTTGTGTAATTTTCGTAAATATATCTGTTAAATTAAATGTTATTCAGTATTATTTTTATTTTTGCATAATTTAGATGACAATTTATCCATCGCACCCCGTACGCGTCTGAATCTATGCACGTTCACAAAATGTTTATGCATCGGTACACAAGCATATCAAAGTCCATTCGTACAAATGCAATCCATTTTGATGCTTGTAGCAGTCAGGGCTAACAAAGTGAAATCGAGAAATAAATTCAATAATAATTTTTCTTACCTTCTTACCATAATCACGCCGATCATATGTAGTACAGTGGCCTAAGAAAAGTTTTTAGTTAGGAGAAATAAACTACATCCAATTTCAAAACTTAATTACGTAATCTCTACTCAACATAAATAAACAGTATTTGAAACTAGTATAGAGTAGGTCCTCCCTTTGCTAGTTTCAGTGCTCGTAATCAATTTTTCATGGATTTGATCAAGTTATCAACAATCGTCTGATCCATATTTTGCCACTCCTTTAGTAACGTTTTTGCTCCAAAACGTGCTCTATTGGATTCATATCAGGACTTTAGGCTAGCCATATCAGTGACTTGATTCCTTGCGATTCCTTCCAGGCCTTTGCTACTCTACTCGCATGATATTGATAAAGGTAGACATTCTTGTCAATCAGAATGGTTTCAATTAGTGGGAGTAGTTCTTTCTCTAATATTAATAATAATTATATGACAGTATTTTGGACCATTAAACCACTCATCAACAAGAATCAGCCCAAGTTTCCCCCCAAACCAGACAGCGCCTCACACCATTACTCTAATCCCTCCATGTTTCACGGTTGCCTGCAGACATCCGGTGTTCCAAGTTTCATTCTGATTTTTCCAAAAATAAACATATCTCGAATTCGAATATTGACAGAATTATTTTCATCTGACCAAATTACAGACTGCCAAAATTAATAATCTTTGCTCTCAAATTCTCGCATAGTTCATACGCCTGTTCCTGTTAACCTCTGAAATCAAGGGCTTCTTTCTTGCAACTCTTCTTTGTTAGCATAGCGCTTTCAGTCTTTCTCACCGCATATGGCGACATTTCCATGCTGATGACGACATCTTTGACGCTCTGACGACGGTTTCTGATGTCTTCCATCTTCAGCGCCTTTTTCGTTCATTCAGACACGATGCTTGGTTTTCCTGAACGTTGTTCCACACAACCATGGCCGTCTTCATTAAATTTCTTTATTATTAACCATTTCTATATTATTAACCATTTGATGGTTAACCTAGAAAAACCTAGCAATTTCTCTATTTGATTTGCTACACTGATGTCATCCTATTATTTGCCCTCGTTGAAATTTACCTATTTCCTTACTTCCGCAAACTTTCATTGTTGTTATCAAGAGTCGCAAAAACTTATCATAGCCCACTTTTATTTAGGTTTGTTTTACTTTCTCAAGAGTACTTACTCATGATCCTATTAAGTATTTAGTGAGATAGAAACAATGCCCCAAAATACAAAATTATATTCTTAAATTACGTTGTTAAGAAATGTCTTTGTTTGAAATGGAAAGAAGAATCTGAAGAACAAATTTCAAATGTAACGAATCATTAGAAATGTTTCTATACAGTAACAATTATAGCAGTGGAGGTGTTTGATATCCTTGAAAAATTATCTATAAAAAATGAAAGTCAATTAAGGTAATACAAGGAACTTTAATTAAAATGAAAAATAGTTTAAATACAAATATTTGAATGAAATTTGTTTTTCCAAGATTCATGAAGCTTCTAAAACGGAACAAATTCACGAATAATTTCCTGTTTATGATACTAATTTAAATAGAAGAAACAAAGTTTCATTTTTAAAAAGTTTTTGACATGATACTGAACAAGAGTTCATTACATTTGGAAACTTCTCTTACAGTGATGTCTACTTTTTACAAAGAGTCACCCGAGGTAGAGGATTACAGAGTAAGAGTTACAGTTTATGGGGATATCCCCATAAATTATACTTCTTACTCTGTGAGGAAGATAACGGTTGACCGTAGACTCTAGTCCACAGTCAAACCGTTATCTTTATCACAGGTTAAGATTATAGTGATCGGGAAAGCATCCTCTTGGGAGTCGGTTCCACAAAGCAGCGGTTCGTTGAAAAAAGACGCTCGAGTGGAACTTATATCTCACCAATGGAATACGAAAGAAATGAGGGTGGTTCGTTACAATCTGCGTGGCATGGAGACAATAAACAAAACAGATCTTGAAAAGTAACTAGAGAAAGTTTTTGAATATAAACAGAAATTATATACCGAATGAAGAACTGATACAAACAATTTAAATGGAAATAAATGCTAAAAAACAATTATGATGAATTTGATAGAAAAATGTATGAAAATTGCAAAAATTTAAGAAAAATGCAAAGATTTAACTTAGAATTGCAATGAGCAAATTACAGACAATGTTGTTAGAAAAGTACGAGTCCAACACTCTTTGCCTGCGTCACAACACTCACTAGTTATATGAGATTTAACAATTGTCTCTACCTACATTGATGATGACTTCGGTTAATTACTGGCGTAGTTTTCTTTTTGTCTGAGAATCATTCGTAATTTTGGAAAGTCGAGCATTTAAATTAATCGAGAGTAAATCTTTGCTGTCTTAAATTACGTATATATATATATATATATATATATATATATATATATATATATATATATATATATATATATATATATGTGTGTGTGTGTGTGTGTGTGTGTGTGTGTTATTTGTTATTTGTTGTTTATCACATTTTTGCTATCCAATTTTCTAATTTTCATCGGATTTTTTAGGCATCTTGTGAAAGAGAACATCTCATTAGGCTCAAGGCTGCTTAAATAAGATATACAGTCCGGATGGAAAGTAATATATTTCACATTTATAAAAAAGGTTTTATTAAGCAGGTCTCTTCACTAAGCTCTAAGTTTTTTAAATATCTGTATAAGCGTCACTTTGAGATAATCTTTAACCTACTCTTGATGCTTTTATTCCTTTTAATTAACTTCATATATCCCTCGTCATATTTTGCTTCTTTCAACTATCAACTAAGACAACCTAATAATTGTTGAGCGAGGAGATTAAAGTTTTTCTCAACTTTTAAATCTACTTTAAGTTTTCTGATTTCTTTTCTATTTATAAATAAAATCCACAAACCTTTTTTTATATACACTGGTTACACATTTAAACTGCAAATCCCTTTGTTTGAACATTTTCTATTGATGTCACTAAAACGACCTTAAGAACAAGACCTTTTAGTTGTCTCTAACCACTGAACTATAAACTTAGGAGCCATTTACAGTTCTTTGCTTTATATTTCCAATGATTCAATGAGTTTCATTTAACGATCCTAATTTTATCAGAAACGAAGTAAAAACGTACATTCTGACGTACAATCCAGTCAACCAATAGACGCACTAATAATCAACCACTGAAACGCATACAACTGCTCCAATATCTGCGACTTGAAGCAAACATTTGAAATAATAGGAACGGATTAATACAATAAAAGCTTACAGAGTGCAACTTTGACCAGTTCTTGACGTTTTAAAACCTAATCCTTTCTCTTTTATTTCTTTCAGAGAGAATATTCCTGGGAATGTTTCTGTTGTGATTTTGTAAACACTCACGAAAACGAAATGTTCGACATCGTGAAAATATCAAATTTTCTTTCTAATGAAGTGTTAAACTAAACAAAATTGTGCATTTTGAGTATTGCCATTCAAGCAAGATTTTATACATAGACGGATTCTTTCGTACTCATCAGTGCTTTTAAACACGAATCTGTTCTTGGTTGTTCAGCTTTTATTTTTATTACAAATATATATTGCTAGTCATTTTTGTTTACTATGAAAATGTATTGCTGGTATTTTTACTATAAAAATGTATCTATATACTTTCATAGTATTTTAACCCCAGTTTGAGGTGCTCACTATTTGCCTATAGCTGGGACCCTAACAGGTGCTACAACCCCGTGTCAGGATGGACCTAGGAACAACAGCAACTAAGGGGTGATCCCATGCTCCTCATAAACTTCCTGATCAGGGGCCTTGCTGCCGTATGTAGTTTATATTCATACCCAGGACGGTCTACTGAAAAATATTAGAGTGCCAATATTAATAGGAGCACTAGAAATAATTAAAAACTCAAATACAGAAAAAAATTTCAGGAAGCACAATAGAAAAGGCTGCACTCATGAGTATCAATCACATACACACTCAGAAAATATTTTAAATGTAATCTGCTCAGAAACTTTCTAAGAAAAGCCTTCCTTTGCCTCAAGACTAAGACAAAAGACTTCGTGAAGGATTGCGTCAAACAGCGAATCAGGAAATGTAGAAATAAGAATTAATCCTTCATAGTTATTTTCCTTCTTTATTCACAATTAGAAGGCATCAAATTGTCAGAGCATCAATGCAATACACTTTTTTTTCTTTTTTAAAATTTGAATCGAATATAGTGATAACATAGGATCAGCCCTTACAAAGTTTGCACTGGTCAGGTAAAATTTTCCATTTTGTCAAATTCTCATACAAAAAGAAATAATTCGGAAGATTACTTTGAGCAACCAAGAAATTCAACAACAGTTGTTTGTTTTTTATTTGACTAGTAATTAAGTAATTAAGGTACGATATATAGATAGAGGACAAAAGTAAAATTTTGATTCTTTTCTTTTTTAAGATTGAAATTGAAGAAAAACCAGAGCAAAAAGTAAAATAAGACAATTTTTAAATTTTTCCATTTTCTTCTTCATAAATAGATTTATTTCTTCTTCTAATTCTTTAGAAGCAATATGACATATTTCGAAGCATTACATGTTGATGCGTACACAGTGTCGAGCGTGAGATATATACACATACGTATATATATATATATATATATATATATATATATATATATATATATATATATATAATACGCAGTAAGACTTAATAATTATAGGTTTCCGCTTTATATATTCTTCAACCCCTAAAGGAGAAGACCCAAGTGAATAATAATTAAAACTAAAACTTTTTATGTATTACTATTGTATATCGAAAAACGGCTGTCCTATTTTTAATTAAGTGTCATTAATGGTGAAAGGAAATAGGCTCTGACTAAGACAGTTGTCATATTCATACAGGAAGTAATTATTCAAGCTTATAGAATATCGGCATTGAACTATCGACATTGGATGCAATGAAAATGAAAAAGTAGTTTTTCCCATAAGACATTATTACAATGACACTTAACAAGGAAGAGACTATAAATTATAATTATTTTTCTGCAACTATTTTTATATCTTCGTTACTGAAAGTTTGATCGATTTCATACGCAGCATTAATTTATGTACTTGGCCTTAAAGTGATTTATTGATGCATCACTATTCCGAAAAGTTTTTTGTTACTTCCTGTAGTTGCTCTCATTATTTATTGCAAATACTTCAAGAATCATGTGTATTGATTAAAAACAACGATTGTTTCATTAAAATGTTTGTTACAACAATTAGCGTTACATCTCCAATTACCACATTTGCTCAAGTTACCAATTCTACTATAAGCATAACTAATGTCATCACTTCATGAATTCATACTAACATAATTTCTATTGTTACTTAGTCTTTGGTATGACGATAAACTACATCTGGCAGCAAGGCCTCTGATCGGGGGTTTTACTACTGTTCCCAGGGTGGTAGCACATGTTAGCGCCCATGCTATGGCAAATAGGGAACCCCCAAACAAACAAACAAAAACACTATGAAATTATTAAAAGAATACCAAGAATACGCATTTATTTGAAGCCATAAAATTGTGTTCAAAATATTTACATTTAGGCATTAAATAACTCCTAGAGATTGATATTCCTCTAAACAAAATCAACCAGCCAACCAACTATAACGAAATAGAAAAATAAGCACAGGTGGTAGCGCCATAGAGATTATAATCCAGTTTCTGAAATGAAAACCATTAAGGCAAACGGAATATTTTGATTTCAATGAGAAAAAACATTTTGTCTGAAGAAGAGTCAGATTAAAATTCGCCAACGTTTGAATGAAATGAACCTACTTAAAATTCCTATGATGATACTTATACGCCATTATTTACTTCATTCAAAACATTCTCTCTGCCACTGTTGGAAATATTCAGTAGGTTGTTTTAAACATGATTGATTTTTACTCAACAATATAAAAGCGCATTACAAGAATTCTGGACAAGATGTGAACAATTATACCTTCAGCAAAATATATGGAATTATACCTTCTGCAAATTCATAGAAACAAAAAAATAAAAATTGTACTACCATGGTGCCTAATGTAAATTTCTAGCATTATTGCAATCTGCATTTTCATTTTTATTTCTCTTAGTACTTCCGAATAAATTTCTCTTTCTTTTTTTTTTTTTCGTATGAGTGACATAACCGAATATTTTCTGGGGTGCAGCATTGATCCTTACTTCGAATTGATGATCTAAACACCAATTGATTCCGAGAGATAGAGGTGAAAGAATATAAATATTGACTAAATATACACAAATTTTCAAACATACATGCTTGTGCTTTTAATTACGGGATTAAAATAAAACATAAACAAATATTGTATATATTTATGAACACTATGAAAATAAATAGTTCTATCTTGGCTAAGTTTGGCAGAAATTAATGATTTCAACGGTCGAATTTTATTTGATCAATTGCTCATTGCTTATTCGACATCGAAAGAAAAAATATACATTTTCTGTAGATTAATTTCTTTATTATACAGGGTGCGATGGATAAATTGTCGACTAAATTACGCAAAAATGAAAATAACATTGCCATAATCCTTAATCTCCCCTTACATTTGGTTACCTAACTCACCAGACTGCAACCCCATTGATTATTATGTGTGGGATGCAGTTGAACGAGAGACCAAGAAAACTCGTTGTAAAACCACCAAAGATGAAATGAAGGCAAGGATTATGGCAGCATTCACCAACTTAAACAAGGAGACCGTCCAGAAGAGTTTCAGGAGATTCCGTGAATGATGACAGTGGGGATTTTATTGAATAAATCTACTATTTAGTATTTCAAGATATTTTTGTGTAATTTTGGTGAATATATCTGTTAAATGAGATGTCAATGTTGTTCTCATTTTTCCATCATTTAGACATTTGTATAATGTCAGTTTCACGCCTCGAACTATCTTAAGATCTTCTATATCAATAAATCCCATTTCTCCGATACTGAGAACTCTTCCTTCATAAATATAGTAAATTTTAAATTTTCAGTATTATATAGGCTAAGCTTGTCAAATGTCTTACAACTTCTGCGTTTACGTATCTCCTCGTAGAGTTCATTGAATGCGACAAATTCTATTACAGTCCTGAATGACTACATTTATTTCTCTTGAAAGTACATTGTTCATCTTTCTTTCTGATGTCGAACATTTGAATTAGTGGATTCTCAAAACTTGATCGGCCTGATTTGCTTTAGCAGCAACGATGTCACTGACCTCAAATAACCATTTTTCGATTTCCTTAGAATGCATGCTATTTCTTTCTTGGCAAAATCTAAGAGTAGTTTTAAAAATACCAAAATCTGTGGTACGAAAAACGGCGTGTTTTATAGTCAAAACAGTTCGATGAAAACCTGGTTGACGAAACAATTGCCACATATGTTCTTCATGTATATCAGAAGTTCGATTTGTTATAGTTTTATTTCGAAAGTAAATTCGATAATAAGAATGAATGTATATCTAACGGCTTGTCTTGTCTTGGTTTCAGAATCTGGTAAGTTTCTCCAAATTTAAACTGTTCTATATGTTTTTCTGAGTGGACATTTTTATGTTATTTTTTGTGGGGGGTGCGTTTACCCCTAGCTGTATCAATGTGGCTAAACAAAATTACTTCTTGGGAGGCCCATCACATTTAACAAACAGAAACAATTCATTAATGTATCATAGTTGTTTATTTGGGAAACAAGAAACAATGAAACAAATTCCCAAATTCATATTATTTAGTTTTCAATCCCACAAATATTTTCCATTCTTGCATAATGATACTTCACAGCTTCCCCACATTTGGGTGTGACTCAGTTTGCACCAAACTTATGTAAAATGTTAGAAAATGATTTTACACTGGCAATGTTTTAAGCTCATATAAATATTCCTCTGTAATTCTGAAAATTCTTCCAATTTGTGTAGTTGCAATAACTTTCATCCAAAGACAATGATTTTTATCAACATCCAGTCTAACATCTTTATTCATAACTTCTCCCCAAATGTTATAGTTTGAAACATTTCACTTTTCAAAAGCTGATGAAATTAGCTTTCATATTATCTATAATATGATTCCATCTAATTTTTCTCGGTAAGCCTATTTTATCTATAATTCTAACGGACTAATCGTGTTGGCTGGTGATGGTTGTACAGGGTAAGGTAGAAATATTGCCCACATAATGTTAAGTTATTAGTGGCAATGATGTCTTCATCTAGCTAATGTCTTACTGTTATGTAGGATGTATTTATGCCATACTTTGTATAATGATGTAAGTGTATTCAAGTTGCATGATTCAAATCTACTGGTTCACCTAAACACGTCATTGTCTGGTAACTGCTACGTCCTGCCCATTTGTGTTTGTTCAGATTCCTGGTACCCAAAATATGATCCCACAAGGATAATGCACCATGTCATCAGCTCAGAATTTATTCGAAGAAACATTCTGGAGACTTCAAACAAATATTGTGGCCAACACATTTACCTGACACGAGCCCAATTGAGAATATAATATCAGCAAGCCGTAAGCATATATCGTGAAAACATGGATCAACATCTCTCAAGATTTCTGACCATTAGAATCAATGCTACACCGAGTTACTGTATTTCGCCGAGATAGTTGTAATTTTATATGATACTAAGCATTTATTCTGTGAATTTTGACACGCCAGAGTATATATACATATAGGTAAATGAATAAGTTAATAGCCTAATAATAAAAATATATTTCTTTTACACGTTTTTTTTACATAATATCCTTTGTTAATGCACCTAATTAATCACACAGATCAAACACTATACAGTGAAAATTCCAGCTCATATTCATCCATCGTTTTATACTTATGTATGTATGTATATATGTATATGCGCGCAGTTATTCATATTTTTTAAATATTCAGATATATTTAAATATTTATATCCAGGAATGTACTTTGCTTTTTACAATATACACATATTTTAATCAATTCGATCTATAAAACAGCTAAGAAAATACAGCTGTGATCTCACACTTGAATGGATATTTTCCCAGATTTGTAGATCAAGAAAACAATTGTGTTCCAAATTCTGTTGGAGTATTAACAATGCATACAAGACTGATGTTGTCCTATCGTCGCAGACAGACACGCTGCACACCTCTTTTTTTTTTGCCTCAAGCTTCGAAACAGGGAAATTAATAGTAGTGACAGGATGTTCATATCTATCGAATTAGCACCATGCATCGGAAGCAAGCGACGAAACAACTTCCGTTGTCGTCAGCCATTTAGTGATCGCTGCATTGTCATCTCATCTCATGAACTAAGTGATGTTGTCAGTCTTGTTTCTTTTGACTTTTTCTATAGCCAATTTTTTACCTTTTTTTTTCTTGCTTAGCGTCTATTTCGAGGGGGTTATCTCCTCTTGATTGGAGTCAAGGGGAGATATCGGATTGTCATTTCCTCACTCCAGTGTCACTGTTTTGTGTAGTGCGTTGCTTCGTTTGCTGCGTATTTTTCTGTTTTTCTTTTTGATCTTGAAAACAATTCACAGCAAATATCTATTTTCAATTGTCACCGCTTTTCTCTTGATTCGTTTGTTCTCTTTTTCTATTTTCTCTCTTGATTTGTTTCTTTTTTCTCTCTACTTTCTTTCTATTTATCTTTTTATGTCATTTTTCTGAGTTTTGTACTTTTCGAATCTAGCTTTTCAAGTGTCGTTTTTTCGATCATTTTTCCTTTTTCTTTCGACTTCGTCTTTTACTTTTGCAATTCTTTTTTTTTTCTCAATTCCTCCCTGTTTCTTTTCACTTTATAAACTTTCTTTTCAATCTTTATTCTTGTTTCATTTATTTTCATTTTATTTTTATCGAACTTTCCATTTGGTCTTACTTCCGTTTTGTAAATTTAACTCCCTAATCTTTTTTATTCTTTACAGATACATTCAATTACAAGTTAATTCATAGAAGCGGTTTGCGCAAAAAAATTGTAAATTTCTTGTCCGTCATTTTAACGTCTTATTTTCACATAAATAATATTCTTAATTTTAAGTTGAATTTAAATGATCGATTTTTTCAAATATTTTATCAAAAAAAATATATTACCTTTAATTGAATATTATGAAGATGGTTATAATTTAAAAATTGATTACAAACAAACACATCCTACGAAATTTCCTTTGAATATTTTAGGTGCACAATTGATATGTATAAGTTGGTTTGTTGGCTATATATATATATATATATGTGTGTGTGTGTGTGTGTGTGTGTGTGTGTGTGTATGTTTGTGTGTGTCCGTGTGTGTCCGTGTGTGTGTGTATCTGATTTTATTATTCAACAAAATGTTTTCGCAATAAAATTATTAACCAATCAAACGATGTCCGAAAAACGTTCAGTATATACTTATATTCATGAGATAAATATATAATGTAAAATTCAGCTGATATCTGCTTTTATTAAATATTTACATTATTTGATGTTGTGATATTTTATTATGCAACTCGATAGCTCTTCATCCTATTTAAATATTTTTTTATTACTTCACCCCAAGCAAAAGCCAATGAAACGACTAAAACGCAAGGGAGGGAGAATGAGAGAATATGAAAAAAAAAAAACACTGTTAATGAGCAAGAATAATAAAAGAAAAAAAAATATGAAGGCAGAAGATAACAATTGACAGGCTGAATTAATTAAGCGCTAAGGACACTGCCTACTTGTGTTGAATTTGTTCATATGAGTTAAAAAAGGATATCACTTTAGACATTAGCAGCTGCAACAGATACATGTGTTTCCAACTAGAAAATTCCAAATATGTAAAGTACATGTATTTATGTATATGCGAGTGTATTTCAATGTTTCAATGTTCCAGTGTTTTCAAAGTCTAAAAGGGAATCCATATAAGTTTTATAGCATTAACGGGGGTGGGGGGAATAACTGATACAACTTATCTCCTGTAGCAAAGACAGTGCCATAAGAACAATTTTATCCGTAGATTGAATAATTGGTTTGATTCTGTATTCATACATACATATACATATCTCCTCTGCATAGATATTTCTCTATATGTGAACTGTATCTAAATTGTATATGTGTTTGTGTATCTTTTATTATATAAATTTGTTTAAAAACAGCAAGCCAAACGTTTACCGTTTCATGAGAAATGACTATATACATAATGAGTACTCAATGTATTTTCAAAAATTGAAAATCAGTGCAATTTGAGCTTTTTTTTCTAAAATATTGTAAAAAACATCCTGCAGATCATTAAGCAGTAAACGCCAGAGCATATTAATTATTTTGTTTCAACAGCGAATAGTGACAGTCTTGTATGCTTGAAGACAATCTTTAGTTCATCCTGTATATATATATATATATATATATATATATATATATATATATATATATAATAAAGAGAAAGAACAGTAAGATATATAATCTGGTGTTCTTATTAATAGTTTTATTTTTACAAAACAGTGCTCATTGCAAATCTACAGAGCATAAATATTATACATTTACTAATTTAAAAATACGTTTCCATCGCTACACAGGAATTACCATGTTTCATACACATACATTCATAATATTAGTTTCTAAGGATACGGAGAAATCCGATCATTTTAACAAGAGGCGGTATTCATTTTCACTGACAACTATTATATCAAAATATGAGTTACTTTCGGAAAGAGGTTAAGTCAAGGTAGGGTAGGAGTGCCTTTTCCAACGAAAGATGACATCCGTTCGCCGGATGTCATCATTCGCTTGAAAACACGTATTGAGCGGTTGTCCCAAATCGCTTAGCGAGGGGCGGTACCAATGGAGACATGATAAAGTTTGAGGAGTCCTTGCAACAATAGCATGAAGAAGTCTAAAACAAAACAGATATAAACCGAATAAAAAGACGATGAATTTTGTCAAAGCCGAGGAAAAAAAGACATCACAGAAAAAGAAAACATACTTCCTCAGCTCTGTCCCAGACTGGCAATTGAGAGTAGATATCGCAAGCAGCTTAAATTTCCAATGGAAATAATACAAACTGAGCTTCGTCTAGATATGGTTATTTATTCTGAAAAGACCAAGCAAATCATCATGTTAGAATTAACAGTCCCTTGCGAAGAGAATATGGACGAAGCCCACGAAAGGAAGCTTGGAAAATATATACAGATTGTAGAGGAATGTAAAACACGTGGTTGGCGAGCCCAGTACGGACCGATTGAAATCGATTGCAGAGGATTTGCTGGACGATCACTATGCAAGATGCTGCCCAAATTAGGTGTAACAGGCTTAGAAAAAAACAAGGCTATCTGCTCAATAACATTAGAAGCAGAAGAAGACACCAAATGGTTATGGTTGAAAAGATCAAGTGATTGGCAGTCAGTAAGGAGATGAAAGGAAGTAGCGATTGATATTTTTTTTATTTGTTTGTTTTGTTTTTTGTTTTTGTTTTTGGGGGGGGTTTGGGGGGGTATTTTTTATTGGGGAGGAGGCTGGTCTTGGGTATGACCTAAAACTACAACCAACATTGGAGTCTCGACTAGGGGACAGAATTAGGGTACCCCGAGCCATTGTAACCTACGGGTGATCTCTAGCTAAGATCTAGCACTTGTTTGCTTCCTACCAGGGTTACGGTATATTTTTTATATATCTATTCATTTTCTTTCTTTCTTTATTTATTTGTATGTTGGTGTGTGAGTGTGTCGGCGTTGATGTGTGTGTGTGTGTGTGTGTGTGTGTGTGTGTGTGTGTGTGTGTGTGTGTGTGTGTGTGTGTGGCTCGTACAGGGGGAGGGTCAAGGAAAAAAGGAAGGGGGAATTTTTTTTCTACTTCGGGCGAATGATTAACATGAACGGAAAGCAGAACGTGATTCTTGAGCGCGTTTTTGTATGTGTACATGTATGTGTATGTGTACATGTATGTGTATGTGTACATGTATGTGTATATGTCTCAGTGAAGGAAACAAATCGTTAATTACCAATTCAAGCCGAGCACGCTGCCATGTTTCTGACCAGATAGAAATTATGTGTACGTTTGCTTCCTTTTTTATTGGAAGTGCGCACATTGCTGGTGAACCGGAAGTTATCTGAGAGTGGGCTATAAATTGCCAAGTGTGTAGTTATAAAGATGTGAAAAAAACTGTCGCTAACGGAAGGTACACAAGTCGATACCCGATCACTATCGGCTGGGTCACCGTGGAGATGGAGGTATGATGTTGAAAGAACCGAAACACCTAATATACCTCGGCTAGAAACATCACTGATGATGTGTACCAAAGCATCCAATAGATGTATTTTACGATATATATATATATATATATATATATATATATATATATATATATATATATATATATTATTATTATTATTATTATTATTATTAAAATAATGTAGCTTAATTAATATTGTAAAATATTCTTTCAAAGAATAAATCAATAAAGTTAATGTAATCACTTAGCTAACAGATTAAGAAGGCATTAACTCACTGACCACTCGCTAAACGACACGATCCTTGTTTTTATTAGTTGTACAATAGATTAGATGTTTGGTCCATATTGCTTGCAAGTACTTTCGGTAAAAACATTTACCATCCTGAGGCTTAGATGTTATTTTTTCTCAATTTCAGCTAATTTCGGGTAAAATTCCATGATAAAAATTAATGTAATACTTGTTGAAAAATGTTTTATTAATAAGTGTGATAACAGTTAAGAATTTTTTGGAATGTGCAACGTTAGGTTTTGGAATATTGCAGTAATGTAGTAATTCCCAATTTCTATTATTGTGAGTGTTTTTCCGTTTAAAACAAATTTAAATTTAAAAATTTCAGTGCAACGCCAATCGCCATCTTCTGTTTCTTAAGCCTGTTCTTCTGTGTTTCTTAATCCTGTTCTTTTATTGTCCTTTCTCCTCATTAAAGTTTTCTCTTTCTCTTTCACTTCTATTACTCACCTTGCGACTTGGTTGCATTATCGCCGTACTTCGGGTGAAATGATTTAAAAATATATAAATAAAAGGAATGTCCTATCTGTCTAGTACAATCATCTCCATTCGAACTCCGATAATTCAAATCGCCTTGCCACAAGCAGTCTTGTCAGTGTTGATACTCACTCACTAGATGTCCGAGCTATGTCGTCATTTTACATATTTCTATTA
This sequence comes from Acanthosepion pharaonis, assembly GCA_903632075.3. Lineage (NCBI taxonomy): Eukaryota > Metazoa > Mollusca > Cephalopoda > Sepiida > Sepiidae > Acanthosepion > Acanthosepion pharaonis. The sequence goes on along the minus strand of CAHIKZ030005431.1, from coordinate 445,721 downwards.
CAGAACTTTTGGCACGCACATACATATATATTTCGCAAAGTTTCATGTGAGAATCCTGTATACCAAGGTACGTTCATATGATTCTGTATTAAGACACGTTTCTATGTGTTTCAATGGGGTATGCCTATGTGGATACTTAATTATGCGATGATATATATATATATATATATATATATATATATATATATATATATATAGACACGTTTCTATGTGTTTCAATGGGGTTTCATGTCGATGTGAATTATGCGATGATATATATATATATATATATATATATATATATATATATATATATATATATATATATATTTAAAAACCAGGTAAACACGAGGTATGGGGTAAACCTAAGGAGGATAAAATCCAGAGAGCTCAATATAAATCCAGAGCAAATAATTTGAATAAAAACAGACCACTTTTAAGGTTCCATGTAATAAATTATTTCACCACAGCCCTTTTAAAGGACTGCGGATCATCAGACTTTACTTCCAAACAAAAATGAAAAGAAAATTTACACATTGACGGGCCGTATTAAACATGTAAATTAACAGAAGTGAAAGTAGGTGGAGAGACAAGACATTTAAACGGTTAAATGTGTCAATGTTCATTTAAACACCATGTCTTCTCACTCCCCCCTCACTTTTTTATTGGAGATTCAAAACATAATTATGAAATTTCACCCAAATTCAGCAGTTTTATAGTTTCTCCATTTTCCAAGTTCTTTTTCTTTTCTTATTATTAATACCACATAAAAGACAACAATTTGATTTCATACTAGAAATGTTTCTCTTGTATCTCATTATCCGAAAATTATATTTAGTCCGACTCTTTACATATATTTACAGATTTTTAACTCAAAGTTTACTTCCCAAACAAATCAACGAAACTTTATAGAACTTTTAACTAGTACGAAAGTAAACAACCTATAGTTAAGCTGTTTCGCAAAAGAGATAACTATGTGTCTACCAGTTTATTAAGCAATGAAAATCAGTTTACGTAAGTGATAAGTCGATAAAATCTCATATTATGAGACATCCTAATATGTAGCGATATATGAATAATAATTATTGTCGTTTGTGACGCAATCAATGGGGCTGGGTGCATTATAATGTCCTGAGGCAAATCTCATTTATATCGTTATCCTTTCCAGGTGTGAATTTTTAATCAATTAATACAATTAATATTTTGAGACATTCGTTTGGAAAGTTGCAATTAATAAGTCAAATTTTTACTTACAAATATTTAAAATTGTGACAATCAATTTGGAATATAAGTAGACAAAGCTAATGTCGGTTGGAAGATTATGAGACAGAAACGATTGGATTTCAAGAAAACCCAGAAAAAAATAAAGCAGATTAAAGGTGAAGACTCTTTAAGTCTCGACATCTTTGATCTTTTATCATAACTTTAATTCAAATACACTTTTAATCTTTCTACATTTTCAAAATATTATGAGGGTGGGTCAATAGATCTGTAGCTTGCCAGGAAGGCGATTATGTTGAATAATAAATGTAAATATATGCAAAATAAATGTCATTTTCATTACTATCCTACGTATTTATTGATATACTCTATTGATGCATTAATGTCTTCAGCTGATTTGAAATTCGCTTCTGGTTAGAGAAATGCTGATTCTCTAATGAAAATAGAATCTTTAACGATTGTTTTGATTGTTCATAGCGATGCATAAAAATGATCTGAAAAGTGAAAGATTTTATTCCGCTAACATGTGGCCATGCAATATGTACAACCACTCCTCACTGAACATTTTGCCCATTTAAAGACCTCGGATTTACTATATAAACACTGTTATAAAATATACAGCTATAAAATCATATGAAATAAAAAAAAATCGGTATTGTGCTAGACTATTCAGAATTTATTTTTGTAATTTTGGTAAATTCTATATATTCTTAGGTTTTGCTGATTTTCTCTTCAAAATGGGTCAAATTAAATAAAATGAAAAGTAAATAAAAATTCACTGGTATTTACAATATGAACCGAAGTAATGTGTAGAATATAAAACTGATTTTCGAATTTGTTTATCACGTTTGCTGTTCAGTGCATTGCTGTATTTTACCAATACTTAAAATTAAATTAGAAATGTAGAAATAGTGGTCAGGTACAACTTCTTATTTAATAACCAACTCATTTAACGATCAGCTCGTTGACACCGAGCCCGCTCGTTGCGTAAGGAGTGGCTGTATTATCTGCGATGGCATAATTCATTAATATCACTTCGAAGTAAATGTTATTTGATAATGGCATTTTAAAGAGAGTTTCAAGATCTATTTGTTTGTTATAACATTCTCACACGATTTTCGTATCTCCGAAATCGGAAAGCAATAAGTATTTGTAATTAATAGCTATGAATTGTCTTATTTTTTCCGCATTATTTACGCGTTTTATCCGGTTTTATCGCTTGCCTCTCCTCATATCCTACATACAAATAGGACATTGACACCGGAATTCCGCAAGCGAAATTCCCAGAACAAAGGAAATACAAACATCCATAATGCATGACATGTCTGGTCACCTTTTTCCTCTAATCGTTTCACCATTAAATGACGCCACGAATAATTAGTGCTATGCCTTGGCAATGGAGATGAATGACAAATAAACATGGTTGCCGATTAGTTGACAAGAATTTTAATTAACTGGTTGTCTTTGAGATGGACAGAAAGCAATGATGAATAGGCGTCAATCAGCATCATTGTTTTAAATGATGAGAACTGATTCATGAAACATCATGCCTTGTGATTTCTTAGTTCCACAAACTGAGTGCAATAATATATTAATTGTTATAAAAGATGCTATGATTAAAAGTGTAATGATTCAGAAGACAGAAGACATACGACAAAACTATTACAACAAAATTCATTCATAAAGTTATTAGCCTTGTGTACAAATTTTATTTACTTTTTATTTACTAGTATCGTACCTAGTATTTTACTTGCTTGTTTTTAAGGCTATACTTCGGTTGGTCTGCTTTCCAGTCGTCATTAGATTATCTTTCTTTAAAAGAACCATTTCTCTGTTCCTGATAATGTTTTATTTCCAACACTCGGGTTGAAATTAATTATGTGTGAAGCAGATAATCTGAATCGACTAGCAATGATAATTTTTTTTAGTTTCAGGCCTCTGAAAGATGTCTGTAAACGTGCAAATATTCTTATACAAACTAGATATGGCAGGTTTTCAAAATCCCGTCATAAGCAAATGGGATTCTATCTAAAGCCAATTCCATAAGAGGCATTATATATTTTCGCAATTTTTTAGATAAAGTATTTAAATTATTCCAATTTACTGGTTTTCATTCAGTTTATCCATATTGCTTTTTATCCCATCGCTAAGGTCGTTTTTACATTCTACTACCAATATCCCTGACGAGATTTGAATAACATTATATATTTATTTGTCTCTTCCATTTATCATTTACTTTTTATATGATAATACTGTTATATATTTTGGAGGCCTAATTTTAATTTCTTTATTTTTATTAATTTATTTTAATAAAAAACTAAAATAAATTATGAACATACTGATATAGATAAATAGATTTGACCACGTCTACACATAAGTGCAGACAATATATATGTGTGTGTGTATATATATATATATATATATATATATATATATATATATATAACGACAAGCGCATGATTAGGTTTCATACGTAGATAGATCTGAACGGAATGAGATTGAAAAAATAAATAACAAAAGCACCCACAGTGCAAAAGGGGAAAAATATTTCAAAATATATAACATACACAAACATTTAAACTAAAAAAATAAGCAGTAAAAAAAAGGCAAACACTTAAAGTTAATCCACTTTGTTTACCAACGAAAAGAGAAAATCTTTAAGATTTGGCAATTCACCTTATAGATTGGCTTCAGATAGAAATATAATTTGTTGTCTTGGTTTGTTATCATTTTGGCTTGATGAAAAGGTGAGAGGAAAGTAACATTAGAAATGCCACATAATAAATATTAAATCTCGAAGCCATTAAACTAAAATGTTTCGAAACTCACTGCAAAATCATTTCGACCAAAAAATCAAGCAACAACATTAAATTATCAGAATTATATTCATCCAAACTTTTTTTTACACGCGGGAAGTAAAATAATAGAGAATTTCAAATTCAACATTATCATGTTTTTTTAAAAGCGTGACTAATATATTTTGTTTCCAAAAGTTAATCACAAAACACGAATCAGAAATACAAATCACTGATATGAATATGCTAGGTTTTGTATAGAACAAAACTGAAATGAAGAGCATCCAAAAATTTCTCAAGCAATCCTGATAAAAAAAAAAATCACTCAAGCGTTTCGGTTAGCAAGGTCGAGTTTAAAAACAGTAAAATCGACCTTGTTAACCGAAACGCTCCTCTGTGGCGAAATCGGTAAAAGCACTTCAGGCTACATGACGGTTCCGTATAGGATACACGTTTGATTTTCTATGACAATTTCTCGGACATTCAGGCCGGTAAATGTTGTTAATACTGTTTACTATAAATCGAGCATTTACTTAAATATTTGTATCTATAAAAAAAAATGTATAAACATAAAAATGTCTTAATATATATATATATATATATATATATATGGGCAAAAACCTTTCTTTCAATCATCATATTGAAAACGCCAGACAATTAAATTCAGCAAAATTCTACCTAAATTGTATGTAGAATTTTACATTCTCCAACATTATAAGATTTTCAAAAAAAATAATATTAAGGTATGCTATAGATGTACAAAAAACATAGATAATTATATATCCCAACATAACAATAATATATTAAGCAAAACGCTAAATAATAATCCTACTAAAAGTCAATGCAACTGTCGTAAAAACGTAACTTGCCCATTAAATGGCAAGTGAATGATCGAAGGCATAATCTATTGTGATATGATGATGTTAAATACTACTAAATTTATATATATATAAATTATGTAATTTTTTAACTTTTATTTTTATGTTATTTTATTTTTATTTTTATATTTATTCTTATTTTTATGTTTAATATTTAATTTTTAATTTTCAATTTTTAATTTTTAATTGTTATTTTTAATTCTAATTATTTTAATATGTTACTATTTAATAAATATATTCATGTTCAATTAGAACAAGTAATCTCATTTTAATTATATAATTTAAAAAAAAAATTAAAATATTGCTTATTTTAATTAGCAAATATAATTTTCAAATTTAAAATTTAAAAAAGATTTAATCTCAGCATAATACATAACTACGTAATTCAGCACCTGAAGACTGTGTCTCAGAGTCGTGCTAGCGGGGAGGGGTAATGTGTATATTTATCAATATATATATATATATATATATATATATGGCATATAAGACCGTAGAAATCATACAGTAGCGTCTACCCCCCATTGAGCGAAATGAAGGGTTCAGTTCGATATTCCAACCACATAAAGAAGGCCGGAAATATTGTAATAAATATGGCGACAAAGATGAGGACAATAGTCCGAATAATGTAAATAGTGTAAATTTATTTTCTCTTCGGATGTATGTATCCGTGTTAAATCGTATCACTCTGCGAGTGTTACTGGTACCATATAACCCACCACTACCTGCTGTATGATCGGGTCACCTGCGACTAAATCGGTTCACTATTCAGGCTTTTCTGTCTATACACCCAACATAAGAACAAGACCTTTCAAAGGTTAGATGAATCTTTTTGTAGAGTCAATGGGAAAGACTGGCCTAGTTATGTATACAGTCAGTGGGGTCATCACTGGACGGAGCCTTCTTAGATTGAAAACGTCTGGAGTGGAGGGTCCCCCGATGTAATCAACGGTCAGGTGTCCGTTACCAAGGCGAGATTTTAAATTGAAGGATGGATGGGCTCTGCCAGATCCTTTGGGCCAAGTCACGCTACGCATGAATACACTGGTCTTCAATCCAGATATAGTTAGGTACTCAAGTTGAGCAACAACCCTACGACCACACCCGGGCATGGGACAGAGGATAATGATGATATCTCTATGCGTTTATGCTTGTTTTTTTCTATATGTTCATTCTTTATTCACTTTCCCAATGTTGTTTTGGATCCTTTTACCATATACTTAATCTTTCTCTCGCTCCTACCGCTCTCTTTTATATATGTGGACATTTAATTATACAAAAATCACAAGAAATCGTCATAATAAACATGTAAGTCTAAACCTCAATATAGCCCGAAATACGGAGACTCTGCCATTCCGGATTATTCTTATCTACGCATCCACTCGCATAAGCCTTTGACGATTTTTCTGCCAGCTTATAATCTATTTTGTAATCTAATCATTCATCTCTCGATTCAATATCTATTTTGTAAATCATCAACGTCTCAGTAATTCAAACCACACACACACACACACACACACACACACACACACACACACATATATATAAGCTGCAAATCTAACTTATCTGTTTCGGACACTCTCTATGCCCACGCGCTTATATAGTCAGCCTGCAAAGAATAACACAATTAAAAATATTGTTTTTTTTACTGTTATTCATATTGCAATAAGCAGTCCATATAACATTCAGTCTACTCTCTTAGACATATTCTTTGATAACTGTCTATCTAATCCAATTGACAATCGCCAGTGGTTCCAAGATTTACCAAACATCGCATTTTCCTGACTCTCAACAAATCCGGCGTCTATTTCAGACAAGCCTCTTTACATAACGGATTAGTATATCGGCTATAATCCGATTTGTCTTCACTAGCCTCTTTGAGCCGCCGCGTCCATTGAAACTAGTAAAGTCGATTTGTCTTAAAATGTTGTTTCTTTTATACTCACACACAGTGACTTCGAACGAAAATAAAACTCGTAACACAGTATGGCAGATAGTTCTTCTTTATGTGCCGTATCCTCTCAGGGTGTAGGCAGTCATGGCTCTCCACAACTTCCTGTTTTTTGTTGTAATGTTGTCTTTGCTCAAAATAACCGAGAATTAGGACGGCTGTAGTTAGAGAGTATCGAAGGAACTGAAGGCTAGGTAGGGAAAACAAAGAAGATGAGGTTTATTTAATATTCATACATAGAACGAAAATATTTGAGTAAATCAACTACTGCTCAAATCCTACTCTAATGTGGCCACTTGCCATATTTATAAATAGAGTAAGTCAATTGTCACAGTAGTAAAGAAGAGCAAAAAGTACGTTGAGTCTTACTCTGCAACATGCTTGTAGCTCTTAATAAACTTTGTCTTACTGTTAATTCTCCTAAGCCCTGCCCCCCCATCGATTTACTCAAGCTCACTATGTTATGTGTTGTTTTCCTCTGTCAATCTTGTCTTCTATCTATCCTGTGAGCATCAGATTTTCCAAGCTCTCCTTCCTCAACTGTCTCGTTTCTGTTTCTGTTTTCGCCAAAACTTCGCCGTTACTCACATGTTTGGTCCATGTTATACCACATTTCTGCTGCTTCAAATATCTTCATCTTTGAAGAGACTGTTCGGCATTCACTGCCATACAGGAGTACAGATATCATGTAACAGTTTAGCACTCTTTTCCTTGTTTCTAGCGAAACTTTTCTATTCCTTAGTACTCTACTTACCTTTACGAATGCTTCCAAATACGCCGTCGAATTTCAGTGTCACACTTTCCGTCTTCTGCTAAAACACATTCCAGATACTTAAATTTCCGCACTTATTTGATTTTAGTATCTCTGATTTGCAATTCACGTTTAACATTAATTCATTAACATCTACAAACTCATGCACGAACACAATTGTTTTATATGATAGTAAAGCTTATGTTATGGCGCAATTCATATATTTCAAGATTTAAATACTTTTTCCATTTTTTAAATATTTAAATTTCTTAAATTTGAAATTTATATAATTTATAACCTTGATAAAAACATCACTTTTCTTCTCTTTTGCTTTGTGGCAGATAATTAGAATGTTAATAACGTTAAGATTTTATAAATTAATTTTTCTACAGTTCGGATAATTTATCTGATTTCCAGGTAAAATATAAATTATGCAATGTCTTTTGAATGCTTTCGGCATTCATTAATCATTATCAGAGTTTCCTTTTTGTGTTGATAAAACTGTGTCTATGTATAAGGACAGAGTGAGTAGTGTATGTCATGTCGGTTTGAATATTTATTCTTTCAAGTATCATGTATATCTTCACTCGTCAGTTTGTGGTTTCGTGTCGTTATTTTATGATTAGCCAAATATATTTAATATGTTTGT
>CAHIKZ030005431.1:155000-435000 GCA_903632075.3 Acanthosepion pharaonis | reverse complement strand
AACTACTTGTGAATATTGGATCATTGCTTTCTTGTCATAACTCTCAAGGATGGATTTGCAATTCCAAAATTTCAATTATTAGGACTACAAGTTTTCACTCAAAAATTTCTTCACTTCATACACAAGGTTCTTCTTGCTGATGATGCTGCTGCTGCTTTTGTTCTCATCGTCATTTCCATTATCCAACTTTATATGCCAACTTTATATATTAAGTCTGTTACGAACCTATTAAGCTATTCTGAATATTTCTAGAACAGGTTGCGCGGTCGTGATGTAACGTAACAATCCACAAAAGGGGACCTTACTGCGTATGCATAAATACACATCTGGTCGAATTACTTGGTCTGTACTGAGAAATAAACAGGAATTGTGTGCGTGTCATTCACAACAAATATCGACCAAGTTGGCGACTTGGGCATTTATCCGCACAAAATATCCAAATAATTAAGTGGTTTATAAAGTTTCGTGTGGAGGTTTTTGCATATTTATGTAAAATAAATGCTTTTTTCATCATTAGTCTACAGGATTATCGATACAACTCCGTCTCTCTCTCTCTCTCTCTCTCTCTCTCTCTCTCTCTCTCCCCCATCCTATTCGTTGCTATTCGTAATTGATGTAAACGAGTCCTCGAAGGAGCTAAGTCTCTGTTTGCTGAGAGCACCGTATTGCATCTAAAAATGTTGGCTTTCGTAATTACTGTATTAAATAAGTGCAAGGTCTCTATTCCTTCAATGAATTTGAAGTGTTAATATATTATGCTGGTAAAACTGAATGCTTTACCCGTAAATTCTCCTTAAACTCTATTCTTGACTCATCTGATGTATCCATGCCTAACTGCCCACTTAGAACTGATTATCTGTGGAGTGATATACATATAACACCTTTTATGGTTTTTGCTATCATGTGAACCTGGTGGTAGCTCTGTAATAGTCATTAAGAAGTGTGCTGCCGAACTGGCTCCTGTTCTCTCTAAACTGTATAAAAAATGCCTCGCTGTATTTGTTATACAGTTCTTCTTTTTTGGAGACTCCTAGGGGCCCTAATCAATGCTGAATTGGTTAAGCATTTCACATCGCAGTGCCTTTTTTCAGGCAAGCAATATGGCTTTCCTTTCTCTAGGTCATCTGCTGGTGTACTGATGACAATTGCAGAAAGAGTCTAGTGAGCAAGAAATCTTTCGACAATTTGACATACAGGTTTACTACACAAGTTGAAAAATGCAATGTTTCTGGACAAATTTTTGTGCTCTTGCTATTTATCTAGAGTTGCTTGATATAATCCAAAGAAGAATCAACAATATTATTGGTCCTGGTCTGTTGTCCCGGCTTCAGTTTAAGCGCATTACTACACTGGCGTCGTGATCTCCTCAATTTTCGCTTGAGTTGACTAGATATAACTGCAAATTCTATCTTAACATTTTCTTTTCTTGAACTTTAATCTTAAAAAACGTAAATGCAATGTCAGTCGCTATCTACTGTCCTCCTGATTATTCTTCTTTTATTCTCGCTCCTTATTAATGTTTCTGTTTCTAATTTTTCACACCTTGTGTTTTAGTGGCTTTACTACTTTGCTTAGCGTGAGCATGATGATATATATATATATATATATATATATATATATATATATGTGTGTGTGTGTGTGTGTGTGTGTGTGTGTGTGTGTGTGTGTGTGTGTGGTGTGTGTGTGTGTGGTGTGTGTGTGTGTGTCTGTGTGTCTGTGTGTGTTTCCGTGTCTGTGTGTCCGTGTCTGCGTGTGTGTGTGTGAGAGAGAGAGAGAGAGAGAGCAAAAAACTCAACACAGATAATCAGTTCTAACTGGACTGTTAATCATGGTTTGAAGATCTGATAGTATCCATGCAGTGTTGATTTCTATGGCAACTTCTAAAATCTCCAATACTGAGCACACTTCCCCTATAAGTAAAGAAAGTTCTAAACAGTGTGTGTAGATTCCATCAAATCCGGCAAATTTCATGGACTGAAAAATTTAAAGATAGACAACAAGTGTAACTGAAGTGTTTAAATAACAACAATGTCTGGGTCGAGATAACCATGAAAGCTAATGAAATTATGTAATTTTGCTTACTCAGATGTTAAATGATTTATATTATGTGAAACAGAAAAATCAAATCATGTTGACAAGTATTCTTCATCATCATAAGATTTCTTATAATAATTTCCCTATTGTCCCGAGAAATTAAATTCATCTGCAATTATAACATTTAGACAAACGCTGGAGATAGAGAGTTTGAATTGGCAGAGTAACTACCATCAACATCGCCATGTTTATTATCTATTCTCACTACCCTATACATACATATATATATATATATATATATATATATATATATATATATATATATATATATATATATATAGTCAATTATCCAGTTTTCACTCCAGTTATTTATATTTGTACCTGTTAGACAGAGGAGACTTCAGGTAGAAATCGATGTGTTAATAAATATGGAAGATCATTTCATTTTCCCTAGATAGTTCGCTGAAGAATCCTTCTGCTACAAGTAGAAACTACACCAAGCATATTTTTCATAGTGCTATGATTTAAAATATCAGCAGATAAGACAACTACTGTTTTAATCGCATGAATTTGAGATTTAATAGTGTGTCAGTTATGATTGCTGAACTTCATCGGAGGAGTTTTAAAGTCTGTCTTTCTGAATATGTCTTAAGAAATGCGCATCATATTTCAATTTGGGTCTCAGTTGTTTTCGTCTATTAGTTTTTCTCTTGCTTCTTCATTCAAAACAATCAAATAAGACTGTAAAATTGGCTCCTAATATTTGCACACTTCCAAATAACTTCCCTAATGATTTTTTTTTTTTGTTTCAACAGAGAACAAATTTTAACAAATTTTAATTTTACTTGGACTTTATATTTTATCTTGCTGGATTAAGATGGATGCATTTTCATCATTGGTTTATAATTGTTAATCAATCATCCAAAAATTACTTTTTCGTATTTTTCATGTTTTTGTTTTGTTATGACGTAACGATTTTGTTTTTTAAATCATTATCAGAAAGCTAAAGAGAAAACATATTTTAGTCGCAATGACATAACGGCTGTCTTTTCTATCATTTTACATTCTTTTGTGTTTAGAAACTGTCACTGCAAATATTTCCGTTTCTTTCTATTTTGTTCTTAGCTTTTTGAGGCTCATAACATGAATTATGTTCAGTGATGTTAGTAAGTAAATTAGCTTACAAGAAAAGTACAAGATTAATATTAAATAAACATTTCCTCATCAGAAACTTTATCCATCCATCTGTAGTCACATATCAACCATCGCAACCATCTTTTGTGAAACGAGTCTAACTTGTTGATGTCCATTCTGTATACAGCCTATGTTCCTGATGCATACAATAAAGTTCATATGAACATTACACTGTAAGCATAATTTTTGTTTTGTTTTTTTAGTTTAGTCCCCTTTCATTCTAGACTATAATTATTATAAATAACTTGATTTTATTTTACTTCCTAATTATGGAAAAAAATTAAATATTGCTTGACATCTCTTTCGATGTAAGTATTTTCAAAGTTGTTTTTTGAGTAAAGGAATTAAACAATATTTCGAAAACACGCAAATAAAAATTTTATTAGAGTAATAATATGCCACGAAGCATTGAACATCAGTAATCTATTTGTAAGCTTTTTGTTATATTTTTGCCAAAAGTTTAGACTATTTACTCAATTATATTGATGAAATTTCGTCGGAAATTTTACTCTATACTTCTTTGCTAAACGTTTCTATTTCCGATATATTTTTGAAATTTCTTTTCTAATTCAAATTTTCAAAAGTGATTCTGAAAGCCAAAGCAAAGCATTAATATTTTTTTCCTTTTTTTCTTTCCATTCAGTCACCGACTTTGGCTTATCATTGGTTTATTGTCTTGTTGAAATATCCAGTTTCGAGTCATGCGAATATTTTAAGCCAAAATATTCAGATTAGCCTTAAGAATATCTATAAAGTGTTTTCATTGTTTTTTCACTTCGGACAAGTTGACCAACACCTTTTGCACTAAAATATAATTAATAATCCTTCATTCTTCACAATCATAGTAACATTCTTTTGCAAATAAATTTTGTTCTTTTTACGTTGTGTGCATTACTTGCTTGAATGACTGAAAAGTTTCCGCTTCGTTTTAGACCACAAGACGTTTTTCCGAAATATTTAGAAATTCTTGAGTAAAATTTAATCTAGTTTTCAATTGCATTGAGTAAAATAAAGTTGTCTTTCAATCCCACACAGGCATTCTAATATTCACGCAGTATGATATCAAATGAATACTCACAATTTCACGTGTCACCCGTGAATTCTTAAGCCTTGATAAAACCTCACCAGTCATCGTTTTGTTTTGTTTTTGTTTTTGTTTTTTATTAAGATAGATTATGAAATCAATTTACTAACAATCTTCTTTCTTTCTTTCTTTCTTTTTATGTGCCGTGTCCTTTCATGGCTCACTACTTCCTCCCTATCTCTTGTACCTCTCAATACGTTTCGTCCCTCTGCCACCTTCCCTAGACCACGTTCTATCACCCACTTGCTCAAGTCCGCCAGTTATGTCATGCATTGCTTTTCCTTGCCTTACTTTCCCTCTATTCGACCTGTGAATATCAGATTCTCTGGGTTTTTATCTCTTCTTATGTAAATGAAAATCTGTTTAAATAGTTAAGTTGTTCACTGTTTGGGGAATGTGTGTCTTTGAATAAAAATGATTGGTTCAATTATCTATTTATCTTCTGATTTACTTCACAATATGACATTTTTAAATGTTGTAAAAGTTCAATTGATTAATTTCGAACTATTTTGTATGTAATCTGTATGCATCTTCAATTAATGTCAGTGATGAAACGTAATGAGAGTCGTCAATCAGAGAATTACAAAGGTGCACTTGAAACGAATTAGATTAATATCTTAGACCTGTTATGCAACTAAAAATATTGTATCTTTATATAGGTTGTCATCATTTAATCTTGTTTACTTGCGACAAATTGATATTTCTACATGGGATAGGTGGTAATTTGAAATGTTATTCCGTACAAAATAAATTTATTGTGGTTTTCGTCGTTTTATCAGATCAAAAAGAATTTTATTGCTTCATTGCTATAGTAAAAGTTGACTTCTTATAAACTTTTGAATGATTATATGACATAGTGATTTAAGATGTCAGGATATTTGTCCGCGTGTGAAACTTTTAAGAAGAGACTCAAATCTTTAATTAAATGAATATATGACAAATTCAATTAACCTAGTCAACATTAACAGACATTAGAGAAACATTAACTTTTTACCTTACTTTTTTATTTTTTTTTATTTGTAGAATTATTTTAAACAAAACATACCTGTCCGTTTCATTCGCGAAAACAATCATGGCTCATGCGACAGGTGAAAGATAGTTTACAAAATCATTAAAAAAAAAATATGCTTCCTGTTGTTTTTTATTGTAATATCTCAGCTGTAACTTTTGATTTTTTTCCTGCATATACAAATAATTATTCTTTAATCTAGTTGCAAACTCTCCTGTGATTTTGAAATTAAAGATTTCTTCTTTTTTATCAATTCACAGCAAGTAAGGTGATAATGCCACTGAGACGCAATGGGCTACTGGAAGTAAAAGAGAATGAGAAGACTTTAGAAGGAACCGGAAACCAAATCCTGAACATGAAGCGAAGGATACATCTCTGTTCCTGTTAAAAAGGTCGAGGAGGAGTGTGAACCGAACGTTAGCCGAATCTATCTACTCCTATAAAGGAAAAAAGGAATAAAAAATATATATTAAATAAAATTTCAAAGTTCAGGCATTAATTTACAGTTAAATTTTCAAAGGTTCGTAATAAAATTACAGTTGCACGACTCATTTAAACAATCACATTAGAATTATAAAAATTTCTAAAATCTGACCGATTAATTAGACATATTAAGCAGTTGATGAAGATATTAATTGAATGTAAAAAAAATTAAATTGGATTGTGTGGTGTTAACTTATTAAATGGATTAAATCTGCTCAACTTGTTTCTGTTTGAAGACCATGCCATAATAAATTAATTTTCTTAAATGACGGTTAATTAAAAATGCTTTAACTGTTTTAAAAATTATCAAGAATTTAGAAATACTTTTTAAGTAATTGATATTTATCATGATTCAAACAACAGCTAAATAAGCAAACACAAATTACCGTATGAAAACTTGTAGTGATCGTTGGAATTGCGACAGTCTGACAATCCTCATAACGTTTCGAGAAACCCATTGCTTACTTATATTTCGTTCACAAAAAATAATATTCATCCATTACCCAACTATTTATACACTGCAGAACTTTTGAAAATGCTTGGATCAATTTTTCTAATTCAACTTTATCTTTTGCAGATAATTCCATGCCGTCCATCCAAGTCTTTCCAATGAATTTATGGATTTATATCCGCGTTTACAATTATGTAACTGAACAGTATCATTGTCATTCCTCCAAAAACAATAATAGAGACAGAGAATCTCTATGACAATATTTGTTTTATTCTGACCTCGGATCAGGATTTTACTCCTTCAGTTAAATCTATTTTTCAATTCTTTATTGGATAAACATTTGATCATATATTCTGATTTTTAGGACATATTTAAACATTCGACGTTTGGGGGATTATGTCGTAGGTTTCTTTTTTACAGTTTATCCTAACCAGTGGCAGATCCTTATTTTCCCTTCAGGATTTCTCGTTTATAAATCATTCGTTTGTCTGCATTCTTTTCTACATCCTAAACGTATTCTCTTGTGAATATCTCTGAGAGACAACACAAAAGAAAATCTATTTAAATCTTCAATATTCTCTTCAATTTACTTCTTCAACTCCTCCAATCCCATTGGAATTAACCTTGGAACAGTTATCTATTCTTCACTGAGTGCAGTTTTAGCCTTCATATTCCACACTTGATATTCAACCATTTTCCCAACCCACTTTAGTTTTATTCCATTTAACAGATTTTTTTTTCTTTTTGGTCAGGAAAAACTAAAAACTTTTCATTTAAGTTGGAAGGTCAGTTTGAATATCAGAGCAAATTATTTTTTTTCAAAGTAATCTTCTGGTTTATGTTCAATTTGTCTAACCAAACTCAAATTATTTGCACAATAAATTCTCGTTTTTATTTGTATAAACCACTTGTATTTTTTTTTCTTTCCACACAAAGGCATTTTTTAGCTGCTATGTTCAAATACTTTTATTTTTAGCCATTATTACTCGTCACTTTGTTTCTCCTTTCAAATGTATAGCTATGCCCACTCCTTTGTCTCCTGAATTCTCATGAATTTTTGCCTCTCTTCACATCTTCGAATTTTGATTTTTGTTAATTTAACTCTGTTTTCTTTTGTTGTTTTTTATTAATTTACTGTTATTAATTGTTTTTTACTTTTTTCTGTGCATTCATGAAGTCTGATTTAACCGAATTTATGCTAATTTCTTTGCCTTCTTTACACTAAAATAAACGAAATGGAAGAGTGTCATTTTTAAAATTCCAAGAGAAACTGATGACATGGGTCAAGATATTAAGGCTTTGGCAAGTGACATTTTGTTTCCAGGTCGATTTAAACTTTCCTACCTAAGAATTCTTGTTGAATGTTAAATATCTGTTTAAACTGGATAAAACCTTCATTTGATTGTCTACAGTTGCAAACGATATGCTTATGAAGCACACTCTCCATTTACTCTATTGAAACGACATTACTGGATGACAGCTACAAAGAAGGAATAGCGAGGATAAATCAATGAAACTATTAATGTACTTGCAAATTGATCCCTTTTTATATAATTCGATATTTTATTTTTATTTACTTCAAAATAGAAAGTCCAGTAGCTTTTAGTAAGATTTAAATAAAATGTACTCTTCTGTCACAAATAACACAAACAGTTAATTTCCATAGACCTGAAAAAAACTTCCATTTTAAAAAAAAATCTTACCCAAGATCGACACAATTCTCAGTGTTTCGCATTCCCATATGTCTTGCGTGCGTTCGTCACTTCCCATTGTTACTCCGATTCCTTTTCAAATTTCTTTTTAATCTTTTTATCCTGATTCTTTGCAGTTCTGGAGATGCCAAACACGCAATCTTGAGGTGCCGAGATTCCTACTGCTGTTATTTTTTGCCTTTTTTTTTTTTTTTTTGCTTTTTTGTAGTTTATAAGTGCCTGATGCCTCCAGCGAAATTTTTGTTCGGATTGATGTAGTAGAGAAAAAGCAAGACATTTTCTTATTGAAGTTTTTCTGACATTTGACTCGTTTCGTAAGCAATTCTTCGCGCTAATCTAGGATGCCGATAATAGCTTTGACAATAAAAGGGACCCGCTATTTGTTTTCGTTTCCAGGGTTCTTATTTTAATGGGTGATAAATAAAAAAAAGTAAAGGAGAAATATTTAAGAAAGGGTTATTAGTGTGAGATAGATAGATAGATAGATAGATAGATAGATAGATAGATCTCGAACTGAATATATATGTATATCTATCAAGGGATATATCGATCTCGCACTAGATAGATATATCTATCGCGCACAAGATATATGTATATATATAGAGAGAGAGGAAGATCTATCACGCACTACATAGATAGATAGATAGATAGATAGATAGATAGATAGATAGATAGATAGATAGATAGATAGATAGATCTCATAAAGGGTTACTAGTGTGTGATAGATAGATAGATAGATAGATAGATAGATAGATAGATAGATAGATAGATAGATACTGACACGCCAAAATCATGGAATAGCAGTATCAAAAGGTAATTATATGTAGTGACACCGTACCTTGATGTCATGAAAATTACTTGACCAATATCAGTTTTATTCTAACATCTGGTAAGTCAGTATAACAATGGATGTTCATTGCAAAGTATCTTAAATTAGTGGTGCTAGAATGGGACATAATATTTCTGAATGTATGGATATATTTGACATTCCAAGATCTACAGATTCACCTGTCTGCCAAAAGTACCTTATCACCGGCTACTGTGGACAGTGCATTTGCTAACCACTTTTCTTTTATTATCATGACCAAAGGCGTATGATTAGAATTTTCTGAAACAACAAACAAGCGATATTAATTGAAATCACATCCATATTCGATGAAGATATAGATATTGTTATTTTCCTGATAGTAGGGGGTCCAGAGTGGCTCTGACTTCGTGAGGCCATGGAATTTCTGAATTTATATATAAGGAATTTTTCTCATAGTAAGAATGAATTTATTTGCATAAATAAGAAATAGTTGCTATCAACATTACGACAGTGTTTTTGCTTAAATGCTTTGGTAGAAAGCAACTTGTTTTCGTTACTTAATTTTTGATTTACTTTTTTTAGCAAAATTTTTATTTATAAATAAAAAGATTATCCTATCATGAACAGACTAATTATCGCCTCTATGACATTAGATTCAAGTAGTTTCAGATTGACAGGATTTCGCGGTAAAAACAACACACAAAAATACGTTAATGTGAACACTTTTATCAACCGAAGAAAATACAAGAACCCGTTTTCAAAGATGAGACATAAATACCATTTCTTGACAGCCAAAGATTTATTGAAATGATATTCGACAAAAAGTTAACATTTATCCTCCACTTAAAATACTTTAAAAAGCAACTAAGTGTCATAGCTCTTACAAATTGAGGAACTCAATTTGTAAGCGCTATCACACTTAGTTGCTACAACAAATATGTACTTCACTAATTCGATCCAAACTTTATTACGGATGTTTCACATATAGATCAGCCAGATCATCTTATAAAAATACTAAACACAATCTGTCATAATGGATTAAGACTTGTTTGTGGACCTTCTTAACATTTCCCATACAATAAAAGCTGATGAAGCACCACTAGTTCTTAGAAGCAAAAAATTATCCCTCCAATACATAACAAAAATCTTGCCCATCCAAACCAGCATACGAGTGCACCTTCAGTCTTATTTTCACAGGACATAATAATACTGAAGAATATTTTAATTTTTTTACTGTGTAAATTTTTTTACAGGACTTTAGAATCATCATGATACTAAATACAGTTGTATATTTTGGCAGAGGCATTTGCTTTTTGCAAGAGATTAGAAGCATTACAATAATGATTACTTATTGATATAGACCTAAGACAAGAATATGTCAATGATTAATTCTATAAATTATGCATCGTGTCTTTGCAATCGTATTATCATTGACTAACTATAGAAAGATCGTATGAATTATGCATCGTGTTTTTGTTATCATAGTCATTGACCTAATTTTGAAATATGTCAAGGATTATGCATAGAGTTTCAGTAATGGTATTATTATTGACCTAATATTGAAAGATATCATGAATTATGCAGCCTGTCTTTCCTATCGTATTGTCATTGACCCAATACAGAAAGATATCAAGAATTATGCAGTGTGTCTCTTTTATAGTCATATCATAAAAAATACCATGCATTATAAATTGTGTCTCCGAGCGTATTGTCTTTGAACTACAATAGAAAGATGTAAGGAATTATGCAGCATATCTCTCCGAACGTATTGTCATTGATTTACTGTAGAAAGATGTAATGAATGACAAGATTGTCATTGAACTATTAAAGTAAAATATCATGAATTATGCATTGTTTTTTTTCTGTCGTATTGCCATTGACCTACTATAGAAAGATATCATGAATTATGCAACGTGTCTCTCCTATCGTACTGACATTGAAATACTATTGAAATATATTTTGAATTGTCATGAATTATTCCGCTTGTCTCTCTGATCGTATTGTCATTGACCTTCTATTGAAAGATGTCATGAATTATGCAGTGTGTCTCTGAGATCGTATTTTCATTGACATATTATAGTGAGTTACCAAGAATTATTGAAAAATGTAGTAGATAATATTGCTTATATTTTTCAATATATTACTTAGCTTAAAACAAAGCAAAAATAAATATTATTACTATTATTATTACGGTGTTTTCTTTTGGTTTTTATGAATTCCAGTTCATAGGTTTTGCGGCAATTCTAATGCTAAGAAAATGCAGGTGACTATTTTTATGTAAATAATAGAAGAAAACTGTAGCAATGAGGCATGAAGTTTTATCTATGATTTATCAAAGCATCATTGCATTATATCATCTTTGGTTAAATATATTAATTTAAAACCTCGGCTATGCGTCATTTCAATCAATTTGCATATTCTTTAATGTTGGAGAAATATTCTGAGCACTTAAATTCCGGCCAGCATTACCCTTATGTCGATTGTGGGTGTGTTTGATGTAATTAAACTAAAACTGATTTTCAGCAAGAAAAGAAAAATTGAGTTATTTTATGCCAAGTTATTTTTCGCATTATTTTGCATTGTTCAGATTAATGTTTTATTCTAATTTAATCTCTTGTTTCAAGAAATCAACACAAAATTATTAGAAACAATTATCTTCAAAAAATGTCATCCTTTATCTTGTGATCCTCCAAGAATTTTCAGGATGGCAATTAAGGCCATATGACTAGATTCGAAGTGATTAGAAAAGCGATGAGAAAAATACAGAAAATGTAGGAAGTTATTTTACATATAGATTTATTGGGACGTAGATTAATGGGAGAATTACAACAAGTAATAATGTTTCCTTAATTTAAGTCATCTTTAATTTTGTACGTTGCAGCTCCGTTCCTCAATTGAAGCTTTGTACATTCGAAAGACATGGATGGAGGACCATTATAAATGCATTTTTCTTCTGTCTTCCTTAAAAGAGAAATGTATCCCATGATCACCCCATTCATGATCCTTTTTAATCAAGCAATTTAGCTATATATATATATATATATATATATATATATAGATAGATAGATAGATAGATAGATAGATAGATAGATAAAGAGAGTCTATATTAACCATTGAAAATATATATATTTAAATCATTATATTTTAATCATTTTTTAAGCAATAAAATGTGATATTTCTTATAAAACGCTTTCAGTTTTAGTTACACATTATATGCAAGCAGTTATAGATATTTGCATAAAAGATTAGAATAATGAATTCAGACCTACGAGGTTTAGCGTTCGGTATCATAATTTATTGCTGGATTACTTGAAAGTGCAAGAAGTATTGTTAGTAAAATCAATTTCATCATTTTTTAAGGCAATTCGATTTCTGATGACCAAAATATGAAAATCGTTGATGAATATTGAAAACGAAAAGTTTGATTCTTTCACAACACACGCAGACACAATGTCTTTGTATATGTGTGTATGTGGGGGGGTATGTTTGTGTGTGTCAAAATAGAAGCTTGCACTTGCAGCCAAAACAAGACACGAATAGAATTGATTCTTTTTTTCTCCTTTGTGTCACCTTTAGAATTATTAGTCAGGAAAGACTTCTCAGCGCATTCAAGATTAAATATACGTGCAAACGTCGATGTCATTAGCACAAGAGTATAGTCAGATTTATATATGCTTCTTTCAGGTTTAAAATATTCTGGCAAGAGGAAATTAATTAAAAAAATATAAAAAGTTGTATTTTTCTAATAATATTCCATGTAACAAAATGTTCTATTTAAGAAAACAAAGCATAGTCCACTAATATAGTTGGATGTTTTGGAAGGAGTGGGAAGAGGGAGATCGGGTTGTAAATGAAAATCTCCAAATCCAGCCTACTAACTTTTGTTGGAGAACTCCTTCCTGATTGGCCATGTCATCAGAGGTGTAGCCATACTCACCACGCTTAGTTACTGATTGGTGCAGGTCGTTTAACCCATTGTTAGGGTTTTGAATTCAGAAGTGACGTCCTGGACCGGTCTATTCCGTTATTTGCCCATAGCTAGGAATAGATGGATTCATACCTTTACCAAGTGAAAGTAACGAAGTCGACTGAAAATCGAACTCGGCTCTCCGATTCCTCAATCCGAGCCACTATCAATTACACCTCCGTGCATTCTAATGAAAATCCATTAAGTAGTAACTGCCACTTCGTATATAATTTCATAAATTCTATATGTTAAATCTGAAGAAAAACATCTCAATAGTTTCATAGTTCAGATAATATCACTTTTACATTTGTTTTAGATTCTTTTAGTTCTATTAAGAAAAATTGTGCTGGTATTGACTTTCATATTAATGACGATATATAGATCGAGAAATATAGATTCCATTTGAACTAAAATATGTAAGCAAATCTTCATGTGTCTGGCTATAGAATAAAAAAAGCGATACTGAAACTTTTTAAATTTTCTTATTTTATCTATGAAAGAATCTCTGACTCTCCCTTCGAGACAACATTGTTTTTATATTCGTTTTTAGTTATCCGTTTTTGTTTTTGTTCACATCTGACGAATTATTCTCTGTTTTCTGAACAGCATCGCCAATCAGAATGCAGACTTAAGACCGGAAAGCATTTAAAGCTAAGAAATAATAATAATAAACACACACAAAAAAAACAGTGAAATGAAATAGAAAAGCACAAGATTCCATGTTTAACCAAACAGTCGTCTTTTTACAATGGTATATTCATGCACAGTTTGTGGAATTGTCCTTACAGGAAATAGAAGTTTTCGGTTTTCTGAAATCAAAGTGTCATTGTTAGTCTGATTGGCAGCACTTTTGGTGACGGATAGAAAATTTCGGAAAAAAATAGAAGTTTTCAAAGAAAAAAAAAGTAAAAATGTCTTTATTTTTTACTGTCGCCATAACAACTAATGTAAACCTAAGAAAAAGAAAAAACAGATTCGGAGAAACAGTTGTCACTGACTTCTATTGATAGATGGAAAAAGAATGTAGATAAAAAACGAGCTTGAATATATATATATATATATATATATATATATATATGTATATGTGTGTGCGTTTGTTAGAATAGAAACGATAAAAACTTAGTGAAAAGAATGGAAGCGCCCCAGTTGATGTAAGAGACAAGTGAAATGTACCTCTTGCCTCGACGAGTGGTGGGAACAATGCAAAGAAAGGAGTATTTCTAACAATGCAACGTACACTGATTCATGCACATTCATAGATATAAAGACACACACAAAAACAATTTTACACTTATACACAAGCATATATACGCATTTATATCGAGAGATAAGAAAGGCAAAGAAATGTTCATATATATCCAGCATTGAAATAGGAAGAAAATCATTGTAACATTATTTAGCAAATCGAAGAAGATAACACACTACATACACATAGATGTATGAATACAGATTGTACACATATCGATGCAGGGCTATAAACTCTGTACATGTTGATACATGAAATAAACACATAAAAAAAATTAAAAATTGAATATTCAATGATTCACTCTATTCTGTGTTACTTTTAGAAAAATCAGCTGTCTTTTATAGTTTCTGAATTTCTTTCTATAAAAATACAAGCGAGACAAAAATGAATCACAATGAATCGTTCACAACAATCAGAAATCTTTTTTTCATACCTGAATCTTATATTTTGAAACTTATATATTTCATACCTGAAACTTATGCTTAACGTTTTTTTGACACAATGCGTTTTACCAATTTTTAATGTTCGTATTTTGAGTCAAGAGAAAATCTTTTTTTACAAATTTCATTTTAAGAAGCCATAAAATATTTCCCGTTTAAGACAAAACGTTACACAAATTTATCAAATGTGACAAAAAGAAGAAAAAAATGCTAAAAAAAGTAAAGTAAGAAATAACAATATTTTTATGCTCCCCTCCCTACTTAGATGTTAGAAAATTGGCAACTCTTGAGTAAGTGCAAAATAATCGTGTAATGCACCGACATATATTTTTAGTAAATCAGATTAAAAATCCTCCTAACTAAAAACTAGCAAGGTGTAATGCTCAAATTTAATTAAATGATTCAAATGAATAAGTCTTAGATTAAATTGCTTGCTTAATTAATTCTCGCTAAGTTCATCCCGAAAATGGCTATGTAAAAAAAATCCCAAAAGTGTAATACTTAGAGGAGAAATCTTGATGGGTTAATTTACAAACAATTGGAAAATTATTGAAGGACTTAGCTAAAGTCAAATTTATCTCAAGTAAAATGCTGAGTTACGAGTAAAAAAAGTACACGTATTGTAAAAATAGAATACATTTAGACAAAACTATTGTCGAAAAGTTTAAAGTTATTGGATTGTTTCATAAATTATTCGGATTAGTGTCTTCAGCTTTGATCTTTTGACCACAACGTTTCGGTAGGGAATATTCTTGGACTTTCCTCAATGCTGAGCGTAGTTTATTGAATAAACTTTTCCCTGTTTTTTTTTCTTTTCTAAGCTTGGAGCAATTATTTTGAAAACATATTGATAATTCTATTGAATATCTTGGTCTTTATTTATAATTTCTTCAATTACCGAGCGTACTCTCAGTACATGTTTATACACGGTGTATTTGTATCATCTAATATAAATAGGCATATAGAAGCGTTACGTGGAGAATTTATCTCTGTTGAATGGGAAAATGCAAGGACTGGCGCATTACATTGTAAATGTTTATATCTATCTATCTCTATATATATAAGGTGGTGATGAAAAGTTTTCGACGAGCGCCATTTCATAATATCTGACCTGTTAACTGAAGATCAAATTTATATGCGGAAGTGCTCAGGATACCAACTTTTTGCATCCTCTCATGTATGCATGTGTTTAGAATATTTAGAATTATATAAACTAAGATGCTATGTTTACATGATCTCTAATATCGAATTGTGGTAGTTTTTGAAAAACAAGTTATCGAAATCGGTAAAAAAAAATAAAAAGGGAAAACAAAATTTACAGTGGGAGTAGAATTATTATATGTAAAAGGGAAATATCTATCTATTAACACATTTTCGTTACTATTTCACTCAAATCAATGTATTCTATGCGTTTCTGGAAAGTCAAAACTGTTGTTAGTAATGCGGTAACTAAAAATCTTACATGCAATATCTTTGTAATATTGTCTTGAATTTTATTTTTGATTAGAAGAAACATTATTAATTTTTAATATGTTATCTGAATTTTACTTTTATATGTAGTCCGTGATATTTTCAAACGATCACAGAATAGTGGGGAAGAAAAGATTTACTAATTAAGGTAAAAGAAATGCCAGAAACTCATAAATAATGTACAATCGTGTAGAGAAAAATAAGTGATAAGTTGTTGTGGAGTGATTTCACAGTGGAGGCTTGTATTTGTACTAAGTCGGTCCTAAAATAAGTTCGACGTACAAAACGTTAGGAACTTGATATAGGTATAACGCAGAGTAATCTAGTTGTGGTCGCTGATACTTTAGTATTCGATTAACTGTCGTCCACTCACTCCCTGACCGACTCTTACTACTCCTACTTATTATAGGTGGGAGAGTCTATTAACTATAGAATAGGTGTGTTCCACCATAACATAAGTATAACTTAACTACATTAACATGGCCACTTATTTGTGTATATAATTATGTAATAAACTATTGGGTGGCACATTTCAGCTTGCCACTTTGTACAATAATATTAGGACTTGCACCAAAGTTTTTCTTCTCTAACAAATTTCAGCAAAACTGTATGCTATAGCTCCTTTGAATTTATGTATTTGTACATTAGCATAAAGACTTGCACCAAAGTTTGTTTCTTTTTAGTCATTTCACTGCAAGCAAGGCAATAAAGCCAGAAAGAGACAAGGGGTTAGAGAGTGTTAAAGAATATGAGAAAAATGAGAGAACAATATAAGAACCGGAATTAAGGATACAGATAATAACGACTAATATTGAATTTAAATTTTTCAAGATTAATATAAACTCGGAAGCAATAAACTGGAAAACAGTTCCACAAGCGAGAAATGAGAGAGAAGAAACTGTTAGCAAAGAATTTATATTTAAATCAAATTCATTCTACGCTAGTTCTACGCTTAAGACTAGGAAACAGAGGAAAGATCATCTGGAGGATTACCATTAAATAATTTATAGAAAAGACACAATAATGCTACATTACGGTGGTGGGAAATTAAGATGCCATGTCAGGAACGATAACATTGCAGATTCTTGGATTTTATCAATAAAATCTAAATATATATACAGTAGATGTGCAAATTTCATTACAAATTTGTGTTTATTTAATTTAGAAATATGAAAATAATCTATTTGTGCTACACATTTATACTTTTTTTAAAATAGAAATATGAAAATATGCAACTTTCTACACAGTTATGCATTTTAATTTAGAAATATGAAAGTCTGCAACTTTTTATAAACATTTACGGTTGTTAATTTAGAAATATGAAAGTCTGCAATTTGTGATTAACCAATTAGAAATATTTAAAGTTGCAAATTCTACATATCTTTTTTTGAATTTACAAATATGAAAACACAACTTTCCCTACATTCTTAATCTAGAAATATGAAAATATGCAAATTTTAATAGACTTTAATGATTTTAAATTTAGAAATATAAAAAGAAGTAACATTTTCTACATATTTATGCTTTATTAATTTATAATTATGAAAATATGGAATTTTTCTTACACATTTATGCTTTTCTACCTATTGATGATGTATTAATTTAGAAATATTGAAATAAGGAAATTGTCAACATATTTATGCTTTTCGAATTTAGAAATATGAAAATATGAAACTTTCTACGCAGTGAGGCTTTTTCATTTAGAAATATGAAAGTCCGCAACCTTTTATACTCATTTACACTTTTTAATTTTGAAATATGAAAAGATGCAAATTCTTCTACACTGTTATGCTTTTGTGATTTTTAAATATAAAAATATATAACTTTCCCTAAATATTTATGCATTCTTAGTTTAGAAATATGAATATATGCAACATGTCTTCATATCTATGTTTTTTTTTTTATTTAGAAATATAAAAATGCAACTTTTACCACAGATTTATATATTTTTATTGTAGAAAAATTAAAATATGCAACATTCACTACAGATTTATGCTTTTTTAATATTTTTAAAGTATGCAATTTATGCTACATATTTAAGGGTGTTTTTATTTAGAAATATGAAATTTATCAATTACTAAAATAAAAATACTAAAATAATCTACTTTTCTACATATTTATGCTTTTTTTTCATTTAGAAATATGAAAATATAAACTTTGTATAACGATTTTTGTTTTTCTATTTAGAAATATGAAAATATGAAACATTCACTAAAGATTTAAGTTTTTTTAATTCAGAAATATGAAAATATTCCACTTCTTTTCTCCATTTATATTTTTTCATAGACGATTTATGAAAAATACGCACCTTTTAGTTAACATATATGCTTTTTCAATTTAGAAATATGAAAATAATCTACCTTTCTAAAAATTTATTGTTCTTAATTTAGAAATATGAAAATATGTAACATTTCTACACATTTACACTTTTTAATAAATGTGAAAATATATAACTTTTACAATAGATTTATATTGTTTAATTTGCTAACATGAAAACACAAAACGATCTCTCTAGATTTAAGATTTTAATTTAAAAACATGAACCTTTTTATACATTTATGTTTTCTTCATATAGAAAAATGAAAATTTACAAATTTTACTGGATATTATGCTATATTAATTTAGAATATATAAATTTTACTTTTACCACAGTTTATGATTTCTTAATTTATAAATACAAAAATTAGTACTTTTCCTACACATTTATAATTTATTAATTTCTAAATAATAAAAACGTTTTTATAATTTAAAAATATTAAAGGTGGCTAATATTTTTGCATATTTAAGTTAGAATGTGAAAATATGCAACATATTATGTTGCATATTTTTTTGATATAGAAATATGAAAATATGCAACTTAATGTACATATGATATTCAGTTAAAAATATGAAATATGTAACTTTTTCTACGCATTTTTGCTTTTTTTCATTGAGAATTAGGAAAAGATGCAAAATTTTACTCTGGATTTATGTTTTTTAGTATAGATATGTGAAATTAATATGCAACTTTTGTTGCACATGCTTTTTAGATTATAAATATGAAAATAATCTACTTTTCTACACATTTATGCTTTTTTTACTTTAGAAATATAAAAATATACAACGTTGACAGCACATGCTTTTCTTATTTAAATATAAAAATATATAATAATATAATATAAAAATGAACTACTTTTCTACACATTTATGATTTTTGACTTACAAAATTAAATTAATCTATTTTTCTACGCTTCGATCCTGATTTAAGTTAGATATATGAAAATAATCATCTTTTCTACAAATGCAACATTTACTATACATTCATGTTTTTTTTTTAACTAAGAATATAAAAATCACCTACTTTTCTTCACATTTATGCTTTTTAATTTACAAATATGAAAATAATCTATATTTCCGTGCATTCATATTTTGGGGATTTAGAAATATGAAAACAATCATTTTTTCTATGCATTTATTATTTTTTTTTATTTTAGAAATAGAAAAATAATCTCCTTTTCTACATATTTATATTTCTGAATTTAGAAATATGAAAATATTCAACTTTTTGTGTACATTTATGCCATTTTAATTAAGAAATATAAAAATATGAAATTTTTGCCACACATGCCTTTTTATTTAGAAATAGAAAACTTTGTATAAATGTGTAGTAAAATTACACATTTATGCTTTTCTAATTTAGAAATATAAAAATAATCTAGCTTTCTTCATATTCATCTATTTTTAATTTAGAAATATGAAGATAATCTACTTTTCTACATATTTATCCTTTTTTAATTTAAAACTCTGAAAATATGTAACATTTACTACACATTT
Organism: Acanthosepion pharaonis; assembly: GCA_903632075.3. Classification (NCBI taxonomy): domain Eukaryota; kingdom Metazoa; phylum Mollusca; class Cephalopoda; order Sepiida; family Sepiidae; genus Acanthosepion; species Acanthosepion pharaonis. Next base: position 415,289 of record CAHIKZ030005431.1, on the reverse strand, counting down.
ATTTTTTTTTAATTTAGAAATAAAAAATAATCTAATTTTACTATGCATTTGTGCCTTTTTACTTTAGAAAGATGAAAATAATCTACTTATCAACATATTCATCCTTTTTATTGAGAAAACTGAAAATAATCTGTTTCTACTCATTCGTCTTTTTGAATTAGAAATATGAAAATAATCAATTTTTCTACACATTTATGATATTTTAATTTAGAAATATGAAAATATGCAACATCTACTACACATATATGCAAACAGTCTACTTCTATAAATATTCATGATTTTTAATTTACAATTCTACTTCTCTGCACATTTATACTTTTTTAATTCGGAATTATGAAAATATTACTTTTTTCTTCACATTTACGATCTTTTAATTTGGAAGTATGAAAATAGGCATTTAATATGAAAGTATTACAAAATTAATAATTTTTCATTTAGAAATCGAAAAATCCAATTGTTATACATTTCTGCCTTTTTAATTAAGAAATATGAAATTATGAAAATTTTAGTACAAATCCATGTTCTTTTGCAATTTAGAAACATGAAAATATTCAACATTTTCAGCAAATCTATGCTTTCTTAATTTAGAAATATGAAAATATCCAAATTTCACTTAACTTTTTCCTTTTTTAATTTAATATACTTTTAATACACGTTTACTTTTAATATAGGTTATTTGAATTTTAAAAATATGAAAATATACAACTTTTATTACAAATCTATACTTTTTTAAATTAGAAATATGAAAATATGCCATTATTATTATGCATTTATGCAGTTTTAATTTAGAAATATGAAAATATGCGACTGTTACTTTACATTTTTGCTCTTTTTCATTTAGAAATATGAAAATAAGCAACGTTTACTACAATTCTGTTTTTAAATTTAGAATTTATAAAATTATGAAACAGTTATACATTTATGCTTTTATAATTTAAATATGAAAATATATGCAACTCTTATTATATATCTTTGCTTCTTTATTTTAGAAATATGAAAATATGCAACTTTTGCATGCGTGATATAAATTAACCTTACTTGATATGTGCTATGTGAAAAAAATTAAATTTTGCTATATATTTGATATATGATATAAATTTAGAAATATGAAAATAAGTCAGTTTTGCTACAAATTTCTGCCATTTAAATTTAGAAAAATTTTAAAAATTAAATTTAGAATAGTATTCTACTTCTACTCCAAATTTTCTTTTAAAAAATTTCAACTTTTACTCTAGATTTTCTTTCCTTTTTCATTTAGAAATATGAAAATATACAACTGTTGTTATACATTTATGCATTTTAATTTGGAAATATGAAAATAATCAACATTTGCTACAAATTTATGTTATTTAAATTTAGAAAGAGGGAAAATATACAACTTTCACTACAAATCTATGATTTTTTTTAATTTAGAAATATATAAATATTCAACTTGTACAATCTATGCTTTTTGATAAAGAAATATGAAAATATTCAACTTTTACCTCACCCTTATGGTTTTTTAAATTTAGAAATATGAAAATAAGCAACATTTTCTACGAACCTATGGTTTTTTATTTCAGATGTATGAAAATTTGCAACTGTTATGTGTTTATTCTTTTTTACTTCAGAAAATAAGCAACTCTTACTGCATATCAATGTTTTTTTTTAACTTATAAATATGAAAATCAGGAATATTTACTAAAATCTATAAGTATTTAATTTAAAAATATGAAAATATGCAAATATTCCTTACATGTAAGCTGTTAGTGGCCCGCTGAGAGGATACTGATGGTGTCAGCAACCGGCGGACCACCGGTGGGCCTCTAGTGGTCTGCCTAAATAACATTGCCAAGAAGAATACGCCGACAGTCTGGCAGTGGGCCACCAGCGGTAAACACTAGTGGCATGCCACCCAGTGGCAGATTATTGGCTTGCGTGTGAGAGATTTTATACATTCATACTTTTTTACCACATATCTAACCTTTTTTCACTGAGAAATATGAAAACAAACTTTTACTTAAAATCTGTTTTTTTTTATTTAGACATGAAAATATCCAACTGTGATTATACAATTATGCTATTTTAGTTTAGAAATAAGACAATAAGCAAATTTTACTACAAACCTATGCTTATTGAATTTACAGATATAAAAAATACAATTCTTACTGTGAATCTATGCTTTTCTAATTCAGAAATATGAAAATATACAACTTTTCTGCACATTTATGCTTTTTTAATTTTGCGATAGGAAAATATGAATCTTTTACTACAAATCTTGCTTTTTAATTTAGAAATATGAAAATATTATAAAGTTATCCTTTTTTTAATTTAGAAATATAAAAAATATGAAACTTTTTTCTATTCATTTATGGTTTTATAATACAGAAATATGAAAATATGCAAACTTTTCTATATATATGCTTTTTTAATTTAGAAGTATGAAAATAGGTAACTGTACTACACATTTATGCTTTTGCAAATTTGAAATATAAATATATACTACACATTTAGAAATATAAAAATATGAAACTTTTTGCTAATCATTTATGTTTTTTTTATTCCAGAATTATAAAATATAAGCAACTTTCACTAGACATCAATTTCTTCATTAAGTTAGGAATATGAATATAAGCAACTTTTATTATGCGTTTATGCATTTTTTTAATTTAGATATATGAAAATATGCAACTATTACAACACATTTGTGCACTTTTAATTTAGAAGTATGAAAAGATTCAATTTTTTACTGCACCTTTATGCTTTTGCAATTTACAAATATGAAAAATTGCAACTGAAAAATTGCAATATATTTAGGTTTTTTAATTTACAAATATGACAATATGTAACTTTTACAAATCATCAATGCTTTTTTTAATTCAGGAATAAGATAATATGAGACTTCTACTACTCATATGTACTTTTTTCATTTGGAAATATGAAAAAATTTATGCTTTTGCTATTTAGAAATATGAAAATTGCAACTGTACTATACATTTATGATTTCTTAATGTAAAAATATGAAAATATGAAAGTTTTACAAAACATTTATGCTTTGTAATTCAAAAGTATGAAAATATGCAACCATTACTACAAATTTAGGCTCTTAATTTAGAAATATAAAAATGAGGTGCTGTTCAACAGGTTTATGCTGTTTTAATTTATCTTTTACTAGAGATTTATGCTTTTTTAATTTAGATTTATATAAATAATCTACTTTTCTACACATTTGTACTGTTTTAATTTAGAAATATGAAAATAATTATGAAAGGTGAATCTTAGTCTAAATATATAAGAAAGATTCTGGCAAGAAAAATTAATTCAATATAATCTTTCCATTTCATCTCAGCAAAAACATCTTTGTTCGAGGTGCAATGTATCACTCTCTGAAGTTTAGCATCACGGTTCATGCTGATAGAAAGCAAAATGTCTTCTCACAGATGAATAAATGTGAACTGTTTCGTTTTCTAGGTGTTAAAATTAACGGGTCATTTAGCGACAGATCATTTTCCTCTGCCAATTTGACCTTATCGAAATGATCACATTTACTATTAAGACAGCAGTAAATAGTTGTATCATCAGCATAGATACCGAGTTTAGAACTGATGATATTAGGAACAACATAGGTCTATGGATAGAGATTTGAGTGATGCCTGCATTAATGCAAAAAAATCTAGAATAGTGGCTATTCAAAGCAACTTCCATTTTCACAATTTAAAAAAGATTGGATCAGTTCAAAAATTCATCCTGAAATAGACCAGTATACCAAATTTTGTTAAATGCCTTCAAAATATCCAAATCTTGAACTTCACCATTCTTATCTAAATCATGATATACTCATTCAGCAATAATCATTCATACATCGGCAGTTGACCTATAGAAGCGAAAGACATTGCTTATCTGAAAGAAGACACTGTAGGGGGAGATGCTTAACCAATCCACAGTTGATTAGCCTCTTGTACTTTAGCAAAAAGAGTTAGAAGGCTAATAGACCGAATGTTAGGAGGATCAGACGGTTCACATGTGTTCTTAAAGACTGGAACACAAAAGATAATTTTCAAAAAGCAGGAAAGCAAAAAGTAGCAAGATGTTTATTGTACAGTTTAGAAATTAACCAATTCAGAAAATTTCTGAAAGACTATTGCAGGGATGCCATCAAACCCACATACTTTCTGGAGATCCAGTTTAGAGATGATAAGAGAAATCATGGATGCATATCACTCAATAAAGACTTGGTTCTAAGTGGAAAGTTAGGCAAAAATACTCCAGATGTGTCAAGATGAGAATTTACAAGCAAAACATTCTGTTTTATCAGCACATTTTAACACCAGATTGAGTGAAGAGATAGAAAACTTAGAATTCTTATTCAACAGTATATTACAGAGCCGCCATTACGAGATCCAAACTTGTTACAATGACGCATCGTATGACCTCTATCAGCAAACAAATACTTAGCCACTTTGAGGAAACATTTTCAATTATTACGAGCAGACACAAACAGGTGTCTGTTGATATCGGAACTATCACGTAGGTACACCGGTAAAAAGTGATTACTGTGGGCTATAGCGGCTGAACAGATAAGTGATTTCACCTGGTATTTCTGAGAATGTACAAAAACTTCAATGCCGTCTTTAACCCCAGAAGAACCCGATGTGGCACAATTCTCAATGGAAAGTTTAAGAATATCAACCCAAGAGGTTTTTCGATGCAAGTCACGAAATGAAACTCAATCATTATGCGAGTAACAGAAAGAAGTTTTGTGAATAGGAAGTTCCTTTCTAATAGATGTCTCAAAAGAAATATCAACAGATACTACAGTGTGATCTGAATTACCAAGAGGAAAGAATTATGATGCTCGACAAGAGCTAGGTGAGGAGGTTAGGAACAAATCAAGTAAAGAAGCATGTCAATCAGATTTATTAGGGAAACGAATAGGGAAATTCACAATTTGACTGAGAGGCTGAAAAACTGAATGGAACATTATAATGCTAGTTGACGTGATAAGCATTAAAAAAACCTAACACTAAAATGATTGCAGATTAATTTCCATATATTGTCAGAAATTTTGTTTAACATATTACAATACTGAGAAGAGAGTGATAAAGGAAAAAGAGATAACTAACAAGCTCTGTTTTATCCAACAAATAACCTTTCAACAAACCTTTCTACAACAATTCTATTCCGTAAAGACCATTTGAGGTTCCGTATCCGTACAATAATATAAAGTGTATGTCTTGTCCAATAAATAATGCATTTATAACTTTAGTTTTCGCGGTTGATATTATTTACCTTCAATTTAAGATCACTATTATTCAATGCAAATGAGTATAAATCCAATTACTGCGTTAAGTGCATTTCTGCTTGCTTTTAATGGAATGTTAATCTAGATTAATATGTTTAAAGTAATAACCTATTATCATTTGAATGATTTCGGGAATGTAGAGAAGAGTCACTCAAAATATTATTTTTGTTTGAATTTAAAATTTACTTTTTCAGTGTTACATTAATTAAGCCAAGGAATTTTGAAATGAAGACTGTCTCAGCTTTTTAAGAAAAGTACACTTATCTTCATTATCGGAATATTTGCGCAGGCCATGTTTAGATTAAACATTCTCTCTCTCTTTCTCTCTCTCTCTCTCTCTCTCTCTCTCTCTCTCTCTCAAAGTTCTTTCCACTTCCACTTGCTTTTTCTAAATGATCTCCTTTTTCTCGGTCTATTTCTGACAACTTCAATTAATTCTTACAGATCAGAAAACGAGTAATTAATTTTACTGGATTGTTTCAAGCTAAGTTCAAGTTAATCAGCATATATTAATTAATCACGAAAATATGTTATTTGCTATTTCTTTTGGATAATCGATGTTTAAATATTTGTAGTTGTAATAATAATAATAATAATATTTAATAAATATTTTATGATTTTTAATAATAATACTTTTTACTGAATATTATTTTTATTGAATAAGTTAAACAATAGCAACAGCAAATAATACTTTTAATATTTAAGTTACAGAATAAATGAAATGAATTTTTAAATAAATAACCATGAAAATGAATAACAATAAAATATACTATATTAATAATAATGATTCAATTCAGAAGCACAAACATTTCGAAAGGTCCAAATACGTGAGTAGTAATCAGAATGAATATTCATGGTTCATCTTGAACTTGACAAGAGGAAAACTAAACATTATTGATCCGACAATGGGGAGATTGATGGAATTGCATAAATCTTTGTGCCTCAATAGATTTTATGCGAAAAAGAAAAAAGAGGAATAAAAATAACTTAGCATAGAAGATTATATTTCAAATGGCTACATACGTCTAAGTAGTGATAGATTGATTATGACAAAAGCAAGTAATAAGTGACAGAGGGATAAATGTTGAAAAAAAATCAAAAAAGAAAAGAAAAATGACTCCATGAAGATCTAAAGAAACAGATAAAAAGAAATTTCAAACGAAATGGTTGCGCAGAGAACACTTTAGGAAAAAAACAGAATCCCGATTCATAGCAAAACAAATGTATTAGAATAAAGTTTATAGGCAACACACAGCCGAATATCAAATGTAATTATACATAGAAAGAGATGAAGCCGCGTATCAAAAGAATATACGGAATTAAGCCAGAATAAATATGACTGAGTAGAAACGGTAATACACTAAGTATCATGCAACAAAATAGGATTTTAGAAACCAGGAATTGTCGAAGAGTGTTGAAAAATTCACATTCTATGAATCACCGAATCACAATTCAAACGTAATAAAAAGCAATGCCGTAAATATCAGTAGCATTAAAAGAAAATAAAATGTTAGAAAAATTGTATTTTTATATTTCGTAGCAACTCGGGATTTGTTTTCTTTAGATTTTAGGTACTTTGAAGGCCCAATTAATGTTATACTCCCTTATCATATAACCCGGTGACTTCTCCCCGAATGAGAGGAAGATGAGGAGGGGCGAAATGCAGGCACCCTGGTTTTTTCATTACTTAATTCTGCCTCCATTACTTGAGTCATTGTTTGTTTATGTTCCTTCAATTGAAACACTACTTTTGTATATGATTTAAATAAATTTTGTATTAATTTTAAGTTTGTCGTTTGTTGTCCGCTTGTTGAGCTGCCAGATTCACGTCTTTTATTTTTAAAATGTTAATGGACCTCTTGTGAACCATACTTATTTGGGGCGCACAAGCCATATTATATTGCGCCCCCTACAGGGGTCCACTCCACATCAAGGAAGGAGAACAATAGCGAAACAAGAATGAAGACAGAAGATAACGATTGACATCCCAGTGTATCTCTTGGGAAAGGTAACATCATTGACACAGAATAATTGTTCAGCCAGTTAAATATTCTTCCATGATACTGGTACTATGCAATCAAACCCTGTCTCTTGGAGAAGAGATGGGCGCCACAACGTAAATCATTTAGGCGCCATGAGAACCTAGCCTGACATTATATGATCATTTCCTTGATCATGTAATAAAAAAATCGAAAGTTATATATGTTATTTTTCAGTTTTTACAATGGTATAAAAATGATTTTTTACAATGGTATCATTTGTTTTTACAATGGTATCATTTTTTTTACAATGGTATCATTTTTTTTTTTACAATGGTATCATTTTTTTTTACAATGGTATAAAGATACCAAACTTAATTTGATTTAAGTAAATCAAAATTACATCCCTCTCTGTATCCATTATCCACAAATATAAATATATCCATTTTACAAATATAAGTTTGCATGTTTACTCCTTTTTTTTATCTGCGGTCAACAGTTTTTGATAGTTTGCCTTAATTTGTTTTGTTCTATTCTCATTCCCCACAATTTCGACAATCATTATAATTAATCCTTTTGCTGCTTTAAAATCTGCAAACCTAACAATATATTAGAAGCTCTGTAAAGGAAAACGTGAATGAATTCAAGCTTAAGGATTTGAGCGATCTACTCTAAATCAAAATAGATAAGATCCAGTTACAGAATAGCCATTAAATGGGTTTCTCAATTCCCAATGAAGCTGAAAAAGAGCCGGGCCATTAGCCGACACTTTGTATCAGTCGATCAGATCAGCGAACCTTTTGAGTGGTCACAAAACCTGACAAGAGGATATCAACCTACGACCAATCGTGTTACAGAAAGTAATAAAAGAAAGTGGCTGAAGAGCAATGCAAAGACTGACGACAGCTTTGAGACAGTGATATCGATTTGCTAGTGTCATACAAAGGAAGCAGGTAAGATTGCAACATGATATTCTCGAAGCGTATCTCGACTGGCTGCCGGCCATGGTTCTTATCACTGGAATATCAGTTATCTAAAAGACTTTGCATCCTTCGAACTGAAAGTAATGATGCCATTTTCGTTTTTGTCTTAAGCGGGTCTTCTCCTACAAACACTGAACAGTACAGATTTTATTAATTAATTTCTCATAAAGGATTCCATATTGTGACCATTGACTCTGAACAAAAACTCATATTCAGTTAACGAGTTAAAAAGTAGTTTTAAAGTAGTGAACTCAAAAACAAATACGTTTCGGCCAACTAATACTTTCACGGCCAGTGAAGGAGACAACTTGATGGCTTCGTTTGCCATATTTTCCGTGTTAACCAAACCAAGACGGAATACAGCAAGTACTCTCGGTGCTTGAGAGAACTTTTGAGTCCTCAGTGCTTTTCCTTCCATTATCTGGAATTTATAGAAGACCTTTAAGTGCCTCAGACGTTGGGACACACGGTAAATGTCTTCCCCGAAAGTAATGCTTCTTTTTTGGATCTATGTTTTTTTTTAAGTAGGGGCACCTCTTCTGAATGCATTCCCATTAAGGAGCTCCGCGGTCTTTTGGTGGTTGTTTGTAGTACTGGGGGTAATATTTGCAGTTTTGGTTTCGTTAGGGGAGGTGGTGATGAAAGGGCTATATAATCTTCTGATGTGGCCAGAAGAATGTTTCAATGTTTTATACATGAACTCAAAATTCTGATAGCTTTGACAATGTACTCCTTCCCAGATTTGATTTCACATTTTTGGCCCACTACAAAAACGGACACCATGCTTTTCTCGACTGCTTTCAATTAATTTACATCCACTAAATGTTCACCTAACCCTGCAGAGGTGTGCATATTCTTTGGTTTGTATAGAGAATCCCTCAACATCTATAAAATTGTGGGGGTCGCGTTGTCCATGTAATTGTTGACCCATTGAATGTTGCGTCTAGTTGAAACAACTTGGTTGCAGTCTTAAATATCTAGGGTTTTCCCCGTGTCATTTGAGTCGCTCGCCCCTTAAATAGACATCGGCATGGCTTTTACAGCCCTGCCAAGGTCTTCCTCATCTATATAGGTAAGGTAAGACTAGAGTATAACGGCGTAAATTAGACAAGGTAAGAAGAAATTCGCGCAAGATTCGAACCGTTAACAAAAATCTTTAAGAACGAAAGCAAAAAAGATCTTGCAAGTCAAACAATAACAGTAATGAAAATTCCTTAAAGAAACCAAACCAAACATAGGGGAATGCATCAACGTTTTAGGTCAAATGACGACTGTTGGTTTTGATAAGAAATGTGAACTCACGTGACTCTTATTATGACAATCTGCAAAAAACAAATTAAAAAGCGTTTGATGATTCTAATGGTGTGTAAAAATGAAATAGTTTTCAGTATTATGATGATTCTAATGCTCTATATTAAAGAAAGAAAAAATGGCACTATGTGCAAAAGAAATCCACTTACCTTCAAAAAGGCTAAAGACGTGCTTCTGTAGATACCATTGGCTCCATGATATAAAGAAAAAAGCAGGACAGACTCTTTCCGTCGTTTGTAACAGAAAACGATTGATGGAATAGTCCGGATGTGCTGGCTACGGATATTAATATACCCACCTTCAAACCCATACGTCTGTGAACGAGAGGATGTCGTAGAGTAAGCGGTTCATTGATCGAGTGGTAGTTTCAAAGAAACTGTAAAACAATTCCCTTTTGGGCACCAGGGAATTAACCACGTGAAAGCCTTAGTTTGCAACTATGTTTACTGGCCGGATATGGACACTTTGCACATTAGTTTCAAATGTCAACTAGTATCAAATTTCCCTCGGAAAAATAAAGATGTTTACATTGCAGGACCTATCAATGGACCACAGTATTGTGTCTGACAGGCAAACAAAATGCGTCCTCTCTTCGCTCGATTTTTTTTTGGGTGGGGGTACACATTTGAACTCCCTCAGAGTTCCAGCGTCTCGAAACAAAAGCACTAAAAAAAAACTGCAAGGATTGAACGCATCCGATGTTCGAATCCAGGCAAAAATACTGATTGTTTTTTGTCGTTGTTGTTTGTTTTAGTTTTTTTTTTTTAATCAAGCCTTCCCTCTCACCTTTTTCTTCCAATTGCATTACCTGGTCTCCTAATCTATGCTTCGTTAAAATTGATTCAAACGGTTTATTAACCGATTTGTAAATGACTTTCACTAAAGACTCCAATCCTATAGACCCAGATTTTCTGCTATATATCGCCGTTAATCGTCACTTAGAGAAAGGCAAATGATTTATGGCACTTTCACAACCGTACTGCTCTTCTAATCTTGGGCGATATTAACTCGGAAATAGTAAAATTTACTAAACTTGGTTTTTGGCATGAAGCAGTCAACACGGAAAACCGAGTGAGGATCGAGCCCACTAATAATGGTCAAAGAGACTAGCTCGCTAACTACTTACGTCAGTGTTGCCAGTCTTGAAAGTTTGTTTATTGCTTTTTTTTTATTTTGTGTGTGTGTGTGTGTGTGTGTGTGTGTGTGTGTGTGTGTTTGTTTTGTTTTGTTTTGTTTTTTGTTTGCTGACACACCTTAAAAACCGAAAAGTAAATGTAACATTCTTTAATCAGACAGGCCTCTCTTTAAATTTTAAAATATATCTATAAACATTCTCTTTAGTCTTCTTGGAAATTCTATTGCATTTTTACCACAACAGTTGATTAGTTGCATTAGAAAAGATTGTAAGGAACAACTCGAAGAATTAGATACAAGCAAAAACTGAAAGATCAGAATCGATAAAACTCGTCAAGTTTCTACTTGTACATCTTGTCTACAAATATTCGAAAATTCTGTAAATTAAATTTCCGATGTCAGATTTTTCTATTGTTCAGCATTTTAAATCTAATGTTAATGAAAATCGTTGGGATCAATTCGTCTTCTCACTCACAAGGGAAAATATGACATTATCGTATTCCATGTGGGGACTCCTCATACATACATTTGAATAGACGCGAAATTGTCCAGTGCCTGTGACCTGTAGTCTAATGGGGAAGTGCTACTTTGCAGTTTGAACTTCCAGGGAGAAGAATGTGTGGGTGTCAGATGTATCCTACGAAATGGAGATGTCAACATCAAACAATTACAGACGTTTAAATATCTAGGGAGTGTTTTAACAGAGGATAGAATATGTGACAACAAAATCCAAACGTGCATTGGACTAGAAATATATGTATTCGAAATACTAATTAAATTACTAAACAAGAAATTTTCGTTAGAAACAAAAGTGCTCAACTTATGTGATATCAATCCACTTCTATGGTAGTAACTGCTGGACGAAGAGAAAACTGGAGGCAAAATGTCGTTCTACAGAAAAATACTGAGTATTGTAACAGTGTAGGGATATTATTATTATTATTATTATTATTATTATTATAAATAAAAAATATAAAATATAAAATATAAAATAATGAATATTATGAATAAAATAAAATGAAACAAGTCACATTAAAACTTTCTATAAAATAAAAATAATAAAAATTCTCCTAGCATGCAACAGAAACTGTTCCTGCCGGAAAACGGATATCGCGCCAAAAGACGTTGAATTCAACGCTTTCGCTACTGACCATCAGACGGTCAACACGCGTTCTAACTTCTCTCTCCGGGATATTGCTTGTAATAATATGAAGGACTTCTTCCTTTTATTAAATGCAACCTTTGAAACACCTGTATCCCAAAAAAAGAACACATCAGTACACAAAAATATAAATAAATTGTATGATATTAATGTACAATTTAACATACTTTTACTTTTTTTCCTGTGAAGTATGTTTTTATTTCCTGTGAACATGAAGCCATTTTTACTGCTATGATGTGAGTGAACCCACAGCAGTAAAATATTTCCCTTCAAAGTTAATGATGGTATCAAAATAAAATGCAGAGAATTATTAAAAGATTTTACAGACTTCCGAAAGGAGGCTTCCCCAACAACTACAATCTTAACCTTAGAAATTTAAGGTCGGGCGTTATCTATACTCTTAATATGCACTTCTTGCTTCACTCTTTACGCCCTTCATTCAATAACCGTCTACCTTAAGTGGTTCTTGGGCCTTTGATTGGGTGAACAATAATATAGAAATTGTGATAACGAACGGCTTTCAAATTCCACGAAGCTGGTTATTGCCCAACTTGCCAAAAAGTTTTCAAAAACTCCCTCGTTGGGTGACCAGATATGTCAGTTCTCTGGTGGATGCGGGATACCTTTCGTTTTTCGGGTGTTTTTCGTATTTGTTGCCAGAATATCTGTGTGTGTGTGTGTGTGTGTGTGTGTGTGTGTGTGTGTGTGTGTGTGTGTGTGTGTGGTCGAATGATTGTTTTAAATTATCTAAGTCCCGCATTAATTTCATTTATTTTCTTGAAAATAGTATTGGACATATTTTAAATATTCATTGATGTTTCATTTTTTAAGTTATTTTATTCCCCACTCCCACAGATAAATTGTATATATGGGGACTAGTCAGAATTTCATACGCTTTGAGGTAAGAATGGTAAGATTGTTTTGGTGTGAAGAATACTGTGGTATGTTTGAGTTGGTGATTGTAGCTAGCTAAGTTTCATTGTAAGACAGCTGAAGACCAGCCTGATACTATAAATAACCATTTGAACTCTCGCCTCAAACCAAAATCCAACCTAATTTTTTTTTTTTACCATACGTCTTAATATTAAATCCATTTGCTGCCTGTAACGTGCACGCTGAAATAGAGACATTTCGTTTTGTTTTGTTTTTTTTATACTAGACGTAGCTGGTAATACACTAACCTGTGCCCCTGTGTCTATAACAAAGTTTAGGTTAGTAGATTTGTCATGCAAATAATATAAGCGACTAATGTGTGATGTTGCCTAATCAATGAAGTCGAGTTCATTGGCTGGTGGATTCGTTTCCCTGGTAACTGCAAGGCTTCGTACATTTGTGGGCTTTATTACCAAAGGGTTTATGATACCAACATAATGTACCATTATTTGTTTTGTGTTTATGCCTCTGCTAATACTCCTGTTCCTATCTCGCGATCTACTGGTTCTGTGCCTAATCAACTAATCCCATTTAGTTGGTCAGTTCGGATATCGCCTGTTTAAGTTCATGGATTTCTTGATCCTTTTGCTGGTTGTCACCTAGAGAATGTATTGAACGATTATTCTCTGTTGCATGTATACGATCGGCAACATCAGCAAATCATCGTCTTTCGTTGTAGGTGCTAGGATATGCGTAATGGGTGGCTGTAGGTAGTTTGTCCATCCACATATGTCGTATTAGAGTATCAGACATTATATTTGGTCTCAGCAAGGATCCCATATGATGTAACAATTGTGAATGCGTTTTATCATCAATGTTACTTAATAAATCCTGCAGCTGCTTTCATCTGACTTGCCAGTTTGTTTAATTATTGTATCGTGCGGCAATTTCTGTGGTAAATATTCCAATAGATCTGCAACTTCTGTAGCCACTTCTACATAGCAGTCTCGCAGTCACTGGGAAGTAATTTTCTTCGCGTTGAAGATCGCTTTTAATTGCAAGAAGCAAACATTGACGTTGTTTACATTGAACGAATTTTACATTAGGGTTTATCGCTGCTTCCATTTGCTGTTGTGTTTTTACTTTCTGCTCCATAATCAAGGAAATTGTAGAAGGTGCTGCTTTTTAAAAATGTTCATTTCACGTTGTTGCAGATGCTGACTCTCTCAGGATCAAGTTATGGAACTAGTTGATTTATGGGGAAGAGAAAGTGTTTGTTGTGTAACTAAACATACAACGCAATGATAAGGCTAGGCATTAAAAAAAAGTGAATTCAAAATGAAGATAAAGATTTCGTTTTCAACAAATAACAATTTATTTGGGTGTTTTATACATCGTTTGGTGAATATAATAAGACCCTTGAACAGAAAAGTAAGTTCACATATACATATTTAAAAAGGAAAAGATAGCATACGCACATTTAGCCGTGTTTAATAAAGGGGAATGTTACATACACATGTTTAAGTGTCTTTAAATAAACCCCGGAAAACCGAAAGGTATAAAAACACACATTGAGGTGTGTTTAATAAAAACCCTTTGAAAGGAGAAAGCTCATATCTTGGTTTCATTGTAGAATCTACATCAGAGAAGCAGTAAATGTTTCAGTGGATTAGTAAATCGGTTGAGTTGACAACGCGTAATCCACTCGCCAACTACCTCTTGTTTGATTTATGTTCTGTATTTATAGCTTCCCTTAACAGGTGCTGGCTCACAAAAAAAGTTACTCGAAAATGCGGTGGAAAACTGTCAATGGTCGATTAATAATTTATAGCATATTTTAAATGTTTTTCAATGCTACCGGAAGTGCCACTCAGAGCCTATGCGTAAATAACTGATTTTGGTCATTCGACTCCTGACTCTTGAGATTGAAACATCCAGTTGACCCGACAATATTATATTTGTTTAACGAAATCTTGACATACAACCAAAAAGAATGTAGTCAACGCTTTCAGTAAGATTGTAAATTATTTAATATTGGAACTAGAAGACGTTTATACCGTTGTTTAAATTAATCCTCTTTGTTCTCGCTATTGAAGATGTTGATTCTTAATGATTTTTCCACAAAGCTTTCAAAAGATATTATCCGCTTCAAGTCACTAAGAACTTAATATCAAGACTTGAAACCCTTTGGAAGATTAAATACAGTTTCTCTTCATTTCAATTGTTATGTTTATTTGAAATTAATATTAAGGCAAGATTCTCTTCTACCTTATGTAGCATCTAAGGTAGAAATTATTTTTTTAAATATTTGATTAGAGAAAAGAATTAGTAACTAAAGCGCCTTTTTAGCTCTCTTATGATAATGTAACCAGCGTCTTATATAAGGAAGTTGAAAACGATATCGTCCAGGCAATGGGAACCAATCAACTAAAAGAAATGAAGCCATCAATAGTTTTATCGACCAAAATTTTGCTATACAATAACTTACACTTAGTCAGGAAAGGTTAACAAATGCAAATATAATATAACCTACGACCACATCCGGTCATGGAACTAATGATGATAGAAGTGTTCATCATCTTAGAGAATGATTATGACAAATAATCGCCTGCTTTGGTTGCATAGTCGACACAAAACAACTTTTCTGCTTTACTCTATCAATTAACTTTATTTTATAATGCGGCCACTAATCTGATCAGCATAGTCATCATTTTTTTATCAATTATCAAAACCTGGTAATATGGTACCTCAGAAATGACTTAATAAAACCAAATATAATTCGCTTTTTATTCAAGTTTTCATTTTCATCAACCACAGTTTATTTACAGACTTCATTTGTTGACAGCTGATAAAATGGAAAAGATGACCGAAAAGCAATTACATTGTACTTATTTTAGCTGCAATTATGTAAGTCTGTGGTGAAGAATTATGATCATTTTAGCTGAATCTTGTTTTTTTCTTTTTTTTCGAAATAGAATCAGAGACAAGCTTGTTTTTACTTTTACATTTTCTATTTCATATAAACACTTTTAACGAACGCTAAATTTTCCATCAGAAAATAAAGGTCACTGAATTAAAAAAAAAAAAAAAAAAAGAGATGTGGGGGGGGGATACCTCCCATTTCGGAATTCTTTTATTGAAATTTTATCGTTTGTTCAATTGTGTGGTCGTTTCTAAAATTAATTCTTCACCGTCATTGAACATTTATTTTGATGTTTGAGATGTTTATTTTCAGTCCTTTGACACGAAAACGTAATTGCACTTTCGGGTGCAGAAAATATGAAAAATCATTTTTTTTTTTTTTTGCCTTTGTCTTACTTTCTCTTTTTTCTGGAGGATTTCAATTTTTTTAATTCCACTATATATAAATATGGTGAAAAGGCTGTTTATCTTTTACATATTACTTTACATATTACGACAGAGTCACAATTATTCTGCGGTTTCCTTTTTCTCCACTTTGTTCTTTTCCCCTGTATTTTGTTCTCTTTTTTATTAATATCCTTACCATCTTCATTAACAAGAAAAGCATTAAATGTTCCCTTTATTATTTTCTATTGTCCTGCCATGTTCATGCCTTTCACTAGAATAGCGACATTTCCAATTTTTTTCTTTTTTTTTTTTTTTTTTTTCGCAAGTTTGGTTTGATGAAAATACCTTTTTATCATTAATCAGTGTCAACTCATTTTTCATCTAAAACGTTTTTCTCTCTTCACTGATTATATCTGTCAATCGCAATCACAATTCAATACACAAAATTTTAAGTCTAAATAATATTTTCTCTTTTCTGTTAAAATGTTACGTGAAAGATATCTCCTACTGGCGGCATATGTGTTATTTAATGCCGAAATCTAAATATTTTGTACATATGTAATTTTATGCTTTCAACTACGGATACTTGGTACATAATTTATACTTTCAGTATAAACATATGTTTTTGGATCTACCGGGTCAGGACCTGGGAACAATAGCAGTTAAGAGTGTGATGATGTCTTAGCACAATGGTCTAAGGGGAATAACCCTGACCAGATACAAAGAGAAAAAAGGACTCTTCATGAGAAACCAACCTTGAACATAAAGGTCGTCAATTATTCCTATTCAACAGGAACTCCTGTTGTTCCTTACCCACACATCCGAAATAGAAAAACACGACATGGTGTAAGAAGTGGCTTCAGTAAGTAGAGTCTAGTATTCCTACCCTTTCACTGGAAATCGTTCGATTTTAGAAAACCACTTCAATGGGGAAAATGTATCTGTCGTTTTGAAAGATTCCAGTAATCTCCATACTACTACACAAGTAAACCAACTAAATACCATAATTTGTTGTATGGGAGATCAGGCTGACGATATCCTGCAAAATTTTAAATTGTTTGAATAGGAAATAAATGACTATGACGGCGTTAAAGAGGGTTTTCATGTATTTTTTATTAGAAAGAAAATATAATTTACATACAAAAGATGTGACATGTCATGCATGTGGAAAGAAAAGGACATTACAAGCGTTGTCCATGAGATAACAGCGGATGGCAGCAGAGTTTGGCTGGAAGCAATATCAACGGGTGGAAAATCATGGATGGTTGACCTTAAAGTGGATGGCAGAAGAGTAAAATTTAAGATTGACACACAGGTGTCGACGTGACTGTTATCCCAGACAAAGTTTTCAACAAGATTAATGGAAATAATGTCCCCAAAATTATAAAAGCAACAAAAGCAATATATGACCAGGATGTATTCCACTGGATGTTCGAGGAAAGGAGAAAGGAAGGAAAAGAACACAAGAACAAGTCTATGTGATTAAAAATCTATATATAAGCTCTTTTGGGCAGACCTGCCATTACCAAGCTAGAACTAGTGCACTGCGTCAACAGCATTGAAAAAGCGATACCCAAAACTGAGTAGTGGTATTGGTCGAGTGCACAAACCTTACACTATTACACTCAAACCCGATACAAAACCATTTTCACTCAGAACATCACGACGAGTGCCCCTTTCTTTATTACAAAAAAAAACTGCAGTATATGGAGCAGATAGGTATTATCAGCCGTGTGGGGGAGGCGACTGAATGCTGTGCTGGTAGTGGTGACGATGAAGTCAGGAGACTCTCATATATGCGTTGACCTCACACAGCTGAACAAGTCAGTATGTAGAGAAAATGCATTCGAAGGAAAAACAGGAAGAATACTGATCGGATTAACAACAAGCAGTGTCACCGAGCCTCTTACCGGGAAAACAAGTGTGGGTGACTGACCCCAAAGTCACTGGTACTTTGGCAAACAAAACAGCACCACAATCTTATATAGTCAAAGGTCCTAACGAACTAGACGTCATTTGATTCCGATGGATAGATTAGAAAGTGTCTCAGTAACACTGATGCCCACACAGACACATAAACCCTCTTCATCACTGAACCAAAGAACACTTAGTCCAGAGTATACTCTCAGAACTAGATCCGGAAGACCAGTGATTGAACCCAAAAGACTGGACTTGTAAATACAATCAATGCCCATACACTCTAAAAAAGGAAAATAAAAGGGAGATACCTTAGAAAAGTGGAAACCCTTAGCAGACACAAAGAGAAAAGGGATTCTCCATGAGGGAGGGGAAGGACTTCCGGTGAGGAGACCAACATGTATAGACCTCGATAATAAAACTCGTTAATTATTCCTACTCAACGTGAACTCCTGTTGTTCCTTATCAACAGATCTGAAATAGAAAAACACGACAAAGAGGTGGTTCCACGGTCCTCAAAACCTCCAATCTTCTGTTCAGTAGCCTTGCTGCTAGATGTAGTTTATCATCATACCCAGGACAAATGTTTCTTGTTCACAACATTTTAAGTCAATTTCATAATGCATCACATGAAAAGGTATGACTATATTTATTGTTCGTTTCTCCTCGTTGAAATTTGTTTTCAATGTACACGATTAAAATAAACAAAAATGCATCGATTTTTCCACCTTCTTAGTAGTAGTAGTAGTTGTTGTTGTTGAGTATCATGTCCGGAAGTCGAGAGGGTTGTTTTTTTATGCTTGAAAGATGAGCCAGTCGAGGTGAGTTGAGAATCAAATCTACATACTTGGAAACAGCCTTAATCCGAGGCCACTTGAGCGCGCGTACTGGGTTATCTGACCTGAAGCTATTCCCCATCTGCGAAGTTAGGCGCTACTCTTATCATATTGCACCCATTTGGCTTTGATGCATGTGCCTGATATACTCTTCTTATCGGACTTGGTGTCATGCTGGGTATATTGGGCTACCACCACAGTCACATTGTGGCTTGCTCAATAATAATAATAATAATAAATTCAACTTTTTCGGACTCTGGTGTACGAAATGTTTTCAGTTTCCCGTAGTATTTATTAGACGTTCTTTCTGTTAATGATTTAATAAATTTAATGTTAGGTAATAATTTCCCGGGTCAAACTTTCAAAACTTTAGTGTGATTGAAAAGTAAGTCTCCATTTTAAAATACTTTTAATTTATTTATTAACTATAATTTTTACAAGAAATGGATATGAGACGAAAGCGTGGGACTTATTTAAAATCCGATATGGGCACCAGATTTCGCTATCAGCTTCTCGGGCCGCCCAGGAATCGCACCAACTGATTTCACCAGGAACTTTTGTGGTATGGAAGACATCAAGTCTTAGTTTGGTATAAGTAGACTTGCTCCTTTAACTAAAAAAAGTGACAGGGCGTTTAGTCAAGACTCCTGGCTGACTAATCATATATAAAATAGGGAGTTACTTTTCAATCACCCTGACTTTTGTCTCCTTTAACTAAAAAATCATATACGCTGACAGGGCGTTTAGTCAAGACTTTGTCCAGAAAACGTTTCTGACTAATCATATAGACTAAAATAGGGATACTGTTATGGAGGTTTCAATGAGTCCTGTGAACACAATTCTGAAAGAATTCTGTCTCGAAAAATGATAAACTCAGAGACAATTCTAAAAGCAAAAGTTTCTAGTCTGAGCTGTGAGAGTTGAAATTTGTGTACGTTCAAATATGAAACGACTTTCATTGACAAAAGTTTTGATATGAACTTATAATTATTTAAATATTGTTTATTTTATTTTAAGAGATATAAAACTTTAATACAAAATGGATCTTTAAAAAACAAAATTGTATAAATGATGTTTTGGAAATAAAAATATTCTAAACCTTAATAGTTTATCAATTTTGATTTGAATGTACAACATTAGAAAAATACAAAAATGAAACCGACAAACTCTATCTTAAAATTATATTATATATATAAACGACTATATATATATATATATATATATATATATATATATATAATAGCGATCATATTGATATATAGGCATAATATAGTTTAATTATAATTATTTTTTTTAAATATGATTCAGTTCTCACCTTCGGAAATTAAAATTAAATTGGTTAAAAAAGTATCAAAGTTTCATCCTCAAGGTTTAGAATCCATTTTGAAAGTGAATGATAAGCATGCATTCATTAATTACGCAAACATCGTCATCTTGTCAGTCACAGACCTTCGAAAGATAAGATGTTGGCATTTCATAATACGTCAGGAAGTGTCTAAAGAATTTTATTTTATTTATTATTTATTTATTGATTTTTTTTTCTAAAGGGCTGTTTCGTACATAAACGTGTCGCACTGAAATACAATTTTTTTAGACGACTTCATAAAGGGTTTTTCTATCTTTTAAACCTTTTATTAGATTATGAAATTTAATTTTTTTTATGCTAATTATTTAATTGGTTGATGCCGGCAAATAACCGTTAACTCATGTCTATAGTTTAATAAATTTTCATTATTTAGAAACTTAATAATGTGTAGTTTTTCATGTAAGCATAAAGGGCATGGGTCATCCCAGGTTTTACAAGTTCTTGTTCTATTTATTATTTTACATTTTACATTTGGTGTTTTATTTATTCCTTTTAAATGCCAAAAATATTTGGATAGAAATGTCTGATTTCTATTTCTAATATTATTGAAGGAGCTTTTGTGTTGTCTCCATCTAATTTTAAATTCATTCTTCGTTTCAGTGTTAGGACTCTTAATGGATGAGATAGTGCATCAGTATACCACAGATTTTGTGCGGCATTTATTTTCCAACGGGCAGTCTTCAGGGTTTCTACAACCACATAATTTTTCATTATTTTTGTCTAATTTTAGTTTAGGATTTTTATTAATACAGTTTTGGCATGCGTGTTTTTCCAGGATTATATTATGTTTTTTCATGATTCTCTCTAGATTTTCAGTGCAACTGTAACTTAATTTTAAGGTGTTCTTATTAAAGATCTTGCTCCGTCTGCTATTAGTAGGAAAGTGTTTTTCAATTAAAGCTAGGAACTTATGTCCTAGCTTAATACTAACCATTTGGTTGAACGGAGGGGTATACCAAATGATTTTCCTTTTCCCGTTTTTCTTCTGGTTAGTACTATTGTTCCTATAATTTATGTTAGCGTTTTTGTATCCGCTATTTTTTAGGGGTGTGTTATAAAAATTACTGTGTTGTTGGAATATTTCCTTATTAGCGGAGTACATGCTGATACTTTTCTCTATTGATATGGGCATATGCTTAATTATAGATGGAGGGAGGTTTGACTTAGGTGTACATACAAGGGATTAGCGTTAGGTTTTTCTGTAAGATAGGTATATGTTGTTCATTAAATCTAGAGTTACATCGAGGAAGTTTATCCTTTTTAATTTAGTGTTGACTGTAGTTTTTAAATTTACCTCTGCAGAGTCTTCTGACCTTGTCGGTCTATTTATACTACACAATCTAACCGCGCACCGTGAATTAGACATTAAATACATCGGGCTATACAGGGATGACGGGCTCATGGTAGTGAGGAGCTCCACCAATTTTAACATAGACAAAATTAGAAAGATAATATATAGTGAATTCACAAAACTAAATTTAAAAACTACAGTCAATCTTTTTTCAATCTATTCTACGGAAGAAGTTGTGAACTCGTAGATGGACAATGGCCACAATATCTTGGGCAGAATAACATGCTGATAAATCCATGCCTTGTATCGACCGGGTAAGTCAGACTTGTCTACTTTGTCTAAACATACTTCTAAGATGTCCTTTGTTTCCTGGATTGCGACAGAGTCCTTCAGGGTATTGTCAAAACGCTTACCCAAGTCCTTGATAGGGTTTTGTTTTATAGTCGGGATAAATTCGCCGGACAATTTAAAACGATCCCTCTCTGATGTTTTTCCTTTTTTAACACGAGTGACCTTGATTTGGCAACGTTAAAATTCCTCTTCACCCATAAAATAAGTTTCTCCAAACCTTTTAGTAACCACCTCGCACCAATCACAGACGAGGATGTTATGGTCATATCGTCCATGTATGCTCTTATTGGCGGTTGCCGTTGACCAGATCTTGTTAACGGACCTCTGCATTCTATTTCCGAAGCTTTTATGAGCATATTCATGGCTAAGGAAAAAAGGGTAGCTGGGATGGTGCAGCCTGTTATAATGCCTCTTTCCAGTCTATGCCATGCAGATGTTGTGTTTCCTGCTACTGTTCTCATTTTGAAATTATTATAATAGTCCACTATGGTCTCTATTATTTTGACGGGAACGTGATGACGTTTTAAGGATTCTTCTACCAACTTATGTGGGATTGAGCCATAGGCGTTCTTAAGGTCCAGCCACAAGAAAGCCATGTCACCCTTATGTGCTTTCACGTCTTTTAGCAGCTGCGTCATAACACCTGTGTGTTCCATGTACCCCGGTATGCCTGTGACACCTCCTTTTTGAACAGATGTATTGATGTATTTATTATTTAAGAAGAAATCTGTTAAATGTCGGTTTAAAATACTAAAAAAATATTTTCCCTTTGACGTTCAATGGGGAGATGTATCTAAATTGATTTACTGTACTTGCTCCTTCCTCTTTAGGGATCCATATGCCTTCTGAGCACCTCCATTGCGTAGCTATCTTCCCTATTCTCCAGACAATTTTTAGTAACCTCCATAACATACGGAGCAGAATTAGGCAACGTTTATAAACAGTGTAGTTGTTATTAGAAAGGAGTTTTGTTGTCACTTGTTTCCTGGTAAGCCCTTCCGATTGTTTAAGCAGTTTTTTTTTTTCTCTTAGGGTAATATTTCTTCTCGTCATTGGTCAAACTAGTTGTTGTCGGTGTCTGTGTGAACTCGACACAAACGGGTAACGTTGTCTGTAGGTCGATCGCTGAAATAATTGAAATAATAATTTTATTTCAAGGTAAGGGCTTAAAGAAAACATAAGCAAGTTTATTGTTTTTCCTTCACTTTATAAACTTCTTTCACTTTTTTTCTTTCTTTTCTTTCCATTACTTAGTTTTTTCTTTCTCTCTTAAAGGGATTTTTTTCAGTTTCTCTTCGCTGTGTATTTTCTTCCTTCTAGTGAACTTTGTTCTTTTAATCTTTAAGAACATTTCCTTTCGCTTTTTGCTTTCATTTTTTTCGGTAGATCTTTCTTTCAAGCTTAAAGGAAACTTTTTTTTTTTTCAACTGCCTTACTTCATTAAAACGTTTTTTCTTTCCTTTTTTTTCCTTGAAGAGAATTTTTTCTTTCTCTTTTTTCTTTCTTTATTTCGGTATTATTTCTTCTTTCTTTCTCTTAATTTTGTAACTTTTCCTTTTTTTTTCGCTGTGTATTTTCTTCAATCAAGGTAACTTTGCCTTTTCTTTTTCATTTTTTCTTTTTCCTTCTTTTTTTTCTTTTTCCTTCTTTTATCTTTTTTATATTTTTCTTTCGTTTTATCTTTTTTCTCTCTTTCTTTTTCCTTCCTTTTTTTCTTACGTTCTTCTTTCATTCGTTCTTTTTTTCTTTCATTTAATGCCCTTTTGTCTTCTTCTGAATTGGTTAAGCATCTTGCTTCACATGGCCTACTTTCGGATAAACAATATGACTTCCATTTCTCCAGGTCTACGGCCGATATGTTAACGGCTATCACTGAATTTGCCTATCAAACCTTGGATAAGAATGGCGAAGCTTGGGCTGTGGCTCTAGATATCTTGTGAAGGGTTGTATTCTCCCATAATCTCAACGACTTTCGACGGGGTTTGGCATGTTAGCCTTCTACACAAACACAAGGATTACGGTGGCTCTGGGCGAATATTTAGCTTAGTCCAATCGTTCCTAAGATATCGTGTAATGAAGATCGTATTGAACGGACACGCTTCTAAATAATTTCACATAAATGCAGGGGTTCCCCCCAGGACCTACATTGTTTCATGTCTTCATCAACGACCTTCCTAATGTCATCAGTTTCCAACTAGGTATTTATGAAGATGACAAAACTATTACTGTCTTAGTAACAAGTCTGACAAAATAAAATTGGCAACTACACTTGAAAAGGACTTTCAATCTGGGCAAGGAATAGCTTGTAAATTAAGACCTCCAAAACAAAACTGCTTTCATTTAATCACCATTAAAGAACCTTTTCTGCCTGCTATCAGCATGGCTGTGGCTCACTTCCAGAAAAGTAACTCTTTGTATCATAATGAGCTCACGTTTTCCACTGACAAGTGGAGTGATTATATTAAATCAACTGCCAGATCTACTGCTACGAAAGTTGGTTCATTGTGTTGTCCCAGACACACGTTTTCGTCAAAATCCATCTTGCACATTCATAAAACTATCATTCGTCCGTGCATTGAATATTGCTACCATATCTAGTTTGGTGCTCTTTTGTCAAAATTCAAAGAAGGGTCAATAATCCTGATCTGGTATCTTAACTTCAGTCAGTTTCCCAACATGATTTCCCTTTGTCTTTTCTATAAATATTTTCATAGCAATTATTCTGATGAGTTTTCCAGATTAGTGCCTCAACTGCATGAATTTAAGCGTACTACTAGATTGGCAACTAGGTCTCACTAGTTGACAGTTGAACTAGTTGGATACAACCGTCTGTTATATTCTAAGAGTTTATTTTCTCGCACTTCTCGCCTGCGGAACTCCCTAATTTTTGCTTCCCTTTCACCTGCAATCTTCAAAAATTTAAACTCAATGTTAATCGCTATCTTCTGTCTTCCTGAATCATATTCCTTTATTGTCTTTCTCCTCACTAAAATCATTCTCCTCATCTCCCTCTAACACCGTGCATCCTAATGGCACTATCTCCTTGCCTGGGGTTAAATGATTTTTTCTTCATTTAAATCATTTATCGTCTTGTGTCCAACTAATTCATCCTCACTACGCGCACTTGTCTCATTGTCGGTCGATTATCAAATAAAGGCAAAACTCTTCTACATCCCATCTCTACAGGTACGTTTTGGAAAAATACCATCATTTCACTTATTGTTGTGTTTCTATAAAAAAAACTGTTAAATGTTTCACTTGTTTATGGACACTCGGAGAAGGTGTTTTTATCAATTGCCTTCCTGCATTATACAGCAAATCCCTTCTCTGTTCCTATTTTCTCTTAACCTATGTCCCATTGTCCCATTAACTTTTCTATATAGTCTTTGTATCAGGATCCTTCAAAAAGAATCCTTCAGCCACGCTTAAGACATTAATGCTACAACTAATCTAGGATTATGGTCCTCTCTTTAGGCAATTTCGGTAAAGTTCCTTCATCAATAAGAGAGTATCTGTTCTTAGTCGCAAATATCAGTGGGGAATAAGTTAAAGATATTATTACGTATTACGTGACTGTATTAGTTAAGTGTTCTCAGTAAGTCTAGGTTTGAATCCCGATCGAGATGTGTCAATAATTTTCGATGTTGTTCTAATATAATGTAATCTAATGTAACATTGATTCATCGTTTTAGTGTTGGATATTTTAAACCATAATTCGAATACCGGCAATTTATACAACTCGACAATGACATTCCGGCGATTATGTTCAACTATGATTAATGATAAGACAACTTACGTACGTTGGCGCGACACTTGATTAGCAGAATTTCGATTTGACATCTAAACAATTAATAGTCACTATTGAATTAAGTGCATTTACAAGAAATGAGATTATGTTGCATAATATTTATTGGATTAAATGTTTTTTATTGATTTATTTCATCGTGAGGCTGCAGATTTATTGATATACCTACGTAGATATAATTTTCCGCAAGTCAAATATACATAAACTTCAATTTTTTTTGTTGTTTTGTAGCTGTCCTCATTTGCACCAATCAACAGAAATACCACCATAATTCACAAAAAAGATTTGTTTCAAATACGAGTTTTTCATGAAACTCATCTCTGAAAATTTGTTGCGATGCATCCAGAATATATCATGTCTTGGGGAAAAAAATTTGATAGACAAATGCAACTTAGAAATTTAAATGAATGAAGCACAAATACATGAAATTGTATTTAAAGGAGTGTGGTGATTCGAGATATCTTTCTCGCGCAGCTGCTACGCTTCAAGCTGTTGTGCAAGAATTTGTTAGGGGAGGAAAACCGTCGTTTGTGCAAGTAGATAAATGAATAAAAGGAAAAAAGGCAGATATGTGGACTTGTAAAAGCCACTCGGCCATTTTATCGTTATGGAAGAAACGCAAAACGACGCATGACGCTGCTGTTATGACCATTTTTTTTATTTTTGATTGACTAAAATTTGAGAACATACAGTTTTCCTATTGTCTTTTTTCACTTACACATATTGCCTTTTTCTACAGATTAATTCTGAGAATTATATATATATATATATATATACATATCAGAATTAATCCGTAGAAAAATATATGTATATATATATATATATGTGTGTGTGTGTGTGTGTGTGTGTGTTTATTTATAGATATTTATGCATATACACTACGCTTACAAGCATATGTCTGTCTTGTTCATGAGTATATGCAAACAACGCTAACATACGCACCCATTTTCTATGCATATAAGCACATGAAAACGCACATCTCTTCCTAACACACACACACACACACACATATATATATATATATATATATATATATATATATATATATCCACACACACACATACACACGCGCACACACATATATATATATACATATATATATCCACGCATACACACACACACATATATATACATACACATGTATTGAATTCCAGAGTTCTAGAAAAGAAAAAAGATTTTAGAACATTTCCGAAACAGCATGGAATGTTTTGTTGGATATTTACATTTAGTTGTAGTGACTGGCTATCGACTGAGGAGGAATATATATATATATATAAATCACTAATTGCCGTGAAACATGAAAGATTTAACTGTTTGAATTTATAATAATCGGAGTTTTTCCTGCCAAGTATGAAGCACTAGGTGAAGGAAAAACACGTCCCAACACACAGTACATCGATCCCTGTTGTGGGTGCATGTGACCCAAAAAGAACTATGTAGTGACAATAAAACGAGGCTAGGCTGATAGGCTTGGTTGGCTGGTAAAGACGGGCAATTCCTGTAAACCTTGCTAGTTGACAAAATTGTCAGGTGACATATATATTCAAAACATAATTTAGTTTTAGTTGAAGCAGATGTTGGGACTAATAATAATTTCCTAAATCCCTGTTACGAATAATAATCTGTTAAGCAAATAGTTGTTGGCAAGGGTGGTAATGTTTTGACTAACTTTTAGCGGATTTGACTCTGAGGTCCTTCCTCAGAAAATCTCTAGGCCCTGGGAACTCAAAATTCACGTGAGTGAATTAATTAATATTCCTACGTAATAATAGCTTGACCAATCAGAGAGATTAGGAGGGTGAAGTAATGGGTGCTGATTGGTGGGGACAGAACCCACCATCTACCCGACCTACTCACTTACCCCTGTATAAAAAGCCCGGAGAAGCCGAAAATAATCAGTCTGAACAGAATCTCCCAACTGCATTTTGACCCCAAGGTCGAGTTGTCAAAAGTTGTCTCCCGGGGCTTACATCTACCACCAGTCCTCTCTCTGTCGTCTGTAGCCGTGACAATAGACTGTATCGTGATGATGATCAACTGACAGTCAGCCAGAATCGCATTGTTGAAAAGGTAATTTTTCCGAGATTCGTTATTTTGCAGCCTTTTATTGAATTTATAGGATACAAATCCTATATTCCAACAAATGACTAAAAAAACACAAAGTAGATTTGCACACCCGCAAAATCGGATCAGAACGACCAAAAACAGATTTCACAATAAGGTGTGAAATTAATTTTCTGACCAATGAAAGGAGGCGATTTGCTAAACCAAAAAAAAGATAACGAGCCAGTGTGAAAAAAAAGTCAACAATAAATACGTAGTTTTCAAGTCAGTCAGTCAGAGAAGGGCGCAAAAGATCACAGAAGATTGACAGTAAATTTCATCACTGACTCAACCCGAAAAGTGGAGTAGGAAGGAACAACAACAACAACAACAAATTTACAACTGGCTTCAAAACAATTCATAAGTACATTTCCTTTCATCTTTATTCCACATTCACACTCTTTTTTTTAACTTAAATTGCTCGCCCCTTTTTCATTTTACAACTATACAAAACAAAAGAAACAGACATTATTCTGCTACTCTGTTAAAAGACAACGAACACAGACATTTTTATCAAAATCACATTTTTGCTTAAACGAACTAAAACATTAATCTTTTTTACCCTATTCACAAGATAATAAACATACAATGTTCTATTTTTTATAAACGTTCCTTATCGTGTTGTTTCTTCTTGAAATTTGCGTTGTATTTTGTGGACAGGGTATCCCGTATTAAATTCTCCTTTAATCCGGGTACGCTGAACCCCACAAATTCATGACAAGTGAAGGAAAACTTAATTTTCTTTCTGACTTGATTATTGTGGCGCCTGATCTTACCAAGGTTTAAGGTGACCCGTTGGGCTGTTGATTCTAAAGGAGTATCATACTTGAACAAGAGTGAATTTCCTTACGGAATCTGGTGACATATTGAAGTAGTGATTTTAACGGATTATCGTACTCAAGGCTGAAGTACTGTTCTCTCTTATGACTTTGCGAAGTTCTTGATTGATTGTTTCAAGGGAACTTTATACTTTATTTGGATTTTAATACTTTTTTTTTTTACTGAACTTTCGACGGCATGCGACTTGAATTTTATTCACATTTGTTGGACTTTATAATCAATTTAAACCCGGATTTTCGAACTTCGATTATTTTCAGTTCTTGCTTTTGTTTCCGAACTCTGTATTATAATCTCTTTTGCTAATACAACATATATACATATATAAAACGACTTGCAGAGAGCTGTGTTTTCCTTCCGTTTTTTTGGATCCGAACTGTTGGAAGAGTTCAGTCATTTTCCAGGAAGGACGGAATTTCGCTAACACCCAACCGAGAAGCGAGGGGTGTGATTGGAGTCTTTTGAAACAACGTGGGGGGATTTCGACCACACCCTTAGCTGATTCAACTCTGATTTACCTGTTCTGCCGGGAGAGTGGCAGGGTTTCTACACAGACGATCAAGGAAGAATTTCTTTCTTTTTTTTTTGTGAACTTTGCGCTTGAGGGGCCTGACGCCTCTTGGGCTGTGCAGGGAGTGTCCGAGGACTGGGACACACCCCAAAGAACTTTATACCAACCACGCTTTGAGGCTTGGTTGTGTTATAGTGCGTAACAATCATAATAGCTATGTTGACCAATGTCCATCGTCGAAATTGTCCTTTTCAGTAGCACATGAACGTCGTAATTAGACTTGAATGAAGTGTCCGATGACACTTTCTCCTGAATAAGATGGACGACAGTTTACGTGTGCGCCGTTATCCTAAAGAAACGGTAGAACCAGTATGAACTGTGCCACTGGAAAAGATTCTGCCAAAAAACACTAAAAGGTACATGTAAAAGGTAAAAACATGTAAAAGGTACTTTTTTCATATATTATCTGCATCAGCTCTATTGAAAACAAAATACACCGCTATAAAGTGGTGTATTTTGTATAGCAAAAGTCTTCTACGGTGTCAGTGAGGTATTTCAACAGGACAATGCTCTCTGCTACATTGTATGAGTTGCACGCGAATAGTTTTACGAAAATGATTTCTGTGAGTGAAAAAGTGGCTGACAAAATGTTTCTTTGAAAAACATTAGGTTACCAGTCACCAGTTGGCATCGTTGTTGAACTGGGTAATCTAAAATCAATTCTTGAGTTGGATGTGTGTGTGTGTGTGTGTGTGTGTGTGTGTGTGTGTGTGTGTGTGTGTGTGTGTGTGTGTGTGTGTGTGTGTGTGTGTGTGTGTGTGTGTGCTTTTTATCATGCTGAAGGCAACGGTTCCCGTTTGAAGTTAAGCAGCGTCGCGTCTGCTTATACCTAGACGAGTGACTGCTTGAAAACACCCGGTACTGTAAGTAATGCCAGAGGTCATATTGTGATATAATTCGGGCACGAATGACCTGGACAGTGTCTTACCATCAATTTAGTCGAATCGTATACGGCACAGACATTTCCCAAATAACTTGAACGGTTCTTGCCGTTGTGTCCAAGCTGTTTGACTTGAAGAGTCTACATCGTGTTATGCAAGCTATGAATAACTATATACAATCGCGCATGTATCATTGGGTTTTTGGATGTTGGAGGCAACCTCTTCAACCGGCGTGGTCTGCTTGATGGCCTTCCTCGTGCAGTGATTGCGTATCTCATCATATATATGCAAATATATTTCAATGTTTAAGCTTCAAACTTTCTTTAAGATAACGTCTGATTTCGGAGCCAATGCAACAAGATAAATACTATACATTACAATGATATATACCACGTGGTATCTAATATTTGACAATTATTATAATGACTAATATGAAAATATATAAATGTAATTCTACTTATATAATCGGTGTTAATATGTTTTCCTTGAAAAATCAGCGCTAGAATTGTTGGATTTAGTTAAACTTGGAATATTGATGATTAGCGTCAAAGTTAGCTATTTCATTATTTAATTATTTAAATTACTTCATTATTTAAATTATTTAATTATTTAAATTTTTTAAGTATTTAACGATAAAGAAAAAAACACTCTGTGAAGCTTGTGTTATATCCAGTAAGAATAGCAACAATCCTTCTCGAAAGAAAAGAAAGCCCAAAATGATGTTAATATTTTCGAATTGTGTTTTTTCACATAAGTTCTCATCTGCAATAAATGGTGATGGATTTGCTGTCTGTTTTGATTAATATTTGCAAACAAACCATGGTTCTCTCCCTTACATTCTTCATAACTAACGAAAAGCGATGTGATTAAAATGTCGTACTTAGCGCTTAACCAATACACAGAGAAAATACTGTACATAGTCAACCCAAGTATATGTGATTCAGTGTTAAAATAGTCTTTATTTTGTTAAGAATGTTTAATGCCATAGCAAAAGTTGTACACAAAACAGAAAATGAAGATCGAACTCGAAAAGGACAGGAGAATATGCCCGCTAATTAAGAAATCAAAAAAACATTCGAATTGTTTTGATTTTTATGCTTATTTGAAGATAGTATCAGTTTAAATGTATCATGATTTCATAAACAATGATTATTTACTTTCAATGCGAAAAAGATGGAAATTTAAAAAGATTGAAAAAGTACTATGAATAAAAATAAATATATATACAAAATAATCCATTTATTTATTGGTCTGGTAACAAAAATAAGTTTTCAGCAAAAGAATTATACAGGAAATATGAAAAATACAAATCTAAATTTTCTTGACCAACAAGTCTCTACATTTAAAATGTAGATATTTGAATACATTCCAATAAAATTACTTTGATAAGAAAAATACGTGTTACTTGTAGCACAAGTAATGACAAAATTCAATGTTATTTACATTGTCATTACAATACCTTGTGCTGTTAAATTTCTTAACGAATGTGTTTATGCAGAGAATGTATAAAACATCACGTCCTATCATTGGGTTTTTGGATGTTGGAGGCAACCTCTTCAACCGGCGTGGTCTGCTTGATGGCCTTTCTCGTGCAGTGATTGCATATCTCATCATATATGCAAATATATTTCAGAAAGAGAAAGTTGTTTCTCGAAAGACCATATCGGAAAAGTTTATTTTATTGACCAACGGAAGTGGATAAGGGATCACTTGTCGTGGACTTAATAGCAAAAACATTATTTATTGCAACTTCATCAAGATAAAAATTTAGGTTATGTAAATTAATTATGTTACACAAACTGCATATTTTACATTTATTAGGAGTTTGTCTCTGTTAGTTTTTTTTGTTTTTTTTTCATAGTAAGAATTTGAAAGATTCGATTAAAAGTTATTTTTTACAAAGATCTACAAAATATTTTATTAAAATCGGAGTTACTAACTGAATCGTATCAATATGGATAGTTTCATCTTATACTCACGCCAAAAATGTAAAAAAAAAACATGTAGGAACTGTTAGATCTTTTTTGTTATTTTGTTGTTATTTCGTTTTGTTTAGAGTTTTACTTTTGTTGTTGTTTATTACGTTAAAGTTGAATTGCAAGTAGAAAAATTTAATTGGAATTTAGCTTCTTTTCTTGTCATTTAAAGTCAATATATTACATTTCTGAAGCAAATATTTTTTTTTATTTTTATTTAGGTTAAAAATTGGTGTGGGGGGGGCATTATGGCTGAATTGCAAAGCGACAATAGTTACAGAATTTCGTGTCACAAGCAATGAGTAAACTATTTAACTTGGTTGTTTGAAAATTAAACCAGAGTTATCTCCCATTGACTATTATTTAAACTATTTCTACTCAATAATAAAATTTATATTTACAATGTGTTTCTTTCTCTAAAAGGAATTCTCAAAATAAAAAAATTGTAATAAGAAAAAGATCGGCTTTTGGAATTCAAACAGAAATTACATGCTTTTGAAAGCATTGAAAAATTTAACGATTTTATTTTACACTAACGGATAAAACATAAACATAAATTCTATATCTATCATCACTTTTAGTTTATATACCAAGATCCTCTAGATGCACACTAAAAATATAAAAAAAAAATATTTACCTTCATTTATTTAGTTATTTATTAAGTATTATATCTTTTCTAAAGTCATTATATAACTTTTTAAGGAAATTATTTTTTTTTAATAATTATTTTTGTTAAAATTTAAGGACAAAATAACATTTCACTTGAATTACCAATATGTTAAAATTATAAATTAATCAATTAATTTGCCACAAATATTTTTTTTTAAATAATAATTATCTATATGATAATGTAGTTGGCAACCGAACCTGTAGTTAAGATATAATGATAAAAATAATAGCAATTAGCGTCTAACTCTAAAATGGAAAATAATATGTTCAAAACCACGGTAGTTTGAGAAATTCATGTTATGAGTAATGAGCAAATTATTTAATAAAGTTGTTTGAAAAGTATACTAGAGTTATCTCTCATCGACTATCATTCAAAAGACAAAATTATTTCCACTAAATTCGCTGAAAAATGCATACTACAATGAAAAAAGGTCCGAAACCTGATGAAATTTTTTTTTACCGTATAAATGTTTGTTATAAAAAGGAAAGACCAAAGTATTTCTTATTATTTTATTAAATTTTTCATCCTTTTTATAGCATCTTTTTAAAAAATCTTGTTTCTTTTACGTCTGCGGAATACCATTAAAAAGCATATCTTAATCTTGTTTTTGTGGTATTTAACTAACAGTTACATCGGGTGTATTGACAGCTTAGGTCGGACAGAGGAACAGATTATTTTCGAATTTTAAGTGAACTGTATTTACTGTTAACCACACAGTCATTTTTAAAAGTTAACAAATACTTTCATCAATCTAATATTTTATTGATTTTTTTCTTTTTTTAGGTACTTTAGCCTTATAAATGAAGATGATGTCTGAAAAAAATAAAATTTAAAATACTAACAATAAAATAAATTTAAAATTTCATAGTGAAATAAAATTTAACATTTCATAGAGAGATAAAATTTCATAAGAGTGTTATCTAATTTTTACGTACATCTCTTAGGAAATTTTATGTTATACTTTTATTTATTATTAGTTTTTATATCTCAGTTATGAAAAAGATCACAAAATAAAAATTATAATAAAAATGATACCATAAAATTTCATAAATAATAATAGGTACCTAATAATTATAAGTACCCCTCTCATTTTTATTAAATATCTTTTTTAATGTGTTAATTTTTAATTTTCCTTAATTTTAATATGACAGTTATGAAAATGTGAAATTTTTGTATTAATTATGTAATTATTTACACTTTTTATTTTATTTTATTTAATCATAGTCCACTAAATATAGAAGTGTAAAAATAAAAATAAAATCTGCTATGCAATTGATTTCAAACTTTCTTGAAAATTTATGTTTTGTTTTATGAAAATATTCTAACGAAGATATGTCCAAAGCCTGAATCACTGTTTCGTCCCTAAAATTGAAACTAAAAAAGAAAATAATTAATAATTGCAGTATGTCTCTCACTGAAAAACAATAAATTAATTATATTTTAAAAAATTAAATTAAAATATTTAGTGAAATAGGACGAAAAAAATAAAACTTTTAAAAATGCGACGATGCGGATGTCGCAGATTGTAATAATCTTTCAAATTCATGATCTGTAAAAATAGATCTACTTTAGTATTCCCTAAACCCTACGGATTGAAACTTAATTTTAAAAGATTTAACAACTTTATCACATTTTGGATTTAAAATTGAAAAAAAAGAAAATAATTCTTATGAAATTTCATTTTTTATCGAAAAATATTTTGGCTTCAAACAATATTGTCCTTATCATATATTATTCATAAAAACAATTAAAAGCTCTTCTAATTTAATAATGTCTTGGTTTTATTGAGTTTTATATGTTACAATTCAGAGCTGATTTTCGGTAACAGGACTATTCGATATTACAAAGAAAATGGATGATTTATATTCTTCAATCTTTTGCTTTTAACTAATATAATCAATAAAAGTTACGCCGTTGAATTTCTCAAGTTTTCATAAAATTAAGTAAAGGTGTGTTAATACTTTTACCGTGACTTTGTAAAAAAAAAAAAAAAAAAAAAACATGTCTAAAATAATTTCATTCTTTGTGAATAAGTTCTGAATGTTTCACTATAATCCGACAGATATTTGAAATTTATAAGAATTTCCAAAGATTTTGTTTTTAACGACAAAAAAGACGCGAAAATTCCTTGACTCAAAATAATACGTTTTTTAACTAAAATTCCGAACGTAGCTAGAAAGGATGAAAAAAATTAATAAAATAATCAAAAATACTTCGGTCTTTCCTCTTAATAATAACATAAACATTTTCACGATAAAACTTTGTTTTCATTCAGTTTGGCGCATTTCATCAGACTATGCTGTTTTTTTGTTTGTTTTTTTTTATTTGTTTTTTGTTTTTGTTTTGTTTTTTTGTTTTTTAGCGAATTAGTTGAAATATCTGCACTAAATCATAAAATTTACATTTCTAATGTGTCTCTTTCCCCTAAAAAGAATTCTCAAAATTTTTGAAAATTATAGTAAAAAAAATATCGGCGTTTGGAATTCAAACAGAAATGGCATATCCTTAAAAGCACTGAAAAAATTAACGATTTTATTTTGTTGTAAATGGATGAAACATATTTATAAATATTATATATATTATAATATGACTTAAAACTAAGTGTCTATTACAAATCAACTAATAAAAATGACCTCATAAATTTCTATTCTCATCACAACAACAAAATAAAATCCGGAATAATTAGCAGATTCTATTTAATAGTCCTCAGATTGCCCTCAATATGAAGAAGAGAAACACATTGAAAATACTTTTAAGCTACTCCAATAGCCTAGTTATTTTATATTCAAGGTTCGTCAAATACTTCAAATTAAAAGAATGAACCATTCCAACAAGTCCAATGAATTGAGATATATGACTCTCTCACGACAACAATTGCGAAGAATTTATCTAAGCCTAACATAAAATTTGTTGCGACTACTTCCAAAATAATAAGAGACTTAATTAATTAATTAAATCATTAATTAATTAGTTGTACCAGCGTGATAGTTCTGATCACAACAGATGCCTCAGCTCGTAAACATGTCCTCAAAGAGGTTAAATCTTTGTTTGCTGACAGAATGAGACATCGTATAGCCTCTAACAAGTTTGGTTCTTATGACTATTGACGGTTAAGTTTATCCATCTTACATTAACTACTCTTGACTTATCTGGATTACCTTTGCCTAACTTTTCACTTAGAACTGAATCTCTATTAAGTTATAATATGCGTATAACTCCGTCTATAGTTTCTCTTATCATCTCTAAACTAGATCCTCACAAAGCATGTGGAGTTGATGGTGTCCATGCTATAGGACTTAAGAAATGTGCTGCTAAACTGATTCTTGTTTTCTATAAATTTTACAACTTGCTGCTTCTTGCTTTCCTGCTTTTTGTAAATCCTCTTCTGTAATTAAGAACGCAAGCGAACTGTCTGATACTTCTATAGCCTTATTAACTTTCTACTCCATTTTGAGCAATCAACTCTGAATCGGTTAACTTAAACATCTCATCTCACGAAATTTTCTTTCAGATACGCTATATGGATTTCGCTTCTCGAGGTTAACTGCTGATTTAGTAATAATTAATGCTGGAAGAGTCAATCAAGCTTTCGATAAGAATCGTGAAGTTTTCTGGACGAATTTTTAAACTGATTCAATCTTACAGTATTTACATTATTAGTCGGACTATTGTACTCATCTTTGTCGCCATATTTGTCACAACGTTTCGGCCGTTGTACGCTCCGGCCTTCTTCAGGTGGTTGGAATTTCGAACTGAACCCTTTATTTCGATCACTGGGGTAGACTGTTCTAGTTCCACGTGCCATGTTTGATGGATGTCAGTTATCAGTTATATCCTGCTATTTTTCCCTCTGAAAGTTCTCCACTGCCTTAACCAGGAATTGAACTCACCTTCTTTGGGTCTGTCACTGGATCTAACCAACGCCTTTATCCACTGTGCCATGTATCCTTGAGGACATCTGAGTATGAACTTCTGAGTATTATATTATAAATGTTTTCAGCATCATTTTTACCAGTGCTCATATTGCAATTTTTGCTGTTATCATTGCATGTCTTTACCAGAGTTCATATTGCAACTTTGTTATCATTGCTTTTCTCTGGCACTCCTTATTACTGGTTCCCATATTGTATTTATTTCTATGCTTGGTCGGCTCAAGAGATTTTTGTGGCCTAGCGTATGTGCTGATTTATTAAGATTACGAATTTTCCAATGGTGTTCCTTGTCAATGATCTCAACATGATCCCACAGAGGGCGGTGATCTCCCTTCTCTCTCCATATGTGGTCAGCCACGCCTGATTTTTCTACTTCCCCTCGCGTTACAGCTTCTGGTGTTCTTGAAGCCTTACCTTGAGGGGGGAGGCCTGTCTCTCCTTTATATTCCTTTCCGCAGCTGCACGGGATAGCGTACACACAGTCTTTAGTCATGTTCCACTCTGTGGGGGGGGGGGCTCACAGAGTGGAACATGACTAAATCTTTCTTATCAAATTCAATGATTCTTATCAAATTCATGATTCAATCTTTCTCATCAAATTACGAAATTAAACCTCTTATAGATTTTTTTCGAATTAATACAGGCGTCTCCCAGAAGTAAATGCATTAAGATATCTTTCAATTTTACATTAGTCGCTCATCGTAATGAGTCTGACCAAAACTTAAAAAATGCAGCTTTAATTTTAAAAGACAAAGCAATTTGATATCGAAAATCTATAGAAAGTATTTTGATCATCTACGGTAAATTTGCGCCTAGGTCCTTACAATATTTCATCTTTCTTGGCAGAAAAAGCAAAATAACACGCACGTGCGTACGCACAGAAAGAAAGAGAGAGAGAGAGAGAGAGAGAGTGAGTGTGCGTGTGTGTGTGTGTGTGTGACACAGAGAGAGAGAGAGAAAGCGCAAGAGAGAGATTCAAAATAAACATTGGAATTGTTTTTCTTCAATAGTAGTAAATAGGTTGACCTATCATCCGAGACGTTCAACCTTTGTTTCGTGTTTAGGATTGAGTTTCTGGTTCTTTCTAAAATCTTCTCATTCTTTTACCCCCGCTAGACCCTTGCGTCTTAATAGCATTATCACCTTACTTGGGGTGAATTGATTAAAAACACAAGGATTTCCTATTGTCCCAATGTGGGATATTTAATAATAAAAATGATAAAACAAAGCATAATATGATTGAATGAATGAAATCGATTAGACTATATAGTGATTTTCCAAGCGTAGCTTAGATGTGACACAAGGCCGGAAGTATAGAGCAGGCCGTGAGGATCAAACTCACTACTCAGTTGTAATTGTTCTAGCGAGACAAGCTTGCTAACCTACAGGTGCCCAATCGGCTAGATTATATGCCGAGACACATCGCCACAAAAAAAAAAAAATAATCTAAAAATGTTTTTCAATGTTCCAACATTTTCAGCGTTTCCTATATCAGTGCATAAATGTAACCGATGTTTGCGTTTTTATATCTGCCACCCCCTTCCTACACATAGAATTCCATCAACGAAACATTTACTTTTTAGACTAATGAAGTCATTCTAGAGGCCGAAACTTGTCACAGAGATTTTTCCACTTTGTCCTTCATTTGCCTAACAATATGATATATTTCTGTATATCAGAAGATATACAGAAATATATCATATTCTTCCATATTTATTATAAACAAATTTTTTTAATTTGTGTTGGTTAATCCTAGTGGAATCACTGTTAAAAATATACCCCTTCCTAAATTCAACCAATAAAATGAACCATTTCTCGGTCTCATCTGCTATATTTTTGTTCTTTCTTGTTTTGAAGACAGAACGCTACAATCACTTGATTTTGCGTGTGGACACCATTTTAACTTTGCCTTTATTACTCTTGCTTTGCCTACTTTTATCTTGAATATATATTGTTTGCTTGGTATTATTTTACCCTATTCGTTTTCTTTATTTTCTTATAGTTTGTTTTAAACTTTGTCAATTCCTATAAGTTTTGTTGGACATTTTTGCCAACTACACTACTTAACCGTGGCCAATTACTCTACAATTTGATAAATTATTTCAATTTATAAAACAAATATAAATAATTTTATTCTTAGATACAATTGATTGTGCTAATGATCCATTCTCCATTCAATAATTTCCTTAGAAAACAGTTATTTACTTTCGATCTTTATAAATGACTTTATCAAACAGTAAATCAATAGAAATAATAAATAATTATTTTTTAAAGTATCTACTGAAAGTAGCAGATGGCGCTTCAGCCATTTTGTTTATAAATCACTAAGATTTTGTTAATGAAAATGTCATTTGCTATTTTGCTTTTCCGGATAGATCAATAGACTGAGGTTTCGATCATAACAAAACTAACAAATTGCTCGAACTAAGTGAAGGTGTTTATGTAGAAGTAAGTGTAACAAGTGTGTGTGTGTGTGTGTGTGTGTGTGTGTGTGTGTGTGTGTGTGTGATAGACACGTGTATATATGCATGTGTGTGAGAGAGTTCAAAAGTCAACAGAGGACCAAGGAAAGCGAACGCGCCTCGGTGACAGAGTTCTTAGTTACATGCGACCTACATCTTACCGTCCCTGGGTTAAGCAGAAAAAAGAGAGACTGGCAGAGAATGTCACTGCCTATTTATAAGCTTGGGGGGCGTCCTCTAGCAACGGTTGTTTTAACTAAGTAAGTGGGGTAACTCCATAATACTCCCCTCCAGTTGGAGAGAATTTTATTCAGCCCATATGTCCATAAAGATTGTGTATATTTGTTTTGTCCGTTGTTGGCTGAAAAGAAAAGGAATCAAACAATATGGTTGCGATGTGTGTTTAAACATGTCGACGAAAATGTACTTGTCTGAATGGTAAAACATTACCAATGGGCTATATAATTCTCTAGTGCATCAGAGTCGTAGCACGCCCTGGAAGATATGTCGATAGTGTAGAATAGGAGTTTTCAACCGTTGGTATTAAAATTTTGTTTTCCAATGCTCCACGTTGAATTGATTTTGTTTGGAACGCCTCGTTTGTTTACTGTGCGTGAATGATGTTGGTGCACTAAACTAATAAAAGAAACTTAGTTTTGTAAAGCTGTTGAGCGATGCTGGTGAAATTTCTACCGAATGTAAAAAACATGTTTGCGAGAAATTTTGAAGATATCTGATATTACTGTCGATTTTTCTCGGAGATGAAGCTATCTCTGTGTATTATTAAATCTTACTTGCAGATTTAAAAAAAAAATTTTTTTCGTGTTAACATCTTTGGGCATCGCTTTTGTAATTATTTCACCTTTTATCTGTTGAGCCTAGGAGGAACAGAGTCAACACCATTTTCAGTTTTAAAACTGAAAATAGAGTTGATTTTCGTGGTGTTTGAATGGTATTCTTGGAGAAAATAAATTGGGTCTATCTTGGTTCAGGCTTATATGACGAAAGTTGTATTTTTCGTTTTGATGAAAAAAGTTTTTTATTATGATGTCTACCTTTTTTTTACCATGGCTCAAAGTCAACTAGCCAAATCGAAATTATGTGTGTACCGATGACGGTGGTTCGAGCAATACAGCCACGAATGTACAAAAGGTTCAGTAAAGCCAACAGTCTGCTGCTCTTTGACCAGCAGACTGTTGAGTGTCTTCCAGCCCAGAACCGAACCTGCTATACTACTCCGTATGGGACATTTTGGATCCGGCCACTAACAAGATCTCGCACTCTAACATCAGTACCCTTAAAGCTTTTCATCAAAGTGTGAGCCAAGATGCCCAAGGAATTCGTGGTTAAGTGTTGAGTGGTTTTTCGAGATCGCGTTGACTTTTTAAATGAAAATAATAGAAACGACATTAGATGTGACACTTTAAGAGTTAAAAGGATAGCTCGATAGCTATACCGAGAGAGATGTGACATTTCGAGTGTTGAAATATAGATCGATAAACATACCAAGAGCCGACACCAGATTTTAGTAAATTCAGGGGGTTTGTTTTTGTTTATTTCTTTGGATAAAGATAGAGAGGAAGGAGAAAAACATCTGATTTTTCCTACAAAAAATGATATTTAGGATTTTGTGGGGATGGCGGGGAACAAATGCAAAGATGGAGAATTGTTTTTTTATCACTTGTCAAAAAAACAAAGAAGGGAAGGTGTGAATCGATGAAGCGGTGAAATTTAGAAGTGAAAGGCTTAGGTATAAAACCAAGGAAGTCGAAGGAATTGCCTACACCCCTTGGGCAGTATTGTCTAAACTTAATCACGACGAACAAAGTGTCACGAAATATTCGAAGGGAAGGATCGAATAACTTTGCATGACAAATATGACAAATATATTCCTTCATGAAGAACATATATTTCTACCTGAAGAAATATTGTACCATCAGCTCTTTGCAAGAAACAGTATATAAAACATTTTCTTTATTAAAAATTATCCTATGTCCGGAGCAGACAAATTAAGCGATTCCTGTCGACAATTTGAACCTCGCCATCCCTGTAATCTAAATCAAACATAACGTAGGCTTGGATCGAAGTGATCAATTCAACGGTCAGTCGCAGGGATCGAACATTGAACAGACCGTCTAGGTGAAAGTCTCACCATCATAATTGGTACCGGTTGGCTATTCACCCAGGGTTGATATGGTCATATTGATAAATTATCCGTTTTGTGAGCGTTTTATATTAATAGAATTATTTATGTATAACAAACTAGTTGCAACAATTTTACAAGTTTTTATTCCCTACCATGTGTGTGTGTGTGTGTGCACAAGCAAACAAGCAATGCCTCTTATTTTATAAACACTAACATCCAGCTTTAACGCCGTCAATGTCGGTCCATGGCGTCAAAGTTGGATGTTCGTGTGATTGCATTTAAATAGAGTTTGAGAGCCTTTCCGACAACGACCCACTATTTTTTGACCTTGTAACAGCGGCAGATGTGTAGACATTTCAGTAAAAAGTATGTCGTAACTGCTAGTGCAATGTTTTTACCAGTGTGATATGAACGTTCTTCTGCATTGCCGGCAAAATGCATAGCCAATGATGCTGACTATATTGTATTGCTTTGAAGCTGAAAACAATTTGCGCTATGC
The DNA here is from genome assembly GCA_903632075.3 of Acanthosepion pharaonis. Lineage (NCBI taxonomy): Eukaryota > Metazoa > Mollusca > Cephalopoda > Sepiida > Sepiidae > Acanthosepion > Acanthosepion pharaonis. The sequence goes on along the minus strand of CAHIKZ030005431.1, from coordinate 373,614 downwards.
TACGTTATTATTGTTTTTCCTGTATTTGTTGTAGTTTATATGAAATTGATTAGTGGAGTAATCAGTGTGAATGGTCTAAATTTGCTAACTATAACGATATATATATATATATATATATATATATATATATAATGATATGTATATATATATATATATATATTCAAACAAGTTTTGTTAAAGGCAACAGAAAAGTTATGCCTATTATATATTTTAATAAGGTGTAAATGAACTGTCCACAACTCATGTTAGTTATTATTAATCTTCCGACCCTACTACTGGTTTGTTTCACAACATTTTTACACTCGATTCCCCAAGATCCACGCAACACAGATCAAAGCCAAAGAAGCTCAAGGTTTGAAAAAACCAGATCTTGGAAACATTTTATTTGTAGCAAGACTACTCTCACTAAACTTCATCTTACGTCCCAAAGTTGTTGAACACGTCTGCAATGGCGTCGCAATTGGCACCAGTGGCGTAGCTGGGGAGGAGGGGGGAGGACCGCCCCGGGTGCCAGCACAGGAGGGGTGACACAATGTCACCCCCAACAAAATTTTTCAACCAGGCTAAGGTGCCAAAAATAGTCTGAAAACAGTGGTGGGGACATTGGGTTTCGCAGGCGGGCATATATGACCCCCAGAAATAATTTATGACCCCCCCCCAGTTTTGTCCCCCCGTCAGAAATTTTCTAATAAATTGTCGGGAAATTTGTGAGTAGGAAAAATAGCAATGTTTTCAGCTTTCATGTGTTTCAGTTGCTACAATCTTGGTTACTAACAAGAGACATTGTTGTAACATTTTATCGGATGATATGGTGTTTTAACTCTGCATCATTAATAACAACAAAGCGAAATACGAAGCCAAAAGTGCAACAATTTCAGTCTTGCCTGTGTATCAATTCGCTGAGATACAATTTTCCATTGAGTGAGCGATATACTTTTGAATATATCTACTGGTGTTGGGACGATTAATCGGAATGGAGAATCGGAAAAATCGGAACTTTTGGGGGTATCGAAATCGGAAAAATTTATGCCTATTTTCCGATTCCAAAAACGATTCTTTTAAATTTTTAACTTAATTTTCCATTATTGGTACTAATGATAAATATTTATTGTTTTTAAATTATCACTAAAACTAAAATCATAATAACATCAAAATACGATGTAAATTTATTTTACTTGTATAAAGAAAAACAAAAAAATAAACTTTGCATAAATTCTCTAGGTAAGCTTTAAAAGAATGCAGTTGATTTACAATGTTCCGAAAAATGCTTAAAAAATCAAATAGAACATTTTTTGTCAAGAAAATACTTTCAAACATCATTGATAATTAAATGGTACCCAGAAAATGATGCAACGGAAAATTGGACACCGGAAAATTAGCAACAGAAAATTACGTCAACCATGAGCCAGTCGAGACTGTCGGATCTGGCTGTGCTGTCCACTGAACAGACAAACAGATTTTGACGATGTCATTGAACAGTTTGCCACAATGAAAACAAGAAAACATTCATTCTAAGACTATAGTATCGAATGTCATTCTTTTGCGTATTGCCGTGTTTTGTATTTAGTTGTTCTGAAAGTGAACAGTTGCATTTTAAAAATCTTTTGATTTGAACTGATTATTTTGTGGTATTGGATTTTGTCTTGGATCATACATGTATAGGATACAAATCCTATATTCCAACAAATGACTAAAAAAACACGAAGTAGATTTGCACACACGCAAAATCGGATCAAAACGACCAAAAACAGATTTCACAATAAGGTGTGAAATTAATTTTCTGACCAATGAAAGGAGGCGATTTGCTAAACCAAAAAAAAAAAGATAACGAGCCAGTGTGAAAAAAAAGTCAACAATAAATACAGAGTTTTCAAGTCAGTCGCCAGTCAGTCAGTCAGAGAAGGGCGCAAAAGATCACAGAAGATTGACAGTAAATTTCATCACTGACTCAACCCGACATAAAGAGCAGAAAGTGGAGTAGGAAAGAAAACAACAACAAATTTACAACTGACTCCAAAACAATTCATAAGTACATTTTCCTTTTATCTTTATTCCTCATTCACACTCTCTTTTTCAACTTAAATTGCTCGCCCCTTTTTCATTTGCAACTATACAAATATATATTACTCTGTTACTCTGTTAAAAGACAACGAACACAGACATTTTTATCAAAATCACATTTTTGCTTAAACGAACTAAAACATTAATCTTTTTTACCCTATTCACAAGATAATAAATATACAATGTTCTATTTCCTATAAACGTTCCTTATCGTGTTGTTTCTTCTTGAGATTTGCGTTGTATTTTGTGGGCAGGGTATCCCGTATTAAATTCTCTTTTAATCCGGGTACGCTGAACCACACACATTCGAAACCTTTTCATAGTATGTAATGACAAAGATCTTCTAGCACCGTTTAAAATATTTTCAGTCAGTCGTTAGCAAGCCAGTCTGCCAAAATATTCATATTAAATTCCATGCTGTACAGACAATATTTTCTTCCGCATTAAAATGTTCGCTTCTCTTCTTTCCGAGAAGCACCTCCCTAAATTAGAGACTACAATGGACCTCTGAACAAGTTAAAGCTGCTTTTGCTTAATTCCTCCCCTTGTTGACGTCACCAGACACAAAAGTAAAGTGTAGCAAGAACCAGCGTCTTATGGTCAGCAGTGTTTTCTGTCTAAAACCTTTGCCGACTTAGCAGATGAATTCATCCGATTTCTGAAAAGCACTTCAAACGAGTGATTATACTGAAGGAGACAGCCACAACATAATGCCATAGATGATTCAAAAGTTTATTTCGGACATCTGAGCCCTTAAGTAGGTTTTATTGTGCACCTTTGTCTCAGGCTTTTTTTTATGTTTTTAAAATTTCAGTGGAGGGGTATGTTGTAGGTTTTCTTTCTTTCTTTCTTTCTTTCTTTCAGAAACACGCAGGCGCAGTGAAAGAAGGAAGGAAGCGATTAAAAAACTTAAATAAAAAGAAAATAACAAAAATCGCTATTGGAATTATTTTTCAAGTAACTAAAATGTAAGTAATAGGCTCTCTTTCAATGGCGTAATTACATTTCTACCAGTAGCACATATTTTTCTTATTTTATCATTTCATCTTCTAAGGTTATATTTTTTTTATTACACGACAACGACTAACACCCCTCCAAAGTTGAAAAGAAACGTAATTCTTCAAGCGAAGAAAACATATTTTGAGGACAATTTATCTACGTTATATAGACACAATAAGCTCTTTTCTTCTTAATTAGCTGTGACATTTCTACTTCTTCTTCATGTGCCGTGTCCCTTCCAGACATAGGCGATCAATTTCCTATCCTTTGCAGCTCTTAAGATTTTGTTTTCTTGTTATTCCTCCTAAACCTTGTTTCGCCATCCATCAAGCTCACTAAATATGCATTTATTTTTCTATGTCCTTCATGCCTTCAGTCAGCTCTGTGAATATCAGATTTTCCAATTATGTGCCCTAGAAATTTCAACTGTCTCTTTCTGGTGTTAAGTATTTCTCTAAAACTTCGTTTTTGCTCACATATTCGGTTCATAGTATCCTCAACATCCTTCTGTAGAACCACATTTCTATTGCTTCAAGTTTCTTCTTTATATTTGAGGAGATGGCATTCAATACCATATAGAAGAACTGATATCACGTAACAGTTCAGTACTCTTTTCTTTGTTTCTAACGAAATTTTCCTATTTCTTAATACTCTGCTTAGCATTTGGGATGCTTCCTTGGCTATCCCAATACGCCTTCGGATTTCAGTGTCGCAATTTCCGTCCTCTGTTAAAACTCTTCTTCCCAGATTTTTAAATTTCTGCACTTGTTTGATTGTGACATTTCAAATTTGTAATTTGAATTTTGGGCTCATCTTTTTGCTGTCTTTTTACTGTTGATGTTTAATCCTTTCTTCTTGCTTTCTTTTTCTACCTTCTTTAGGGTTTTTTGTAGCTTTCTTTCCGTGTCTGCTATCAACACGGTGTCATCTGTATTCCTTATGTTGTTAAGATTGTGGCCGTCAATAATGAATCCTAGTAGAATTTCTAATTCTCTCGGAATCTCCTCTCTATATATAGGTTAAATAAGTCCGGTGAGAAGACACATCCTTGTCTTACATCCCCCCCTTTCTATTTTTGTATATATGTTGAACTCATTTTCTATCCGCATGCAGGCAGTTTGCTGTCAGTATAGGTTCTTGATTTATCTAATAATATCCTTCCCAAATATGTCAAGGTTGCTAAGCAGTTCCAACAGGTCTTTGTAATGTACTTTATCGAACATCTTTACATAATTTATAAAACACAGTTACACGTCTTTCTGTATTTATATTGCTATTTCTGATATCATTCAGATGCTTGCGTTCTTTGTTCCAGTGTCTTTAACGAATCAGCATTGTTCTTGTCCTATTTCCGGTCTGATAAATTAAAATTCAATATAGACAATACATCTATCTATTCGAAAAGAGAAAACGTGTAGATTCATTCGTTAAGGAATCAACTAGCTTACATTTTCACAGGCGAATTTATTGTCGTCATCAGAAATTTCGGGCGTCCTCTATAGTGGATAGCGTCTTTGAAAGTGATAAGATATCTTATGGTAAATCCCCACATTCATTACCTTCTTGAATGAGAGAAGATCACACAGGAACGGGAACAAATAGATATTTCGGATCAGGTTGTTTTTTTGTTTGTTTTTTTTTTTTTCATTCCCTCTCTTTCTCTCTTTACTTCATCCTCTTTCTTAAAATATAGAAAACCAAATTTTAAAAGACTCCTCAATGAGTACAAATAGTCTGACGAATTAGATAGCAAATTCAGTTAAATGTAGCTAGTGGTGAAGAAATAATATTATAAACAAGATTTATAATAATCAAATAGGTACATGCGCATAGAATGAAATTCAATACAGACAGTACATCACAAATTATTTTTAAAATGACACTATTTAGTAGAGGCAGATGATGTTTTTGCTTGTTGCCTGTATGTGACAAGAGAAACAAGAAGTACAGTGACTCTAGATTCAACAAAGTGTAACAGAAAGTTTAAAAGGATTTGGGGGGAGAGAAGACGTTAAAAATCTCTTATCCCGAGTATTATGAATGGCACAAACGGAAAAAAAACAAGAATCTTATTCCGGTGTGAAATTTGAAAGAGAAATTTATTTTTATTAAATTATATAAAGATAATAATAGCATAGAATACAACATTTACAAAACAAGCTTGCATAAAATTTTCTTTTGTGCACCTAACACTTAGGCAAGATAACAAGTCCTAATTATAATTCTGTTGGGGTCATAAAAAAAAACAATTATAATTATAATCAGCAAAAGTTTCATTTACTTCGATTCATTCGACTGTCGAAAGGAGTTGAGAAGATTGACGATTTTCTGGTGTCGGTGGGTTTCTGGTTTGTTACGACAATAATTCTGTTTTACAAAGGGAGATGTGATAAATTTCGTATTTTCATAAAAAGCTCACAATCCTATAATTCTGATTACATAACTAAACATGTGGAAGTAATGTTTTAATGATGGTTTATTTTTTTACTTTTCTAAAAGTCGAATGCGGTGTCGTATTACCAACATTTTCAAGAATATAAATTGTTAACGAGTTCCTTAACTCTTTAACTGTTGGTTCCATCCATTATCTCGTCTTTGGTCATCCCAAAGAACAATATCTTTATGAATAGTTTTTGGGGACTGACCTTTCTGAAAATCATTTGATCCCACCCCAGCTATGTCTCCCTAGACAATATCTGTCCCTCGGAAGTGAGGCTAAAGTCATTACCTGTTACCTGACGGGGAAATGCTGAGAAGACTGGATTATTTTTAGACTCACGTGGGATACCCACCTGGGAATCCCACTTTAAACTCGGCCTTGCGTCACATTTCATTCGAGTACACGTTCAAATTAGTACTCTGTTAATCACTCAGCTCACCCGAAATAAATGCTGTACACTTATCCAAAACACCCCGGCAACAAGCCAGATTCTGGATAAACACTGTAGCTCTTATGTGTGAAAATCTTTTACTTTCTGAAATATATACTTGCTGTATTAATACAAATGCCTTACAATCTCACTTCGAAGAATTGCTTTTTAACTGGAATAAAATAACAGTTTTTTAGTAAAATATAAATGAACTGAAAAAATTCACATTATTTATCCAAATATTGTACACATCTTCCAAACATAAGAGAAATAATGATAATAACAGAAAATTAAAATGTACTTACAATAAAATCAATCTTTCAATATTTATATTATTTAGTTAGTTTTATTCATACCGTTTCTTATTTAATTACAGGAGAAAAGCGAGGAAATCCCCAAAACTTTGGATTTATAATATTCCCTGGAGATTGTCATTCTGATTAGCTGAAATTCTTGTCCACAAAACTGCAACATGAAAAACACTTTATTTTTTTCTAAAATTTGAAAATTACAATACCAAACATTCGATTATGACATCTGACTGAGTATGGCATGCAAAAAAACAAAAGCAAAACAACAATTTCACACGTAAAGCAAACACATTTTCATTACAAATGCTATAAATTATAATGTTATAGTAAAGAAATAATGTAAGAACTTGAACTGAAATACAAAACCTCTTCCTCCTTCGTGAACGCACATTTACTGAAATTTGATGGTGCAGGATTATTTTGACCTTTCTGCTGTCTTCAACTGCCAGTAGGACTAAAATAATTCTCCTACTTCAATGTTGATTAAAGATAAATGTCTTTGAGAAGATGACGCCGATGATTATTCTCATGCAAATATCATTTGAAAGCGAACCGTAGAAAAATCTTTGTCTTTCTCATTTAATTACATGCTGATGTTAAAATAATCAATTTTTGAAATTTATTTTGAATTTATTTCTGTGTTTTCTTTTTCGTATATTATTTCCCATTCAGTTTCAATCGCTTATAGCCATATATATATATATATATATATATATATATATATATATATATATATATATATATATATATACGCTTATGATTTTAGGAAAGGCATGACTGTACTTTGTCCAATTAATAGTTATCACCATGAAGTTTTTTCAATATAATGCAACAAGTTGGAGGCTTGAAAAACAAGTGAAAAGATGTTAGAATATAATAACTTACTAAGCATAGCTTAGATGTGGCACAAGGCAGAAAGCAGGCATCACCCAGTGAGAATCGAACTCATTACAACTTAGTCGTAATTAATCTAGCACCACGTCGAAGTGTTCAAAGAAGTTAGAAGATAATTTACCATAATTTCTTGGAAAAAGTTCTGTTATGCTATGAGTGGAAAAGGGTTAGGGTTCGTCTCACACACACATACATGCGCACATACACAAACACGTATATATGCACGTATGTGTATAATCTGGATTCAATTTCATTGAATTCAATTCTGGATGTTAGTACAGTTTTTACTTTACTGACAACAAAGCGATATACTGATGAATATTTTATTTATAAGGTTATCCCCAATAAACACAAGCATTTACAATGGTGTGCAGGAATAAATTTTTTTGCAGTGAATATATCTGTATGCATTCGACATTATAGCATGGTTTATTTTAAAAGGGGGTTGGTATTTCGTAGATTTTGATATAACCTGTCTTGCCTTCAGTTACTACCAATTTATTATCTGCAGTAGCAAATAGTCCATATGGATGATCCAATTCATCAATTTTTGACAGTAAAATGTCATACAGTGATCCATCGGGTAAAAAGCGATATACTGTATCAGCGTTTTCATCTGCTACGTAGATGAAGCCATTGTAGTCATGAGTAACGGCTCGTGGATACTTTAAGGTAAATTGTCCCTCGCCGCGGTACACGAAACGTAATCGGCCTTGAAGATCACAACAGATTAACGAATTTGTTCCCAGGTCTGAAATCAAGATAGCCTTTTCAGAAATTACAGAGAGGAAAAGCGGGTACTGAATTTGCTCTGTACTTGTTGACAGTTTATTGAAGCTGCTAAGGATATGGCCATATTGGTTTATTATGTCGACTCCTTTTGGTGTAAGACTGCCGCAAACTAAACGGTTATTTTGTAATGGTGCTATGGAAGCATATTTTCTATGAGTAGAGACGCAGCGTTCATTGGTTAACACCGTGCTTCGGTCCTGAAGAAAGACAATCTGTTGATTATATGGCAACGTCACGGCAATTTCTTTGTGATTGAATAGGCATGCACCGAACGGATCACTAGCCAATGAAATTTGGGCGACTAACTGTCCTTGTTGAGTAAATTTTTTTACTTTTATATTTTTAACATCTGTCACAATAATGTGGCCATCGACGGTGATTGTGACAGTACTTGGTAAAGATTCTTCTTCGCCATCTTCCAGTTTGTGTGCCTTGAACGAATAAAGCAGTAGAGGACGTTCTGTTCGGATATGATGATCATTGGAAGCGGAGCGTTGGCTGATTCCAAACTCATTCTGACAGAGTCTCGAACTTTCTGTAGAGACTCGATCCACTTTGGAAACCATAATCTGACCCAAGGGCAAATTTTGGGTCTTTTGAAAACTTTCAATGAATTCCATATTAATATTAGCTGTAATATCAACGGCATTGATCTCGGAACACGTTTTAATCTGTGGGATGATTTTTTCAATTTCCTGACTCACTGAAATTAAATCAGCTTCGCTGATACCATGAAAAAATTCGTTTATAAAGTCTCTACTTATATTCAAGGAATGAATATCTTTATCGTGGCTTTGTACAATATTCTGAAATTTTTCCATTTCACTTTCAATCATTGTTTCTATTTCCCGAATAAAGTTGCTGGCTTTTTCTTCCAATATGTTAACGAATTCCTCGGTCTTTTTTCTGACATGGTCATTTATTTCATTTTTCTTTAAGTGTAATTCTTCAATATGATCACGTATCCATTTAAGGTCGTTCTTTTTCTCCAGTAGCCGATTCTCTATTTTCTTCAAACAACGACGACCATTCTCTTGACATTCTGCTGCCTTTTCTTTGAGTGTCATCATTCCGATGCATGTTTTGTGTTTACTCTTTAAGCACAAATAACAGACAGGCTTAGAACAGGAACCACAATAGAACTCTAAAGACCTTTGATGTGTCGGGCAGGTAGGTCGTGGCATCAGAGTTCCAACACTTGCTGCACGCAACTTCTCAAGTCCCACAATCACGTGATGCATGTCGGATGTTTTAAAACGAAGATGTATTTCGGCGCAATTGGCACATATTGATTGGCAGCAATTCCGACACCAGCAAGTAGCCATCATGGGATCATGGTAAGATCTCTGTGCACACACCTCACAAATATGAGTGCCCTCCTTAACTTCAAGCGTTAGCAGAATACGACGAATGAGGTCGTCAGTACCGAAATCGTGAGCCCACTGTAGACTCGATTTGGAAGAATCACGTGGGGCAATATCTGTTTCACAGACTGGGCACGGGAATAATGGAAGAGTTTTCGTTTTGCACCGAATTCGATGTCCATTTTGGATTTGCTGTTTATTAGTTTCATTTTCTGCACAACCTTTTTGTGGTTCTTTTTCAGAGTTCATTTCCTCAGCTGTCGGACATTGTAAAATGGCTATCCTGAGACATTCTTCACAAAATGTGTGCCTGCAGGGTAGTGTTCGTGGCGTCTGTAAACGCTTTCTACAAATGGGGCAGCGCACAAGTTCTTCATAAATCGAAATTCCTTCACAATTCATTGTGGATTATTTACAGTCAGAAATATATGAAAATGAAATATTCATGAGTGAAATAATCTGTTTGTCAGCTGATTCAATCAATCAAAGGAAGTAGACATCTACAAATGGAATTTCACAATGTTAAAACAAGTTCTATTCTTAAATCTAAAAGCCATTGAAAATAAAACTGAACATCATATTAAATATATTTAGGCCAAGTTATAAAATACTATGGCTTTCAAATAAAAAATAAAACCTCTCAATGCACCTGAAACATTGCATTTGCTTTCTCTATTTGTATGTTTTACATTCGACCATATCAGGCTAAAGCTATTTTGTAAAGAAAAATTCTATTTCAGAAGAAACTTCAATTATTTTGTTGTAGTATTAAACATTTAGCTTTTGTTATATCTTCTTTAATAAAAGAAACATTTATCAAAACATAGAGAGATTTTTTTTATTTATTTATTTATAATCTAATGTCGTTATATAACCTGTAGAATACTCTGGATAAACGTTATCTGATAAAATGTGTTTTGTTCACCTAAAACTTTTAAATTATACCAATGTATTTAAATAAGTATAACTTCATATACATCTATTTGTATAACAAATTAGCATGTGCATATGTGTGTGTATGTGCGTTCCATTAACATTGGCATTTGTCACTAAATACAAGGAAAAGTTATTATATGATATACGATTAGATTTATGGAACCAATTTTCGCTATTTGTTTTCAAAGGACATTACCTTCATGAAAACCTTTTCTCAGAAAAGTGATTCCTAACAAAGAAACCTTTCAGAAAAAAAGAAAAATATTTCCTATTTATAATTTCTTCCTAGAATTTTCTTAAATACAATCTTCACAAATCTTGATTCTTCTTTGAATGAGCTTAGGAAAAGTTTTTAATTTTTCTCCCGCTATGAACACGAACTACTTGTGTTGTCAAATTCAAATCCATAGTTGTTTACGAAATCTTCTTTAGATTCTAGAAACGTTAACTGTTACTAAAATAAGAAAAAAAGTTTGATATTCATTTGTGTTCACTCCAATCAATCCGTTTTATGTGATATTTTGAATTTGGTTTGTTTGAATTAGATTATAAAATCATTGGCATTCAAAAGAATGTCGAAATATTTAGATGATGAGCAGTGTACAAGTTAGATGTTTTCCTCGATAATATCACAAACTCAGAGCGATTTTGAGGCTTTGTAACCATTAAATAAAACTATCATCGAAATAGAAAGTTGTAAACAAGCATTTCAAAGATGAAAATGTTGTATAAATAATTTCAGCTTCAAAAAGCAAAACAAAAGAACGATCTGTTCGTGTAGAAATCAGATTGTTGATTTAGTGAGAGAAAAAAAAAACTCTCCTTGTTCAAGCGAATTCAATCTACTCATCCAATAATCGTGTCTTCGTTCACTGTATAAATTCCTTAGCTTTGAGAAAGTCGGGGATTTGTGTGCAGCGTTGAGTACAGCTTAGAAATCTCATTTTCTGATAAAAAAAAAATGAAGATCTGATTCTCTGAGGCACACCAATGTTCAAGAAATTTGTACTTTTTGTGATATCAAGATGATGGCATATTTTTAATTGAATATGCTTTCAGAGACTAAAATCACTGACTTAAACTTATAAAGATGAATATAATGAAAGATAAGCATTGAAGTGTGAGAATTATTACAAATTAAATGTAAATCCTGCTCGAGACAGAGGATAAAAGAAAAAAAATTAAACATAAACGAGGATTCTTTACAAAAACATATCATTGCCTAGTAATATTGATTCTAGATTTTATTTAATAATAATTACTTGCTTTCAAGGTAAATAATGTTGGTGAACCAAGAAGTTGAATATTAAAACATTCTTATGCTTTGTAGTTTTCCCTTTCATTTGCATAAAATATTAAACGAAAAAACAAAATATGAGATAAAATTGAAAAAATATTAGCCTGCTGAAAAAAAATAAAAATAAGTCCAACGAAATTTATTTTAATATGAAAGGTTAATCAAAGCAGGAAAGATTCTGGTGAAATCATTCTTGAGTGAGAATCAGATATTTTTTCTTAACCATTTCTGCAGAAATGTTGTAAATATTTTCTTGGAATCACAGCTTCAGGTTAAATTTCAAAACATTGATTTTACGTCACTAAGTCGAGTGATGCCTAATTCTGAAGAATTTTACGTGCTTACTTTAAAATCGCAAGCATGTATATAGGATTCATAAATTATACTTTAAAAAAAAATAAATGAGAACAAATTTACTTTTATATAAATATATATAATTTGATTCCACTGCAAAACAATACTTTTTTCATGAATGAAGAAAACAAAACTATATTAATAATATTAATATTATGAAAAAAAAGGAAGAAAAATACAAATATTTAGTTTTACCGGGATATCCACTTTTGTCCTAGTCAGTCATTGGTCGTACAGTGAAAGCAAACATTTCTATCCGTGTAAACTGTAAAATATCCCACAAAAATCATGAACATTGCATTTCTATGTTCGTTCTTTATAAATCGATTGCATGGTTGGCTGAAGTTTGAATTGATAAACAATAATTTCTTTTTAAATGCTTTTATTTTTTGTTGTTGTTGTTTTGATTTTTTGTATTTGCTTTACCGAAGAGATACTTTTAGGTTTATTTGAAAAAATAAAGGAATGATGCTTTAGCGATAGAGGCTAGTCAGCCACATCTTATGAATTTTGATTTTTTGGAATATGTACATGTGTTAGTAGTTACGTTGTTATATGGAAAAATAAAAACAAAAAATATTCTCCTGGGTTGTGTTTATAATACTTGTAAAATCCGCAACTGGAATAAATACAAGGTCCTATTTTAAGCATATTTTTAAGGAGAAATATATTTAATAATATTGCCTGCTAAATTCAGTAAATTTGCATGTAGAATTTGATTCGCATCGAAACAACCAAAATTTAGGAGTCTATTTTAATAGCATTAATAACATGTAAAGTGTGCTGCTTTTTTGGTTTTTCGAAATTCCACATCGAGACTCAGTAAACTAAGTAAGATGTGCAATTACATGAGAATTAACTGGAGAATTTTAGTTTTGACTTTCTGAACGTTAGGAAAATATGTTGAGAATCATGAAATTGATATCATATGAGAAGCTTGAAAATTTAACGCAGTTAAATCATCTTTTTGCCAAAAGAAGTGGTATTTTTTTGTTTTTGTTCAAGTGTGAAGTATATTTGTTCAATTGAATAACAGAAGACATTAAAATGTGTCATGTCCGGAGTCAAATCCACAATGGTCGTCGATGAAGGCGTCCACTTCGAAGTTGTAACATGTTGATTAAAAACATGCGTTTGTATGTCGCAATTGATAAATTAAGCGGTAATGAAATTCATGTTGTATATAACATTGATAGTGTTTTTAGTTCACATAATCTGGTTTGTGAACATTTTGACATAAATTTATGTTCCTTTGCCTAAAATATTCCGAGATGTATCACTTTGTCATATCCATCAGGTGCATTTACGAATTTAGGAACATTAAAGGACATTTCTGGATTGCTTCTATATTGGTCATTGGAAACAATGGATTATTTTGTTGGATGGTTTGATGTTTTGTATTTCTTTTGCTCATCTGTGCTGTAAGATCAAAGAAATTCCGTTTGTTGTGGGAAGGCATACGGCCGAAGTTGTTCTGGGACCTGATTGTTTAGTCTTATTTATATAAACATTTTTTGGAAGAACGAAAATTGATTTTAGATTACCATCCAACATTTATTTTAAAATAAATTGTTACACACACTGGCTGTTCTTATATTTGTGGTAAAATGAAGGATTACATGTAATCCCGTGTGCGACTCAATCTTTATTGTTGGGTCAGTAAAATTCCTTATTCTAAATTCATCCAGGTAAGGGGAAATTGATCCCATCCAAGTACAAACGTCCAGTTTTGTCAGCATGATAACACACGAAGATTGAATTTTCGTTTTGATTCGAAATGATAAGACTAAAACAGTTAAATGCTTTTAAGAATAAAACCTGTAGACTATAATGATCTTATAGATACGTGTTGGCATCGTCTAGAATTTGCGTTGCTCGGTGTTTGGGTGTAGTGTGCACTTACGGGTGGCGTTTCTTACTCATCCTGTCTATGGTGCAACTGGAAGGTAATTGTAAGTTTCCTGTTTTACTTATCTTCAGTTTGTGTCAGTTAACGTCAAAGCTGTTGATGATAATACAATAATGATACCGTTGTTAAGGTGTCTGCTAATGTCTAATTTGACTGAGTCTATATACAAATGATTTGAGAGTGAAGACGAAAGAATACAGGTAAGCGAATTTGGGTGGTTAATTGAAGTCGGAATGACAAGACGGATGGATAAACCGGTTAATAGTTTTAAAGGTGTTTATGGGGAGGGCCATGCACAAGTATTTTTAGAATTTATATCTCAAACATTTTAAAAGTAGACGAAAGTATGTGTTGTTGTGTTCTTTTAGACAAAACTATTTCCAATTTCATTAGGAACATTTATATTTGTCATGGTGATATCTATTTTCAACTCAAATTATTGTATAAACATAAATAAGTAAAGTATAAATTATTTTACACCTGCGCATGCGTGAGTCAGTTCGTATTTAAGTGTAGCATTGCAATTTGTGTGAAGCTTATCGTTCAAGCAAACATCCAAGAAGTATTTCTATGGTAGCGTGCGATTTTCGCAAAACATTGAGAGTGAATCCGATCCGAATGAGTGCCACGAAAATAAATCTTTTTTCCTCAAAGTGAGAAACTTTAACTGAAATGACAGGCGATATACAAGAATGAAGAATATAAACGTGGAGATTTATTGGGATTATGAAATCAACCGAAATATTGTTTCGATGAGGAGGAAAAAAAACTGAAAGTGGATCATTGATAATTTTTTTTATATATATGACGGGTACTGAAAATAAATAATTACAAAAATGGTAAGATTTTGAAAAGTAAGTTGAACCGAACTTTTTATTACCACACTTTTTGCATTAGTTTTTCTGCAAAAAATGTACTAAAATTGAATCTTTGCTTCTTTATTGTTTGTCAAATGAGTTAAAAAGAAAAACCGTAGAAGCCGATTCATCAGTCATCGGAACACTGAACATTTAACTGTATCGCTCGGGAAACGTTCACTTTTAAAGAATCAAAGCTAATACATATGAAGGGAAACCAAAGTTAATATTTATATAGATTCCCGTTTACATTAAACAGTGAGTTCCCGAATAAAATTTGATAGAAAATTTAATCAATCTTAAAATAACATGAATTTTTATACATTTACAGACCTCAGAGTAACATTACTCAGAAAATGAGAGTAAAAAAATCCGTTTCAACAAACCTTTTACACTGTGAGTGAAAAAGGTTCTGACAAAATGTTTCTTTGAAAAACATTAGGTTACCAGTCACCAGTTGTCATCGTTGTTGAACTGGGTAATCTAAAATCAATTCTTGTGTTGAATATATATATATATATATATATATATATATATTATTAAAGACATTTTTATGTTTAACATTCTTTTTATAGAATTTCTCGGACATTCAGGCCGGTAAATGTTATTTAATACTGTTTATTATAAACAGAGCATTTACTTAAATACTTGTATCTATAAAAAGAATGTTAAACATAAAAATGTCTTTAATAAATTGTCGGACTTTGTCCATTTCTTAATGTATATATATATATATATATATATATATATATATATATGTATGTATGTATGTATGTGTGTGTGTGTGTGTGTGTGTGTGTGTGATTGTATAGGCGATGTGTCAATCAGATTGAATATGCCACGCCTTCTTTCAATATGGAATTATTTTCTTTCTTTCTCCCTATTCTTTTCATTTCTTCCAAATCTTGTCCGAACCCGTTGTGTGTCATACAAATCTTCATATTTTTCTTCTATTCTTTATTTTAAATATTTGACTTCACTCTTTACGTTTCCCAATTTATTTTGTTTTCTGTACACTTCACATAAGAGAAGCACCGAGCGAACGCGCGCGCGTGTGTGTGTGCGTGTGTTGCTGCGTTTGTTAATGTAAAACAGTAAACGTTGTAGATGGACAAATTGGATGAATCAAGTATCATTACATCAATTTCTGTACATATTCAATGGGGATCGAATATCTTGCAGATTATGTTAAGAAGCGCGGGCATTATCACATTCTCTTTATGTTGTTGGGGTTGCAACAAAATAGTTTAAGCAAGATCCTGGATGGTAAGCCCTCCAATGATGCAAGGCTTCGGACCTGTGCATCGTGGGTAAGTACACTCTGGAAGATATCACTCCCCAGGCCTAAGCCGCACACACACACATGCACACACAAATAGACATCACTTTCATAGAGGGAGAGTGCCAATCAGTGGCGTACACGGGCGGTCCGCTCAAATGTCACCCCAATGACCCCGATTCACCCTATGCTGAATGGTTCCGTTAGCTGTAGCTAAATTTTCATACATGTTCTACTCTACTGACCGGTACGTTACTGTTTACATGTGTGGGGTTCAGCGTACCCGGATTAAAGGAGAATTTAATACAGGATACCCTGCCCACAAAATACAACGCAAATTTCAAGAAGAAACAACACGATAGGGAACGTTTATAGGAAATATAACATTGTATATTTATTATCTTGTGAATTGGGTAAAAAAGATTAATGTTTTAGTTCGTTTAAGCAAAAATGTGATTTTGATAAAAATGTCTGTGTTCGTTGTCTTTTAACAGAGTAGCAGAGTAATATATATTTGTATAGTTGCAAATGAAAAAGGGGCGAGCAATTTAAGTTGAAAAAGAGAGTGTGAATGAAGAATAAAGATAAAAGGAAAATGTACTTATGAATTGTTTTGGAGTCAGTTGTAAATTTGTTGTTGTTGTTGTTGTTGTTCTTTCCTACTCCACATTCGGCTCTTTATGTCGGGTTGAGTCAGTGATGAAATTTACTGTCAATCTTCTGTGATCTTTTGCGCCCTTCTCTGACTGACTGACTGGCGACTGACTTGAAAACTCTCTGTGCAAACCAAATTTGTACGTTAGTTGGGTTGTAAGTTGGTAAGTTAATTGTTATAGCGGATTCCATAGGTTCCGTAGTGTGTGTATCCATTTTCTATGTGTCTTGATGATTATGGTTATATGTTAAAAAAATGTGTTGCTTATTTTTTTGAAGTTTTTCTTTCAGTTAGAAATTTGCGAGTTCATTTCACATCGATTGGTCACCACTTGTGGGTTTCAGCGTACCCGGATTAAAGGAGAATTTAATACGGGATACCCTGCCCACAAAATACAACGCAAATTTCAAGAAGAAACAACACGATAAGGAACGTTTATAGAAAATAGAACATTGTATATTTATTATCTTGTGAATAGGGTAAAAAGGATTAATGCTTTAGTTTGTTTAAGCAAAATTGTGGTTTTGATAAAAATGTCTGTGTTCGCTGTCTTTTAACAGAGTAGCAGAATAATGTCTGTTTCTTTTGTTTTTGTATAGTTGTAAAATGAAAAAGGGGCGAGCAATTTAAGTTGAAAAAGAGAGTGTGAATGAAGAATAAAGATAAAAGGAAAATGTACTTATGAATTGTTTTGGAGTCAGTTGTAAATTTGTTGTTGTTGTTGTTGTTGTTGTTCTTTCCTACTCCACATTCGGCTCTTTATGTCGGGTTGAGTCAGTGATGAAATTTACTGTCAATCTTCTGTGATCTTTTGCGCCCTTCTCTGACTGACTGACTGGCGACTGACTTGAAAACTCTGTATTTATTGTTGACTTTTTTTTCACACTGGCTCGTTATCTTTTTTTTTTTTTTTTGGTTTAGCAAATCGCCTCCTTTCATTGGTCAGAAAATTAATTTCACACCTTATTGTGAAATCTGTTTTTGGTCGTTTTGATCCGATTTTGCGGGTGTGCAAATCTACTTTGTGTTTTTTTAGTCATTTGTTGGAATATAGGATTTGTATCCTATAAATGCAACATATGAAAAGTAGAATCTTATGTCTCAATATTCTTAAACTCATTTTTTTCTTAGTTTTAATAGACAAAGCATTAACGGATAAAAACTTACGCATGAATTGGGAGAAGGACTGTTGTACAGGATTGACATCTCTTTACGAATTGACATGTGATAAACCAGAAAAAATCGAGATATCAAGCACTTATGGGAATATGACTTCAATCCTCATTGAAAATTTAGACTTACACTTGAATTATAAAAAGGAGGAAACTCGTAGCACTATTTTCTTAACATCTTGGCATACGCGCATAACAAAAAATCAATTAACAATGAGTGATTAGACAGAAAGTGCGAGAGAAATATTGACTTGAGTCGTGACAGAGAGTTCCCAACAAGTCATGAACCTATGTTTTCTATTTATCATTGATTTTTTTAGAACCGTAGGACTAAAATGACTAGTCTTCTTATCAACAAGAAAAGAATTATTATAGAAAAATAGTAACATTTATTTCTATACTAATGTAGATTGTAGAAACTATTCAAGAGATAGAATCTATACTCAAAGTCAAATCAAAAATCAAATCTATGATATAATTTTAATACTTTACTTTGTGAAAAGGCATGAATCCAATTCCCTCTTCACACAATTGTAATGCTAGTCATATTGTTGTCACTTATATGCTGATGGTACACAGGGAGAAATTAAATAAACCAGAAGCCGATTTCTCTATCATTTGTTTCTGGACAATTGCTACTATGTTCAATGTCCGTCATGCTGGAAATTATTACACTTTAATAAATGTTCAGCAAATCGATACTGTATCTTTGAGGAATAGAAAATATATTTGGGAAAATACAAAGCCAAAAACAGAAAAGATTTGAACAAAGATAACTTTGTGACACAAATGGAGGATTCTATTAAGAACAATTATTTATTATTAAGGACAATAGTTTTGTTGGTCATTAATAATGACCAACAAAACTATTAAATAATGTAAAAAAATAATGTAGTAAAAACTGACAGTTGTATGACAAAAGAATTATGTCAATGGTCAACATCTCTAATCGAAAAAGTGGTGATTAGCCGTAGGCGTACCCAATAATATACACTGTGTAATTAAAAGTATTTTTGTATCTAAATATATTTTGAATGACTGCTGTTTAGAGGCAAAAGGTTCACTGATACGATATCTCGCTTGAAGGCTTTATTTTCTTCATTTTTGTTGTTGACATCGCCACACCAGACAAGGACAGATACATCATATAATATTTTGACTTCATCTTCTGGGTCATAGTGCATAACACAGAAGATTTAATTTACAATCAACATTCACGTCAAATATAACAATTTTTTTTATCGGCTTTTCTTGCCATTTTTCCTCCGCTTTTTACTTACCTTAGTGGCGCGACTTTGACTCCTACATCATACAAGCACATCACCTACAACCAAGTTTCATATAAACGAGGAAGTTGGAATAAAAGGAATGGACACTTTCTTTTTTGTTTGTTGTTTAATCTTTTTTTATTTTCAGAATAAAGATTAAGAAGTTTAATCTGCATGGTATAAATCAAGTAAATATTCATAAGAAAAATATTTTCTTCTTACTGTTTGTAGCATAATGCGAATAATGAGTTTAATTTTTTAAGTCAACAAGAGCGTCATTAATCAGTTGTAAGTTGATCAAATGAGTGCAGCTAATAGCAGATTTTATCATAAGTTTAGACAGGAAAACAATTGCTACAATTCTGCTATTTGATTCTCATGCATTAATATATTAAGGACATTTTAAAATAATTCTACTTTAAGAAATAAAAGTGTTATTCTTTGCAATTTTATGAAATTATATTCTGTATTAGACAGAAAATTTCTGTACATCTATAAAAATGGTAAACGGCGCAGCCACTCGTATCCGAGGATGACAATTTACTAAGGCGGCTAGCTAACCCCCGTTGCAGACGCCTGCTCAGGTACATTTATGTTTGTTCAAAAAACATAGAGCCCACCTGTGGTTTACACTGAAACTATGCTGAGCGGACCTTAGTTACAGTTTCGCGTTATCTAGCATGATCAACAGTTTGAACAAGGCCAGCACGCTCAAACGCTCGGTCACGATGACTTGTGACTTCATGCTAGCACAACCATCAACTGCTCCCAAAAGGTTTCATTTACCCAATTTCACTCACATGGCTTGGGTCAACTCGTGGTATGATTTTCAGGCACTTTCCAATAGTGCCGCATGCTGGGATCGCCTCTTCTAGACTGATAACATTAAGACGTCACCTTCCTGACAAATCGACCATGGTGAGATTTGAACTCATAAAAAAAAACGTTCTAACCACTCGGCCACATGTACATCTCTATATAATTCGTACTCATGCCTTCATGTTGGCACACATGTATACTTTAATTACTTGAACTTAAATGGCAAAGTGAAACTTGAGGACCTACAGTAAGTACAAGCATAGACTCATACAAAAAAAAAAAGGAAAAATCAAGCAATTTTTCTAAAATTCTACAATGCAAAAATTCAAACTATCCTCAGTAACCCATACAGTGACTGAAATTAGAACTCGGTTCAATAACTCGAGTTGTGACCAAGAATTACCTCTTATTTTATGAGGAGTAATGAACCTGTTTGTTTTTTTTTTTTTCCTATTGAGAGCCGCAACAGCAAAAACGTTTTATATTCTATACTTTATCGCCTTTATTGTTGCGAAATATTCTGGAGGCACACACACACAATTATCTTTGTTGAAAAAAATAAACTAAACCAAACTACATAACCAGAGATATAGAGAATGGATCAAGTTGCTTTCAATTATTTATAAAACCAAACAACAATGCCCCACTGCTGCATACCTGGGTATTTTAAATTTTTAAAAATCTTAATAGATATATATGTGCATCCAGTAATATTCATGATTAATAGCCTGTAATGTAATAAGGTGTTGATGGTAATAATACTCCCTTTTAGATCCCACTCCAGTGAGACCTGGAAAAATTGTTGAATCAGTTTGTTGTCCAATGTCTTTAAAGTTCTGTAAAAAGTTTTATCAATCTCCCTTCAGAATCACTCCTGAAATATCCAATCCAAGTGACGTAGTGTATTCAACAGATCGCATCTGGAACAGGAATTATGTGACATGTGTGTGTATGTGTGTGTGTATATATATATATATATATATAGCTGGGTGAATCGTTATTTCTTCCTTCCAAAATTTGCAAGAAATAAACAATCCTTCAATACAATTAATCCTGCAATTAAAATTTTTTATTCTACTTCGTGGATATGC
Organism: Acanthosepion pharaonis; assembly: GCA_903632075.3. Classification (NCBI taxonomy): domain Eukaryota; kingdom Metazoa; phylum Mollusca; class Cephalopoda; order Sepiida; family Sepiidae; genus Acanthosepion; species Acanthosepion pharaonis. The sequence goes on along the minus strand of CAHIKZ030005431.1, from coordinate 352,686 downwards.
ACTTGGCTTCACCCTAAATCGTACCTTGGCTTGACAGTGGGACAAGATCAAATATATTTTTTAATTGGTTGCTCCTAGTTACAAGGCAAGGAATAAGATATAAGTACTTGAACTGTTTCCAGTCAGTTTGAGCTGGTTGCTTCTAATTCCATAATCCACAGGCTATTACAGCTCTCATTTCCAATTAACCAAAATAGATTTCTTAATATTTTTATTACTCACAAACTAATTCAATTACTTCCTTCTATGCTGCTAGTCCAATGTTATGCATGGCAGCTTTCATGGAGATTGTTTTTAAGAGTTGGTCGACATCACTCTCAGCATGCCAGGTCAAAGTCCTCTGCTACTTGTTAAAGGAAGACAATTCACTACTGAATACAATTTTGTTTGTATCATCTTTAGTTAAACATTTTCAGGTTTCTGTATTTCAAAGTTTGGAGAATTAAATACGGCAAAACTTGGTTTCTTGCTTTTGTAGTTAGAATTATCCAAGAGACACTAATTTATCAGGTAATTTCACACTATTCTCTACTGATCTATATATGCCTCGAGCCACAAGGTCCAAACAGCCATTTAAAGAAAACTGAGATATTTAAGTATATTTCACAATGTTCCTTACATCATGACTCAAATATTAACATATTTGACTGTGACTCATTTTTGTCAATTTATTTTGATTCAGATTTACCTAAGAAACAGTGCCAAATTTGTGGAATAGTAATCAGTATTTTAACTTCATGTCAGTATTTAGGGGAAGTAATCCTTTAATGAAACATCATCTGGCTCATGTCTATCACTTCCCTGAGTTCATTGGATAGAGTGAACCAGGTGATTTGAATGTCCAAATGTTGCTGAGTTTGTCTTAGTTATTTCCGAGTTGATGTTTAACACTTTATACATCCTAGCATCTCTATCTATAAACGGCAGGATGTGTGTGTGTGTGTGTGTGTGTGTGCGTGCGTGTGTATAATGAATGCACGGCCACAGTTTTCGACGGATTTGCACCAAAATTTACATGCACATGCTTCAAGTTAGCAGGAAGGCAAAGACCGACTTTGCATCTCCCAACTCCCATCGATAGTGGAAATAATCAATTTTTCATGCTTCTCGGCAGTTTTATGTAGTTTATGGCCATTTTCTACTGGCCAGAGTGAAAGCCTATAGATGGCTGCCATGAATAGGCAGGAAGATTCTATTGGCCAGCGTGAGAGCCAACAGCTGACTGACACGAATGTTAACTAGCATGCAAAAAAAAAAAAAAAAAAAAATCGATAGCTGCATTCATCAGAAGTGGGAAAAATTTAAATCTGCATGGCACTTTACTCCAATTGGTTCATTAAACGCTTAAACTCAACGTTGATTCTGATTCCACAGAACTGGGTTGGGTGTGAAAAAAGTATTTGTTGTTAACATTCTTTTTCATTCGGTTTTCCCAGTTAAGAGTCCTTTTTTAAAGCTGATCATTTTGTGTTCATTTTGTTTAGTTTAGTTCTTTTTTCATAACAGATTTAATGTTTAGTATAGAGCTTAGAAAAAATTCACAGTGTGAGATAGGCAAGAAGGCATGTAGCAACATCAGCACGGCAAAGGGCACTCCTTTAAAAGGCAAGGAAGGGCAAAAATATTTTAAGTCAAGTGATAGCGATTACTGTGCAAAGTCGTACGATTTTTTGAATCAAGCACGGGCAACGCCGGGCCATGCTGCTAGTCATATGAAAAAACTCAATTTTCTAAATTGTTTTACATATTATCCTTTCCCTAAACTTAAAAAAACAAAAAAAAAAAAAAACATACACAACAGACACACATTATATATATATATATATATATATATATATATATAAAATGGTAGCCTGTGTTGTCAAACATCTTTGGGAATAAGCCAGTTTTTATCCTATTAAAGTGAGATCATTCCACCAATTCTCACTCTACAGAATGTGCTTAACACTGAGTAATGTGTAGTTAGAAAAAAAAAGAAAAAAAAAACACACACACACACAAATTAGTAAAATTGTTTTATTAAACTTATCAAACAACAAAGATTGATTTGCAATTTAACTGTGCAATAATTAAATCATAAACTAATCAGCTATTAAAGTGGACTGAAGATATAAACTTTATGTTGATCTCAAAATATTTAAAAAAAAAAAAAAAAAAAAAAAATATAATATATATATATATATATATATATATATATATATCTCTTACTACTACTTAACAGTTATACATAAAAAATGTGTTCAAATCAAAAAATTTCAATTGTAATGGCTGCCTGATAGCAATTTACTTTACAACTAGAAAAGCTGTTTAAAAAAAAAAAAAAAAAAGTAATATGATACAGGCTATATTTTACAGAACATGTTTGGAATTAAATTTTGACTGAATATTATTACTTTATGTTCAATATTAAAAACAGTAAAATATCTCAGAAATGCAAATGTGAAACAATTTGTTCACCCACCCACCCACAATATTTCCCATGACTTAGTCTTCCTTAGCTGTAAAACTATTTAGTAAACAAAAGACAACCAGATTTTACAAAGACTTTTTTTAATCCTTTAAGCAAGCCCAAATGTTTTAACCTTCAACTAAAATATTTTAATGAAGAAGTTTTCACAAGTAAACTATAAAGACTTATTTTTCACTTTGGTACATGGGTATGTGTTAATCTTAATGTCTTTTTATCATTATGTTTATCATTGACACAGTGCTTCAACATTTGACATTGAAGGATGTAATAAAATACAGATGCCCAACACAGATTGTTAGGAAGACAAGTCCCAATTAACCATTTGCTTGTGTCAAGCCCATTTTTTGCCATTAGCATTAGATAAAAAAATAGCATTTTGCACTGAAAACATTATTTTTTTCAATAAAACCAATTGATAAATAAAATGATCTATACATGATTTATACAAGTTGTTTATGTTTTAAATTTAAAATCTAGCTTTATTTTTTTGGAAGGAGAAAAAATATTTTCGAACAGATTTATAAAAGTTTACAAATTTGCATAGATTTTCTGATTTTACTAATAAAAATTTAAGCAAAACTTTACTTGTATTCCTTCCTCATTTTCACAGCAACAGCAAAGGTACAATTGTGCCAAGACAACTACAATGCTTGTGATTCAGCAGCTTTCTGAGAAATTTTCTAAAAAGTTTACAATATTATTACAAAAACAACTAAAATCTATTAGAAAAATAGTTCCATTATTTTCCATTTCTTGTTGATAGTCAGCTAAAAATTTCTTCATATTTTATATATATATATATATATATATATATATATATATATATATATATATATACGCACGCATGCACACACACACTTGTTATATAGTGGATACCCGTATTTGAAATAAGACTCACCTAAACAGAGTGTGCTAACCTGCACATTCATAATTAACAAATCTTAAATAAAAATAAAAATGTGGCATCTATTTCAATGAGTATTTTTTTTCTTTTAAAAATTTCACCCCAGCATAGCAATAAAGCCACTAAGATGCAAGGGTTACTGAGTGTTAGAGAGTATAAAATAAAAATAATAAGGAACACACACACCATGAAGGCAAGAACAATAAAAGAACAAGAATAAAGACGATTGATACTGATCTTCAAAAATTTAAATGCAAAGTTGACTGGGAAGCAAGAAGCTGGTAGAGAGCTTGACAAGCAAGAAGTGTGATAGAAAAAAACTTAGCATAGAATATAGAATTGCAATTCAGACCAGACACCTGGTTCATTCTCAGGTTGCACCATCTTCCAGTCAAACACTTGTGGCTTAAAAAAAAAAAAAAAAAAATCTTTCTAATCATTTTTCCATAAAAATATTATTAAAAAACAAAAATATTTCATCACAATTAACCAAGTTACCATTCTCCCTACTCTCACTCAAATCTTTCTTCATTTTATCTTTGACACTGACAAACCAAGTTTGCTAAGCAACATCAATGTCAGTTAAAACATATTTTAGATCGTTTAATAAATGGTGTCTACTAAATTCCAACTATTGAATTAGAGACATTAATTGAATATAATCTTAGAATACCAAGTTGTATACAATAAACTAAATCTGATTAAAGCTTTATTTGACATAATTGTGTCCATACATATTACTTAAAATAAGAAATAATTCCTTTTAGGAATAGTTCATGAAAAGCAAGAAATGTGTTGTCAATACAACAAGAGATGTAATTTAATGGCAGTACATCAAGTTCAGTAGAATTAAGAAGATTATTCTAAGGAGGACGCAGGAAACCAACCTAAAAAAGAAATAGTAAACAAATTTATTACAAAGAAAATATTTAAACAAAAAGAATAAAAGACTGGTAAATATGGACTTTATTAGTACTTTAAATGGGAAATAGATATATCTACTAGTCTGACACAAGGCTACATCCTTCAACTACAAAAATCAGGAACAATTACAAATTGATTTCATTAACCATTTCAGAGTAGCAAGTCCTATTTTACAGTTAATATTAATGCTCAGGATGCAAGTTGGCCCTTGTATTTTTTATGGTTTTTTTTTGTTATTTTATCCTATTAAAATTAAAAATATTGTCAGAATCCAGTTGGTCAAATGAGTATTGAATTACAGAAAGACTAATCAGAGATTGAACACTGTAGAAATAGTTTTTTTTTTTTTTTTAGCATGTGAAAAGTCAGTTTTCAACCTCTTGATTCAATATCAACAGTAAACAGAATAAATGTGTCAAATTTATAGAATTCTACCTGGTTTAAATTCTACTTTGATTTTAAAATTGTTTTTTGGGTACACACACACACACACACACACACACTATTTATTGGCAAATGTCTTCTGTTTTGTGAGATTTTTTTTGTTTTTAACATCCCGTGACCTGGTGATGACAACAACATTTAACAGATGACATTGTTTTTTTTCGCTGCACATCTTTCGTATTTCCCATCACCTGGCCATTTAACCATTCCTTTTATTCAATGATGTTCATGCCAAATTAAGCAAAAAGGGATGAAGTTTGGATGATATTACTTTGAAGTGAAAATAAATATTTTTTCATAAAAAAAAAAAAAAAAAAATGGGGGGAAATTTCTTAATGCTAACTGCTGAATGACATTTTCCACAGCCAAATCGAAGATTAATTACCAGTGAATAATTCCATGTGCAAACAATAGCCGTCTGGATCCTATAACATCGCCTGAAAAGGCCCAGAAGTTTACTGATTGATCGAAAACTTGTTGCACACAATTGTGTTTTTCACGGTCAGTTTCCATTATTTCATCTTGATGTTGTCATTTTCAGGCAGCCAAGTCAACAAGGATTCAGGAAAACAGTTTGGAACAGGTTTGCTTTAAGAACTTTACATTCTATGATGTGTTTAAAATGTTACTGATGAATGCGATTTTTCACTGAATATTTCGTTTACGCGCCATGTTGGATTTTCCTATATGACAAAAATAAGCAATTTAAACAGCCATGCCTAGCCTTGGCCATCCATAAACAGCAAATATTTGAATAATAGTCAGTAAGACTCCACCCCAAAGATTAATTCCTAATTTTATAACTAACTTGAGTGATTTTCTGAATTTTCTACCATAAAGTGAACCTCTTCACTGGGCAATGATAGCCATGCAAAACTATTTAAATGATTAATATATTTCTTATGAATCTAACACATTTATAGTAAGGAACTTATTTAGAAAAGAATAAGAATTAAACAAAACTTCTACAATAAAGACTTAAATTCACTTAACTCAAAATCTGACAAAAGATCATATTTTGTCAGATAATAAAAGCTGAATGCATAAAGATTTACAAAATGTTGTTGTTGGCATTCAGATATCACATAATAGAAATAGAGCTTTGGGGCAATTAGGAAACTCTTCAGAATTAGCATTATCTTAAAACTTTAAATGGTTGTATTTAGCACCCAACATCTGAGAAGATTTGAATCTGTTTTCAAACACTTCAGGTTTTAAGCTGTAAATGTTCAAACTGAGATTGTTTTTCTTGTTTATTTTTTTTTTTAATTTTAAAATTCTTTTTTTCCTCTCTCAGTAGAAACTTGCAACAAAATCTTTTCAAAATTCTGCCATTCAGAAATAAATCAACTTACATGAAATTCGTTGATTCTCCGGCAAGACAGCGGAAGTGAGTTAGTGCTGTATGCCAAAAGTTGAATGAGAGAAGCAGTGAGTCTAGATGATAAAGTCAGGGGCATGACTGAAGAATCGTTCAACCACAAATTAAATACTTCATCACCAACATTACTGGAAAATAAATAAATAAAACAATATGCACATATTGTCATTTTCAAATATCAAAACTAATTTTATTTTCAAATTTTTAATCATTCTAGTAAGAATTCTTTCAAGAATGGATTAAGTCTAGACAACAAAAACAAACTGCTGCCTACTAGTTTTCTTTAGTTACATTTTATAGATTTTTTCCAAAAAATATAAAAGTAATTTTTAGTGATTATAGTTTAAAAAATGTGTAAAAATCAGACGAAGCAAATCTGAATGTGGGTCATAAAAAGTTATTATGGATAAAATAAATAAAACTAAAAAAAGAGCAGAGTTTTCAACAGAAAGAACAAAAACAATTTGTCTATTCTCAATTGAGTAATTTGTTTCAATTCAAAGAGACAGCATCATAGAATGACTTGATACATTTGTGACACTCAACATGAAGAACTAGACAATTTTTTCCTCCCCACATGTAGGGATCTAAACAATAAACCAGACATTGCATATTAAAAAAGAAACCCAAAACAAGGAAGGATTGGTGACCGATATATAGTAGAACATCACTTGGTACTGACCTTCTACAATGAAGAATAAACATGCTTTGATTCTGTTATACATTTACAATCACAGAACTATTAAACTAACTTTTTTCCCCCTAAATAACTCAACTCTTTACCACTCTTCTTTGTCATTGTGGTTCTTGTTCTGTTCACACAAACTCATCTAGTAGGTTGCTTTTTGTTTCTCTCTTCTCTTACTTTAATGTCCTGTGAGTGGTTAAGTTCTCTAAGCCTTCTTTCCTTACTTGTTTTTCACATGGTCTATCCATGATATTCTCAGCATTCATTAGAAGAATCATATCACTGTCATTTCAAATTCCATCTGTGAGGAAATTGTCCAACATTCCCCACCCTGTGTCATCTGTGTGTTTTACGGTTATGTCTACTGATAAATCTCAGAAGTTCTCTAGTTTTTTTTTTAGGATTGTCTCAGTGTATATGTTTTATTTAACATATATCTGGTGAAATAACATCTTTATACTTGTCTCTATTGTTGTGTATTCATTAAACTTGTTCTCTATTTGCATAAAAGCAGTGTGTTCCCAGCAGTTATTGATAGAAATGCTATTAAAAAATGATCAAAAACTTATATTTCAAAAAGCTCTTTGTGTCATACTCTCTCAAATGGCTGTATAAACAAGCAAACAGGTAATTTTTCTTGCTCTAACAGTTTTCTGGTCACAAATTGCTCTTATTGTTCCAGCGTCTTTTTTCATTATTTCCAGTTTAATTCTGTTACAAGGTCTATTCTTAAGAATCCTAGTGATTATTCATGTGGCTCTATCTCATGGCATTTCATTTATTATTTCTATTGCTTTGAGAATCTTGAAATTGTTTAAAGCTGACAATATCTCCATTAAAATCTCATCTGGTCCCACTGATTTGACACTCCACATATTGACTAGCAATAACCTAACTTCATATTTTAATACAAGTTCTTCCTAAGAAAATCAATAAAACAAGGGAAATAACTTTGGGTTATGTAGAAATTTAATCTCAGATTTTCAAATAAGAATGATGGGATGCTGAAATGTTCTCAGCTCAACCCACTTCCCAAAAACCGACAAAACATGAAGTTTTTTTGTTTTGTTTTTCTCAAGGACTTCTTGGTTGTACACAAATTTTTCAGCATTACCTCATTGTTAGGAATATTGTGAATATATATATATTCATTTTTCTTATTTTTAGTCAATCCAATCCTTTCTCTGGTGCAGAGAGTTATTGTTGGTCTAGTTCTGTATATAGTCCAGTCTACATGTAGTGAGTATATATATATATATATATATATATATATATATATATATATCCATGCAAGTTTCATTACAGCAGTTTCAAATGGTTTGTCAATTCCAACCTCAACCATTCATTAGTAATTAGTATTGTAACAATACATTTAAGAAAACGTCTATAAAAGACATCTCATTTCAGAAGAGGATTTTAATAGCAGGCATGTAAAAAGAAAATGATCAACAAGGAGGAGCATAAAAAAAATATCAATGTGTACCATGCATAGAGAATATCAAATATACCTAATAATGAATATGAATTATTACTTAAGGATACAGACACTCTCATAAAGTGAAAAGAAATGTCATCGAAACTGAACTCCATTTAACATTCTGGTATTTTTTATTAAAAATACCAGTCACTTTTGTATTAATATGTAACTAACCAATGTTTTCAACAAATACTTTTTAAAAGATCTTATGAATAAAGAGAAAGAGAAACACACTAAGGAGAAAGTTTTTAATCAGAATTCAAGTGGGCACAAAATGGGATCAAATATCAGATTTCTTTTTTTTAAATTACTAATCAACTAACAAAAGAACATTTTAACATTGTAGTATTTTCTGTCTTGAAAACTGAAAACATATTGCCAATTATTTACAATAGAAATTATTGGCCAGTATTTACTGCAAGGAAACAAACTGAAAAATTGTTTGAATGAAGGAAAATGACAAAACCTTGTGAACACAAAAAAAAGAATATCAACCTCTTGTGAGAATCATTTGTTTTCATCTTTTTTATGTGTATATTTATATTTCAGAATAAAAGATTTAGAGCAAATTATATTGCCACAAATTCTGAGTTTGTGCACTGACTAACAATTTTTTCCTCCCCACATGTAGGAAGCTTGACTGTAAGCAGACATTGTGTCAAATATGCCCTTATTAAATGAATAAATACAATCTGTTTAAAATATATTTGGGGCTGGGGGCTCAAGAAAGACTTACTTTTGTTTTGATGATGCCCTAGGAAGGCCATTAATTTTTGCTCTGTACAATATTTTCTGTCGCACTTCTGGCTCCAATGATAATTCATGCACATGTTTGTGTTCAGCAGCAGTTGGAATATCACTTAATTCATAGACTTGGATCATATCCAACAACCACACCTGCAAAAACAGACAAAACAGAAACAGTTTCTACTTACAAATATTCCTACTTTATAAACTAAGTAAGTGCCTAACTTGCTTGCTTAACTTCTTCCATGTATCACTATATTTTAGCAATTCGTCTAAACAACATCATCAGCACAAGTGTAAGAAATGTGGAGTGAAAGGCATAAAAACTTTTAAACTCTACATAATTCACTTGTTACCAGCCTACCTATTTTTATACCTACAATGTCTATAACAGTTTATAATATCAAAACATAATTGCCCAAAATTACAACTAGTGTTCTACCAATTCTAATGCAAACTCGAAATTCATGACCAGTGTTCAACAGAAATTCTACGTTACTTATTACACAGCCAAAAAGACATTGTAAACTAGAGATTTAAAATTTAATCTTTGACAAAGACGGCACTTGAAAAATTGATACAGAGCCAACTCATAACACAGCAGACAGGACAGACAGCCCAAGTGGTGGTAAGGGGAGGTTATATATATATATATATATATATATATACACACACACACACACACACACACGTGTGTGTGTGTGTGTGTGTGAAAAATTTCTCAGGGTTAACCTGTAAAAAAAGACAATAGGAAAACTGTGTGTGTTTCATCCAATGTGAATTTTTTTCGTTTGAGTAGAAACTGATCAGGTCATTTTTGTTTGTAGCCTTTCTGTAAACATCAAACTTGAGTTATTTCTATGTAACATGATATCTAGGAAGGGAAGAGTGTAGTTGGTTTCAGCTTCAAGTGAAGTTTATTGTAGGTTCAATGTTGTTCTTCTCAACCAACTTAACTACTCAGACCACTCTTCTAAAATTAAATTTGTAATTATTATAGGTTTCTATCTGAGAGCATTAAGAATCTGCAACCCCCAATATTTAAGAAACATACATAGAAAATACATTCAAAACCTACAATACCCATATCATTTCATCCACAACGCAAAAAGAAAGGCTTACAAAATATACAACCAAAACAAAAATAACATAATCGATAATAATAAATTACATGAAAAGAGATGCATAATACTACCAACCAATGCAGTCACATCCACTATCGGGAACCTATCCCATCTAAATAATCTTAAAATAATCACAAACACTTCCAAAACCATTATGGATATACTCAGCTCCTCAAACACTAATAACAATAATATTTCTGAAGCAGGCATTTATAAAATAAATTACCAAAGCTGTTCCTCCCAATATATTGGAGAAACAAGCAGAAATTTAAAAAAAACGCATTTATGAGCACAAAAGAGGCCTCACAAAAAACAACTTAACTAATGCATTAGTCATACATAGAAATAAATTCAACCACAATTTTGATTTTAAAGTTGCTACACTCATAAAAATAGAAAATAACTCACTCAGAAGGAAAATCCTTGAGAGTGCTGCCCTTTGAATATTATCCAAATATTAATCTACGCCCAAGCTTTTTCCCTATATCACCTTTCCTAACAGAATTACTACTCTCCCAAGCAAACTTACACAACTATATCAAGAAATCAAAAGAAAATTCTTGAATACGTCAACCCAACAATTAAAACAATATTTCCATACATGATAGTACTTGATGTAATTTTCAGTTGACCATATGAATACAATAGCATTTTCTAAATTCTTCTAGTTGCTAAGGACATTTTGTTTTGTTGTTAATAATTACTTTGTTTTTAACAAATTCATTTCAATTTTGCCTTGAAAAAGTCCACATTGGACGAAATGCAATGGCTAATAATACAGTTTTCCTATTGTCTTTTACCTTTATATATATTATAGAGATGGGCGGTTTAACTGAAAAAAATGACTTTTTTCAGTATCATCCGCAAAACCATGTCAAAATTTTTTACAAAACCGAAATCACTACTGAGTGACTATATCCAAGGAAACACTATTGAAAAAGGCTTTCAGATGTTAATAAAATTAAATTTTATCAACATTTATATCATTGTAAGAGATAAAGATTGAACAAAAAATATGTTAAAAACATTTAATTGACGAGTTTTAGAGAATAAATGTGAAATCTATTTGTTTACAAAAGAAACAAAAAAAAAAAAAAAAAGGAAATATGACATGACACTTGAAAATCATAGAATATTTTCTCAAACAGAAAAAAAGGAAAATACGACATGATGTAGTGAAATCAAAAAACTTTGTCGTAAAATTAAATTAACAACAAAATAGCGAGTAAAAATAAAAAATATAAAAATTAGTTACCAGTTTCATCTTAATGTTAAATTTTATGAAGTCGGATTTTTTGTAAGAGTTTTCTAGTAAGCCAGTATGCCAATCACAAAAAAAAATGTAAATGAGAAAAATGAATGAAGATTTTTTTTATAAATAAATTTGTTTTTTACCTAAGGAATGCACCTAAATTAGATATTAAGAATAATGAAAATAGTTCTTAATTTCACTTTTAAAATGTATATATTTCCAGATGTGCGAGTCTAAGTATTTTCTACAAATAAAATTGTTTCTACCTAGCGAATACATCTAAAATTAGATATTAAAAAAATAAGGTAAGTTTTAATCTCAGTTTTAAAATGTGTATATTTTCAAAACTGCAATCATTATTTTTTAAACCCAAAGTAAAAATTATTCTTTTTTTTAGCCACTTTCCATGCCTTAATACACACTTATTTTCTATGGTAGGCCATAAATGTGAAAATACAATTATCAGCATTTCTGGATATAAACAGAATTCTCTGCCTCTAAATAAAATAATTAATCACTTGAAAACATGTGCCTGTCAGTATCAGTTGAAAGTTCTTTTACCATACATTTATTACTATCAGTTGCTTCCATGGGTCAGAGAAGAAATGAAGATCTTCCTGGTTGTAGTTTAAGGTGTCTTCTAATTGAGGGTACAATTTTAAGAATATTGATAAAGATTGGTCATTTTGATTTTGTGAAACGAAGTAACATGTAAAATTTAGTCTCCATAATAAAAAAATAAAATAAATAAATAAAAAATAAAAATAAAATTTTTTTTTTAAAAATAAATCATATTTGCATTTTCAGCTGTTTGAAGCAAAATACTGTTTTAACTTGCTGTAAAAAAAAAAAAAAATAATTCAATGAATAAAAGCACATAAAAATTACATACTTAATAAGATTATTTTATTTTCTTTCCAGCTATATGAATATTTTTAAGACTGGATCAGAAATACATGAGAAATTGCAAGTTGAACGGACTAAGTTGCAAATTTATCAATCTCAAACAAAATCAGATATCGACTGGAAATGCTATCATTACACAAGAAAATGAATGGCTTCCTCAGAAGGCAAAAATAATAAATTAAAAACCAAAACAAATGAAAACTGATACCAAAACATAAATTGCCAAACCAACTCTCTATTAAGACAAAAAAGAAAACAGATGCATTTGTATTCTGGACTTTATCATGGCAAATGTAAGGATTTTATTTTGCAACAAGTATTTATAAACAAAAGTAAATGTTAGTTTTTCAAAGTTTTTAAATTTAAGAAACACTCAAATATTCATCAGGCTAACTGAAAAACCAATTATGGAGGATGCTAAGTGACAGAATTCAATGTCTAAAACAAAAGTGAGTAAATGATGTTGAATATTTTTTTTATATAATAAATAATAATATAATATATTTATATTATTTTAGTCAGGGATTAATGTATGTAGTATATATTTTAAATAAAAGTAGGTTATGAATTTAACCATTTTCTTTTAATTTAACATTTCTATAGTCATGGCTTGGAAAAAAGTAATTCTTTCAGAAATGGAAATATTTGAAATAAATCCAGAGTGTATATATATTTTGATAAAATTCAATAGCAGCACTCTTGAGAACTTTTCATCTAAGTAAGTTACTTTCTTTAGATCAAAATTGTGGTTGAATTTATTTCTATGTATAACTAATGAATTTGATAAATTGTTGTGTATAATATTCTTTTTGTGTTCATAGATACATTTAAATTTCTGCAATTTTCTCCAAAGTGTTGATAGTAAAATTAGACACCACTCTTCACCAACCTTTGCCAGATACCATACAAGAATAATTATTCAACTTAAGATTTTCTTCAACATAAGAAATTATCTGTTGAATTGAGCTATTTTGAAAACCAAAGTTCCTTGATTGATTAGTTGAACTATCAGTCATCAATTGTTGTTGTTCTACTTTCGTTAAGAATGCTGCTAATAACTCATAGAACAAAACTGTAAACAACTGGCTGTAATTAGACTATAGTAATGGTGTACAAAGGATTCATTTGGAAATTGTAAGCCCCAAAAATTTTTTTAATAAACAATTAAACTCCATTCTGAAAGATACTTTAATTTCTCTTGTGACACCCACATTCATTTCTGAGGATGTTTCAACCAGCTTCACCCAAGACTTCATCAAATCAAAAACTTAAAACTTAAGGGAAGATTAATTAGAGAAATAGGAACAAATTTTTCTTTTTTTTTTTCTTTTTTTTAAATTACAAATAGGTAGGAGGGGGATTCATAGTTTCTGCTGTTTTTCATATTCTTTGCAAGACAAGTATATGCAATGATTTAAATAAATTTGGTATGTTTTAGTAATTTAACAATAATTCTCACAAAAGCCAAATTGGGAAAGAAGAAATGAGCAGTTTGTCTAACCTACAACAACTGGGAGAGACTGAATGAAATAGTACCATTCTTATAAAATACATATATACAGATCTATTTTAACTAAACTCAATAATACCAATTTGATTCTTAGAAACTAATTAAATTACTTACCAGACATGTCATTGTAGGTTGATTTTCAGTCTTTGAAGATTCAATTATAAATTTAAAACTTGTGAAAGTCCGACTCTGTTCAGTAAGATAATTGGCCAAGTAAGACTCTTCTGTGAATGTCCATCTGAAATAACAAAACTGAAAACACTGACTTTTTATATTCATCAAAAATTAAAAATATGCCATGAATGAATCAAGACTTATAACTTCTTTAAAACTCTTATCTTTTATTGTATTTTAAAAGATGAAAATTTAAGCATCACTCTTGCATTATAATAAAAATTTAAAATGTTAGAAATGAAGTCCTTAAATTCTGAGTATGTAAGCTTCTTTTCTGTTTTTGTAAGATATCCAACTTTTAGGTGAAGACTTTTGCTCTGTTATTACTATTCAATAAGTGCAATTCCATTTCCTTTTGTTTGAAATTACATTTTCTATAAAATTCACTGTTCCACTGGGGTTAGTGTGGAAAAAAACTGTATGAAACTGGCTGCTAAAAGTGGAAGCAACAAAAAGAATACACAAGTTATGAGACATGCTAAAGTCAACAACTGTTTTATTTCAAGTTCTTGCTTGTTCTGCTTTTGCTCCCAGCATTTCTTAGTGGGTTTGGAAGTGCTTACACATTATTTATGTTATGGAACATCTCTTTCTAAAGTAATTTCTTATTTTCTTAATTAATTTCCAACTTTTCAAATCACAAAATAAATGATTACAAAGTTTGTCTTGGGCACCTCAACATGGTGTAATGGTTAGCAAGCGTGTCTTGCTAGAACAATTACGACCGAGTAGTGAGTTCGTTCATCACTGGGTGCCCCAAACTTTCGGTGTTGTGCCACATCTAAGCTATGCTTGGAAAATCAATAGGCCTGGTGCCACATCTAAGCTGTGCTTAGAAAAAGGGCACCTCAAAGTTGTGTAATGGTTAGCAAGCTTGTCTCACTAGAACAATCATGACTGAGCAGTGAGTTTGATTCTCACTGGGTGCCCTACCCTAATTTCAGCCTTGTGCCACATCTAAGTTGGGCTTGGAAAATCACTATTATCCACTTGTTTTTACTTTTTTCAGTATTATTATTATTATTTACTTAAAAATCATTGTAATGTTCACTACTTGGTTTCTTTTTCAAAATTCTATTTTCAAAACCTATTTCTGAGGAAATCACCTCATTTAGCTTTCACAGTGTATGATCTGTTATTAGTGTCTGCTGACTTAATTGTTCCAATATTTTTCTTTATCTAATTTTTATTCCAACTATCTCTTCTTTTTAGAGGTAGTAAACTTCTGGCACTGTGTCATCTGTTAAACTTCTTTTCCATTCTGGTTATGGTTTTTTCCCTCCCCAATTTGTGAAATCAGGCCATCCAAGTAGTAACTTTTTAGAACATAATGGTAACATAGTTCTTATTTTCTTTCCCATAATCATTTCTGTGGGACTGACTCCTGTGGCTTGAATTGGCGTAATTGCCTACATTGTGTCTGATTCTTTCAAAATTATCTTAGCAACTTTCACAACACTTTCTGCTTTTTCATTTGTTTGAGGATGTGGACTTGATATTATGTCTTTAAATCCATAACTGTTTGCAAAACTTGTGAATTGTTTTTTGTTATCACAAGTTCAATAGCAATTCCCAATGTGTGAAGAAATTTTTTTTTAACTTTCCTATAACACAATTGCTAGTCATTGGATTGATATCGCTATCTCTATATATTTCAAGAAATAGTCTATTGTGACAATAAATTGGTACCCTTGAGAAGTGAAAATATCTGTACCAATTCATTGACATGAAGCTTAAAGTAATGTTGCTTTTAATTTTTCCTTTTTATTTGTTGAATGGTGTATGTTAGAACACATGCATTTTTTTTAAGATACTCCTCTAACTCCTGAGATATTTTAAGCCATCACACAAATTCCTTGTCTCTCTCTCTCTCAGCATTTGTTTAGTCCCAAATGACTATTATGACGTGTCCTTAATATTTCTGGTTTAAGTTTTCCAGGTATAACAATTGTCCTCATACCATAGTAAATTGTCATTGACTGACAATTCATTCTGACTTTGAAAATATGACTGTCTGCCTTCTTTTAGTCTTTCTTCTTTATGTGGCCATCCATTTAATGTGAGGTGTATTATTTCCTGTAATACTGTGTCTTATTTAGTTGCTATTTTTATTATGGGTATTATAGTTGCACATCAATCAATTGGTTCAAGAATTCACATATTTTTCAATCTACTCAATTCTTTGTTCACCTTAAGTAAAATAGAACTCTCCAAGCTGTTGTTATACAGTAAGGTATGGCGTCTTCTTTCAGAACTATTTTAACTGGGTCTCCACACATACAACATTTTGTCTATTTCACTAAATTCAACAAGTTCTCTCCCTTTAAACATTTTCAATGTGGTGTAATTGTTAGCAAGCTTGTCTTACCAGATCAATAATGATTGAATAGGGAGTTTGATCCTCATTGGGTGCCCTATACTTTCGGCCTTGTGTTACATCTAAGCTACGCTTAGAAAATAACCATACCTATTTCTTTAGTGGTAGTAAATTTAACAATGCACTGGGCACCTGTGTCAATTTTAAACCATACCACTGGGTTGTTAAGTTTCGTTTCTGCCAACTCTAAGAAATCTTTATTTACTTTAAATTAATTTTGGTTCTTCAGGTTACTGCAAAGCAATTCATCTCCCCACATTTCTTGTAAGATTTTATTTTTGCTGGTTTTGCAGGCTACAGCAAATAAATTTTGAATAAAGTTTTGATGACAGCTTGTAAAGGACATATAGTTTTGTTATAAACAAATGAATAACAAGCTAAGAATATTGTGATGCAACCTTTTCCAGAGTAAATATGATGCTTGCTGCTTCTTGCTTGTTGGAAATACTTTTCTGCAGTTGCAGTTTAAGAACTGAGGTGGCCCATTTGATCCTCTTATCAGCCTATTAGTTTTCCACTTTGTTTTGGCAAAGTACTAGAGGCTCTAATCAACTAATACCATGCCTATTACAGCAAGTACTTTTGTATATGTGTACATTAATACTCACCTATTAATACAACTGAGAGGTTCTCCTGTCTCATCCATCAGAGGCTGCAAGTTGATGCTGTAAGAATAAATCTTACACACAAATTTCTCAGCATCAGATTCTGATACTACAAAAATAAATACAAATAATTTAATATAGATAATCTATTGATATTATATAATCAAAATTAAAACTTATTGTTGGATCTTAAATTGTACATTCTGGTATTGAGATTATTATTTATAACAAGTCTTGAAAATGTATCTTAGACAATAAAGTTTAGTAGTCTAAAAAGTCTAAAACTATAGTGATTGTAGTATTTTTAAAAAGTAAACTGAGGAAATGATCAATTATGGCAATATTCTCAATATCAGGAGTAACAAGAAAGTTTAAACAGAATTGTACTGGTTTTAAGTTTTATTTTCTCTATTATTACCCAACTGATTATAACCATGAATAACAATGCTAAATCGCAGAGGATGTAAAAAAATTCCTGAATTCACTGAATGAATAAATAAAATTGAATGAATAATGAACAAATAAAGAACCAAGTAACCCTTCAAAGCAAATGATTAACAAATCTTATCAATTTTCATATTAAAAAAAAATTAAATTTAGTATGCATCTTGAAAAATTAAACACAGCAAATATCTTATAATTTATAAGAGAAAGTGTCTGATCTAATAATTATTGATTCCATGAGTATTATATTTATTTTGCTTCAAGATTACATATGCCATTACATTTATAATAATTTTTAACTAGTTTGAAGCCTACATCTTCAGCTATACACTGTTGAAATTGTTTTCTTGTCCATGCACAAGACAGACAATTGAGGTCATAACTTTGTTACTAATTGAGCTATTAAGATAAATTTGGTACCATTTCTGTTTTGTCTATGTGCGTATTAAATGTTTTTAGATACATTGAAAATAAAATTTTAGTTTGGGATACCCAATACTAATTTTATCAAAATAGCCTAAAAAAATAAACAGTTGAAATTGAAGGCAATTTCACTATTTTGACATGGATTTCACCCTCTTAAATGGAATATAAAAATGTAATAATTTTGACAAAATTATAAATTACAAAATAAATGAAATGTAAAATTGACAGCATACAAATGCTTAAAAATATGTAGCTAAAATTGCAGAATGATAACATTCAGAAAAAATTGCTAATGAACATGTTAAGCTTACAAAAAGTAACAGAAAAGAAAGGCAGTTGAAAGTTAATTATTTACATGACCCAGACATGGCAAGGAGTTTATAAAATTTCAATTCAGGGCAAGACATTGGGTTATCATTTAATTTTTCAAATGTTGTCACTTTAACATAGCATTACAAATCCAAACTAAATTAATGAGAAAACAATATAAAAAGTTTAAATATATAAAATATATGGACACAAATTTATAGTTTACTCCAAATTATTCATTTATAAATTTCCCTCGATAGACATAAATAAAAATCTTGGAATGTCAAAAAAAAATTTTGAATTTCAAAAAATTCCTGCAACTGCCTAAAAATTAAAATCTCAAAAGTTTCTTACCATCTTCAGTCTGCTTTATGATGGCACCCAACTCAGTTCTGCATCTTTTGCATAATATCTGAGCAGTTTTATGCTCTACAGTAAGAGCACCAAGGTCAACATCAAGAGAATTGACTAAGAAATAAAGGTCACCAACCAAACAGTCTCCAATTTTGGGTAACAGTAGACCCTTACTGTTAATATGTTGCCGTCTGGTATTCATTCTTGACATATCAGGTTTATGACAAAAATGGTTACCAGACATTTCCATCCATGCTTCTGATGGTAGTGGAAGAACCCGTTGAAATTTCCTACAAAAATAAGAGAAATAATTTTCACTTCATTTAAAGTTTCAGCACTACTTAGATAGTGTGCATATATATAATAAAAAAAAACAAACGGAGAAATGATTTTGGAAATAACTTTTGTAAATTAGTATTCATTATACTTTCTTCAAGCATGAAGTGTCAGAATCAAAAGATAGTGAATTTTTGTTGATTTAGAATGGGAGTCTTTTTTATAGTATAAATACAGTATAAATCAGTCGATGACTTTTCTATTTATAAATGTCAGGTTTGAAACTGTACTTATCTCATTGATATCTCCACATTTTTTCTACTTTGTTAATTTGTGTAAATTTTTGTTCTTTAATTAAAAATGACCTTTTTTGTTAAAAATGTTTCAGACAAACAATTATTATGCTTGTTTAAAATATACTTTCTTAAAACAAATGTATACATCCATTTTGTTTTTTATTGAAAAGAATTATTTTGTAAAGTCAGTATTTTCAATTCTGACAAATGCCTTGACACGAGGAAAGTTTATGCAAATCTACAAGAATTATTTCTCCAAAAATGCCCTTAAGAAAAAAAAAGAAAAAAGTGAAGTAATCTACTTAAGAAATGAAAGTTTCAATAATTATCCATTCTGTACTAGCCATGCACAATGTAGTTTAACTTTGCTAAGTGAAATTCATGACAATATTGCGTAAAGCCACTTTATAGGAAAATAACTTATTAAACAGTAAAAATTCATTCCATTAGAGATGAAACATCAATGAATAATATCATTGGTGGATATTACATATTTGCTACTATTAAAATAAATAAGAAAGAAATCACTGAAGAAAAATTAACATTAGACTATATTGCTTGCAAGACAAGCAACTTTCATTCACTGGGTTAACAAAAAAAAATTTTCTGCTACATGACATTGAGACCATTTAATTTTAACAGTCACATTAGAATGCATTTTTAAAATTATCAAAACTGGCATATTTTATAGTTTGATTCCAACAGTGAAAAAACAAAAAAAAAGAAAAAGTAAAAATGTTTTGGGAAATAATTTTTGTAAATTAAATTTGACCTTTCACAAGTCAGAATGTGTCAGAATAGAAAAATATTGATTTTTGTTGATTCAGAAGGGGAGGGGTCTTATTCATAATATAAATACAGCATAAAATTAATTCTGAATTTTTACAGTCACAGGATCTATTTTTTTTCAAATGCCAAATTTGAAGCAACAAATATTTGTATATCATGCATTTTTATTTTTAGAAAGACAGAAATGCAATAGACACAGTCAAAGATTTGTACAGTTTATTAAGTAACTGTCAAAAGTGGTTTATGAACTTTCATGTAAGAGATTTTTTGATACTTCATAGTTTGGTAGATGAGGTTGATAGCAATCAAAAGTAAATAAAAGAATAATCATTATTGTATGATGCTATATAAATTTTTTCTTAACCAACCTATCAGTAGTAGACAAAACATTTATACCAGTTATGTTAGTTGTTTTGATGTCACTTCCATGTATAAAAAAAAAAAAAAAAAAAAGAAAGTAAAACCTAACTGTATAAAAAAAAAGAAAAGAAACTTACAGTTACCTCTCCTGCATCTTATCTATATATGAATTGATTTTCATTCAGTTTTAAAGACAATGCTGTTGACAGAGCTATGTGCAGTCCAAGGGATTTCTAGTTAATATTTCTCTGCAATTGCTTCAAATTTATCTCACCTATTTTTAAAATAAATGGTCGAAGATAAATTGGGCCAATATTGTTAGAAATATATTTCAATTCAAATTTTTTAAAGTGACATCAATATGTCAAGATATAATAGGTTTTATTTTCAGTTCATGAAGTCATTAAATAATTGTAATAATTATTTGGTCAAGAAACAGAATACATGTAAGTTTATTTTTAAGATTAAATGCCCAACATGAATTTTTTTGCAAATATATTCCTAAAATTTATGAATATGCAATTTTTTTGCCTTAATGTTTCAGAGTAAATGTACATCACAAATCTATTAAAATTAGGTACCTCCATGGAGATCACTAAAAAAAAGAGCACAGCATGATGAAAAAGATGCCAAACTTGACGAAAACAAAATTTTATCATCTAAATATTTATGTTATTATTAAGAGGAAAGACCAAAGTTTTTTTAATTATTTTTTAAAATTTTTCCTTCTTTTTAGAATATTCTAAATTTTGATTAAAAAAACCTTGTTTCTCTTTGTATCACCAGAACTAGTAAAATAACATATACAATTTTTAGCACATTTTTTTGTATGACAGACATTAATTTGGAAAATCTTGCAAAAATAAAAATAATTGTTCGATGTTAATGAAACTTTCAGAAACCATTCACAGATGATTGAAATTATTATAAATGTTTTTTCTTTTATATTTATTACCCGCCACCCATAGCTAATTTTATGAAAACTCTAGAAATTCAATCGCATTCAGTTTAGTGATTATATTAGTTAAAAGCACAAGGCTTTGAAGAAAGCAAATCATGTTTTTTTGTATTTTTTAATTGGACCAGCTCTGAATTGTAACATACAAAACTCAATAAAACAAAGATATTATTTAATTTCAAATGCTTTTATTTGCTTTTAGCTGTTTTTATGAATATAGACAATATTTTCTGAAAGCAAAAACTTTTTTTGATGAAAAATGAATTTTTAATTATTTGTTATTTCTTTAATTATTTTAGATTTTTACATTTAAGTTGTTAAAATATCATAAAATTAGTTGAAAGCCACATTCACTTTCGTAAATGTCCTTATGAGATAGATCTTTTTTTTTTTTAACGCTTTGTAAATTGTATCGCTTTGTCCAATCAGAAGACCCGCAGTAATTAAGAAGTGTAGTTTTGTGTTTATAAAAAAATCATTAAAATGGCTATAATTAAAAAGTACAGAAGGTCACAAGCAATAAAAAGTCACTTGGCTGGAGTGTAAATGTTCTCCACTGAAATCCATTTCATTATTTCAAATTTTTCGTGAGAAACACATGTTGAGCATTTTGAATTAGCATTTTTCCTAACTAAAAAAATTTGAACACCATCCTAAGCCATTTTCAGCAGGAACATTACATTTTTAAAAGTACCATTTATTTCATTTACATATTTCATTGCAATTTCAATTTTGTGAAGTTGTTTTTAGAGTTTTCAGTGAGTCATCTTATTTCAATTTTTTCATTACCAGGCTTCATTTTCATACTGAAATTAAAGTAAGTACCATTTGATTTGTTTTTAATCTTTTTATATAGTTACTTTTTTCAATATATTTTTTGAATTTGATAATTGTCTTCATTGAGATTTTAAATCATTTCATTTACATATTTTTTTCTTATAAATAATAGCAAAGAAAACATTCCCCACCAAGCACTGATTCTTTTTTTTGTCATCATCCATTCATTTATCAAGATACCACTATAAATTTTTATGTATTCTTTTTTGGGGGGGGTTTCACTGAATATTTACAGTGTTTTGTGATTCATACTTCACTCCTTATTAGTTTCTGTTTCAATTCTAGAATTGAAACCCAATGATGACATTGTTTCTTCATTCAATTTATTCAAGTATCAATTATTAATCTCAGCCATGACATTTTTCCATAAATGAAATATCAAAATTAATAATAAATGGAAATACAAATAACACAGTAAAATGTAATAAATGTACATAAAATTATAGTATTTTATGTACACTTCTGATAAAATTTTATAAGGTACCTATAAATTAATTAGATACCTTTCTTATGAAATTTAATCTCACTCTCAACAGTCTTATTTTAATTTCTTTATAATGTATTTTCCATAAAGCATTGTAAACAAAGGTGAAAGTAAAAAAAAAAAAGTGCTGAAAGTTTTCCTTAAAAATAATGAGGTAAATAATTTGTTCACTTAAATCTAAATAATTTCACTTTTCTCCTTCCACAGAAAAACTTATCCTCACGTAAGCTGTCAATATGCAATGAAATTGTCATTCATTACCTGTCAAGTGATGTGAAATGTTATGACCTGCTTTGTTTTATTTTCAAACTACATCTTTTCAGCACAGAAACTAAGTAATGCTTGTTTTAAAATATTTTAAATAAACATCATAATTTCTGATTTTCTTAAAAATTTTGAAAAAATTATAATTGATTTTTAAAAGAATTTTAAACCGAGATTTTCATTTATTTTTATAAAATGGAAAAAATGTTGACATGATTGATTATCTGTCAATTTTTCTGACTAAAAAAAAAAATTTTTAACAAAAATTTTGGATGTGCTAGGAATGATTAAAAATTGTAAAAAAAAAAAAAAAAAAATACCCCAAAAATACTTTGATCTTTTCTCTTAATAATAACATAAACATTTAAATGATAAAGTTTTGTTTTCATCAAGTTTGGTGTCTTTTTCATCATGCTATGCTCTTTTTTAGCAATCTCATGGAGATACCTAATTAAAATGTTATAGATTTTATTTACACAGTTCAAGGAAAACAAATTGTGTTGTACTGCTAATATTTCACAAGCAGGTCTGATCTGCACAAATCAAGCTTGCCATCTTCATGTTCAAGATCATGAAGGATATTCAACAGGAGAAAAAAATGTTAAACTATTCTATAAAATGTATCATCCATTTGAGAAGGAACTACATGATTCCAGGTTAAGTTAAATTTTCATGATTCAAAAAAGTTAACAATTTAATCATTTTAATTTGTTTCTTCTTGAATATAGAAGGCTCAGAAACTTTAAAAAGTTAATATACTTCAATGATTGCATCACAATTTGACTTTTTGCAAAACCTTTGAAACATAATTCCAGCCATAATTCCAATAATCTAATTTAAAAAGAAAAAAATTATCCTTTATTCCAGTCTTTGCAAAATTCCATTTTTATGAAGGAACAATAAAATATCATTTTTAATACAGTAAAAATATCTTTTAAGCAGAATATGTGTTCTTCCAATTTCTATATTTACATTTCTACACATTAACTGTAGAAGATAATACAAAAGTAAAACATTTTTTACCACTCATGAATTCAAATCAAACGAGAAATAATCTTGAATTGGATTACTTTTTTCCATGTTAGATTGCATTTAATAAAAACATAGAATAAACAACGTTAATTTACTTGTTTGTAGGTAGTATTTTCTTTCCACAAAAACGACAAGAACACCTGTCCTGATGTAGTAGCAAAGAGTCAACCATATGGGACTGGAGAGTATTGGAAACAGATGGAGTACGCGTTGGAGACAACAGAAGGTTAGGTAATGTTGTCTGAAAGGTACAATGCAATTCTCCATTTTGGGAACATTTCAGCCCTCGGCATGAGGCTGGATGGAATGTAACATCTGGGATGCCCAGTTTCCAAGTCCATTCTCGGCCGCGGCCTCTTCCTGTAGTGATGCTGACGGAACTGGTATCTACTTGAACTCTGATATTGCTGTAACCAGTCTCGTTCTGAATCCTAAACAAAAATAAGAGTAAGAAATTTTAAAGAATCTAAAAAAAAGTTACAATATGATTAGAGATTAAGTTACCCGAGATAATTTTATTCTTTTATAAAAATGTAACCTTGTGCGAAATATTTTTACAACTTCAAGATTTTTTTTAAGATTCAAGGTAAATCGGGAAAATAAAAATTAAATATACATAAAGTCCGAAACAAACTTAAACGGTTAATAAAATTAAAATGCTAGTTTATTACTGCAAAAAATACGGGGATATTTTGAGGACGGAAGGGAGACGATTTCTTACCTAACTTTAAAAACAAAGTGCTATAAATTCAAAGCTAAAGGAGCAGACCAAAATGTCATAATGGAATCTGTCATGTAGTAAATTAAATTTTATTAAATAAAACATTGGAAAGCTCTTGAATGAAAACGATTGTGCATTTGAAATGGATATTTTTACAGTTGAGTAAACCACGTGCAAACATCAAAATATAAAAAAAGCAACCATTCAATTATTTATTACTATGAAGTCGAGAAAAATCCTAACATATTTAATTAGTCACAACAGAAAAGTTAAATGATAATTATGCTTTTACTACAAAGACACACAAAAAAAGAATTAACAGTTGTTTGTTAATTAACTCAATTGGTGTCCCTAACTTAAACAACAATGTAACGTCATAAAACATTATAAAAACCTGTCAACGTTGAGATAAATTGAGAACCTTCCTAGATTCTTCAATCTTTCAGCATACAGCATAGACCAAGTTTTGTTCCGATAGCCTGGCACCGCTTGTTTATCGCAACAAATAGATGACATCGTTCCATCGGATTTTCTAAATGCCGCCATTCGTTTTTACAATCATACATAGAGATGCTAAGGCCGCTTAGGTAATCATTGTTACTAAAACAGATTATTACACACAATTTAATATTATTATTTTTAATGACTAAATTAATCGTGTATCAAAATAAATATATTGATTGGAAATGTACAAATAAGGAAGGGTTTTTATTTTAAAATATATTATTATTATTTTTTTTTTAACGTTAAACTGTTCCTTAGGATAAAGAAAAAAAAACAAACAATTCAAAGTGCAAAGGCGTTTTCATGAAAACTTTGTTTTTGTTGAGAAGCGACACGGTCTTAAAAGAAATGTCTAACTTCCAAGAGACTTTTGGGGTAAGTTGTTTACATTTCCTTATCTTTAAATTCGCTTTCTCCACTTCCAAAAAATATTTAGTACAGCAATACGCATTTTTCTTTTCTTAACTTTTCATCTTGTGAAACACAAGGAAAAAGTTTGACACGCACTTTTGTCTACAATTTGTAATAAAAAGTTTTCATTTTATATTGTTTTTTTTGTTTTTTCCGTTTTTTTTTTTTTTTTTACATAATCTTCTTAAATTTGATAATATTATTTTCCAGTTATTGATATATTCCGCGTATTTAATATCACATTTTTTTCACGCTGTATTTTTATTATTATGCGCATATATTTTTTTAAATAATCATCTAGTTTCTAGTTCTAGACGTTAAATAAAAATGTAGCGGATATTTCATTTTTTTCATTCTTCTCTTCCCACGCACACTAACAAGAAACAAGTCCAGCAATTAAGATTTTTAAAAAAAAAAAAATATTAGTCCACGCCTTTTAGTTAAAAAAAAAAAAAGGTTTATAAAAGTAAGTTGTTTGTAATTTCAAACCTACTTTTCTTTTTAAAATATATTGTCTTTTTTATGTGAAAAAAACAATTTTCATTTAAACAAAACGTTTTACTTTTCAACAGTGACCGTTACATTATGCGTTTTTTTTTTTTTTTTTTTTCAATTTTATATTTACGAATGTAATTTGCAATTTATATATATATAATAATTTTTTAAAAAAATGTTTGTATACACACAGTTTCCACTTCTTGACTTGTCATTGACATTATTGTTAATTTTGGATTGACTTTGAATGTCTCAGCTGAAAACATGCTACTGACCGGAATCAATATGATAAATTTTGATTTGTAACTTTTAAGCTTTGGAATTTTAACATTAAAAATGAATTGCTTAATTTTGATATTTGACCACGGAAATACTTTATTTTTGTATTCAATGTATCTTCAAACATGTCTGTGTTGGGAAAGTTGTAAAATTTTACTGTCATAATGTTCTTTTTGTTCTTTTTTTTTAAATAAATAAATATTGGAGAAAATTGAAACTTGGTTTTACAACCAATTCATTTATAAAGGAATTTATTTATGAAAAGTGGAAATTTTAGTAAATCTCAACAAAACTAACATAGTTAAAAAATAAAATTAAAAATACTTTTATTAAAAGTAACTTATTACAATAGTATTTTAAAATAAAAACATCTGATTGGAGATAAAAACTCTGGGCACCGGAAAATGCGTAATAATTGTATCGTGGAGGTACCGAGAATGGGAAAACAAGATATTTCCGTGCTCAAATATCGAAATTCAATTTGTGGCTGAATGTTAGACTTTTTTAAAGTAGCAGCTTAATACTCGGAATTTGATGTTACAATCTCCGGACAACTTTTCAAAGTACCAAACTTTGAACATTTCAACAATTAAATCGACGTTATCAATTGCACTTTAAACATAAGAATGTAAAAGTGGAAAACCCGTATGAGCGTACAAAAGTATAACTCCGCCACGCGTTTTTTCCATTTTGTCATTCAATTAATCAAAAAAAGTTTTATCGCCAAAACTAAATGAAGTGAAAAGACCAAATGTTGTTTTTTATTATTATATTTTGTAATCCTTTTTAAACTTCGAAATTTTGGCGAACATTGTTTTTCTTGCGTCAACGGGTGATAAAAACGGGTGACATGGGAAATTTGAGCGTCTTTTTGCGCTGAAAAACATTTTGTTATGACTTTTTTGACATTACTTGCAAAAACAAGATAATTGTCAGATTTGAATGAAACTTTCAGGACTTGTTCACAGATGAATGAAATTATTTTTAGAAACGTTTCTTTCTTTGTAAATGCACACACACCACTTACTTAATTTCATGAAATTTCGATAAATTCATTTTTTGTAGTGCTTTAGAATTGAAGAATTTATTTTAAAATCCTCTTTTCTTTTTTTCAAACACGACCCCCCCCCCCAGTTACAGAAAATCGGCTCTGAATCGCAATTTAAAAATAAATGCAACAAAACTAAGATATTATTACTTAATTAGAAAAGCTTTTAAATTGCTTTTTTTATTTTTATGAATAAAGAAATGAACAGTATTGTCTTAAAATACATTTTTCGATAAATAAATGAATTTTTACGATTGTTTTAATCTCTTTAAATTATAATAATTCATAGTTTTAAATCTAAAATTTTGTATTAATTTGTAGCGATCAGCCTAGGTGACATTTTATTGAGAAAAAAAATACTGTTGCAGCCACTGCTGGCCACTCCTAAACGAAACAAATAGGACAACCTTGACCTTCGCAACCTTTCTACTTCTGGAATTGAATCCGTAGTTAATTAGCAATTAAACAACTCTCCTGATATATTTTGAGTTAGAATCATACCGTTAAGCATGTCGGCTAAGGACGTGTTAACCAACATACAAACAGCATTCGAGGGTATTTTTATATTTATCGTTTTCTATTCCCAATAGCCAGGGAGTAGATGAACAAACTTTATTGATTTAGCGGCTAAATCAATAAAGTTTGTTCATCTACTCCCTGGCTATTTTTTAGCCTCTTTTTCAACGAAAAACGAGCTTCTCGGTCCTCATTACTGGTCTTGCTGTCTCACCATGACTTGATTGCATCCTTCAAACATCAGTACAAGGTGAAGATAAGACGTGACAAACAAAGGATGACTTCTATGACAGATGGATAAAAGAAACCAGTTTGATACGAGTATTTAGTAAAAAATACAAAATTGTGACACAAAGCCGAAGGGGAAGTGGGGAGAGGCTGGTCTTCATTAGCTATCATAGTCCTAGTTAATCACGATCACGACCCATTCATTCATTACAATTTGTCCATTCACCACAACAACTCATCCATCACCACTTAGTCCGGCATATACCAAAATACTACATATTCACAGAGGACCTACAAAGCATCCCATGATGTAAAAATTTAAATCGATTAAATTGTCCATAAAGTCTGTTTGTAATCAGATTCCATGATTTATTAAATGATGAGGTGGGAGGATGCAACCAGAAAATAAGCTAAAATGAAACACAAAGATAAAACGAAAACAATGTTAATAGGCTCCGACCATCCCTCAAAATAATGATAAGAGTGGGCGCTGTATTCTGTCGGTAAAGAAAATCAAGAAGCACACTCACTAGGGGAAATGGGAAGGGTAAAAATAAATGATAAAGGGGAAAATCAAAGGCTGACCCAGTCGATATGAAAATGGGTGGACAAAAACAAACTAAGGGAGGTTGAGAATCTCGACATGGGTCATAACAAAAGAGAATGCCGGGAACAGGCTGGGAACAACACTTAATCACATTAACTAGGAAAACATGTCTAACTTAACCAGGGGAGGGTTCACAGGAAACCGCAGCATTGCATTAAGGGGACTTAAAAGAGAAAATCAAGGCTTGCCCCGTACACACGAACCAAGCTCGTCACGGTCATCCACCTTCCGCTGAAATCTGTTAAAATCAAGGGCTTTCTATCAGATCTGACCCTCACTCTAAGCTGATGCTTAAAGAAAATAACCAGATCCTGATGCGAATAGCGTTCATCTCGCAAGATTCCCTAATTTCGCGACGTCCACACCACCATCCTTGCCACGGCTAGCAACATAAAAAAAGACCCTGATTCAAATGGTTGTCAGTGACAGGAGGACACTCTGTTGGATCTGCCAGCAACCTGGACACCTGGCAGCATCATATCCAAGTTTTGCTAACCAGGCCCGAAGTACCAGTGAAGCAGCCAGCTTCAGAAATGCAGACACCAGTGAAACACTAAACAGGGTGTGTGAACTTAGCTTGTCCGCAAAGGGAAGACTAAACGGGCTCCTGTTTCAACTCCAGTGTCTGAACCAGGGAATCCAACTGAAGAAGAGGAACTGACTTAACAAACCAGGAAACCCGTAGAGGAGGAACTGCAACCATCGACTGAATCTCCGCAAACTCCATCAAAAGAAAAAAAAAAAAGAGACGCAAGGAGGACAGCAAAAGCAGAATAGATACCACATCTCCAAAACATCTAGAGAAGCAGAAGAAAACTGCCTCTCCATCTCCACAAAAGAAACAGGGGGCAAAGGAGTGCGTGGAAAAGCCCCCTCCCCCCATGCACTACGCATCGGCAAGGGAGTGTGTGTGATAGAGGAGCGTGTGATGGAGAAGGGCCGCCCAGTACACCTGAAGTCAGATTTGCGCTCTCAATATCAATTCCAGAATGTAGGAGGGAAGGATGTGAAGAAACCTTCCGACATCCCTCAATGTCAGATGCTAATGACTTTCCTGGGGAATCCCTCTGGGGAATCCCTCTGGGGAATCAAAGGCGTAAGGAACGCTGGCTGTAGCAAGGGATGCTACCGCAAACCTGCAGCTGGTGGACACTGAGAGGCCACGTGTGAAAGAACTGGCAACACAGGCACTAGGAGAACACCAGTGCTTGTGCACCCATCCCTTTACAGATCCCGGAAATTGACTTTTCCCCTTGATGTGGGTGGAATTAACACCACACTGGGGCAGGGCAATCACGGCCAGACTGTAGGAAAGCTCTTTCCAGAATACTTTGAGCCAGCCAGCGGCGGCACCAGCAAAAAGTTCTGCTCTTTTCGACTAGTTGTGGTATATGCCCCCAATAATGGAAGAGAGCGTCGCTCATTCTTTAGACAACTTGGTCCATTTTTGATTACTCCACGCCGGCTGGTCTTGATGGGGGACTGGAACGCCATCTTTGACCCCAAGGCGGATAAAGGACCGTGCGCTAATTCCAGAGCGGTCCTGACACTGCTTTCTAAGACCTCCTTACGGATTTCGGCCTTGCGGACAGTTTCAGAGCGGATCACCCAAACTGCAACATGGGCTCACAACTGGCCCTCTACCAGCAACTCAAGTTATATGGACAGAGTGCTGGTTCGTAAAGTTGACCTCAACTTTACAGGTTGCCCATCCTTCCGGTGGTTGGAATATTCTAACCAAAAAATGGTTCTCGTTCACATCAAACTGGGGAACAAAGTTAAGATATCGGAAGATGAATACGTCTCTCTTTGATAAGTCTAACTTCCGCACCTACAACTGACAGATCTGATCCAGAGATTGTTGGAAAAGTTGTTGGCAGCAAGTGGTGAGGGGATCTGAAGCACAAGATCAGATCCCTCGCAGTAAAGTGTGCGCAGAAGCTTGGTCTGGAAACCAAACGAGACGAGACAGCCCTACATGACAGAGCTGCACGAACAGTGACAAAACTTTGCGCCGCCGAACTGGTCAGAGAGGAACTGAAATGTGCAAGTGTTGCACGATATCAGGGCCAGGTGGTCAGAGCAAGGCTGCAAAATTTTTCAGAGAAGAGCTCCGACGAGGAAATCAGCTTCATCCAGGAAATCAACACACCTGATGGACGGCTGCTACAATCGTCGGCTAGTATTTGTAGCGATTTCAGAGATCACTTTGAAGGCCTCTTTATCACGGAACCTGATCTGCAGGAGACATCTTTCCAAGAGTATTTGGCTGATCTCCCCAGATTAGAACCGACTGAGGCAGCTAGATGTGAAGGTCCGATAACAGAATGGGAGATCGTCACTGCTATGAGTATAAGCTCCAGGATTCGATGGCTACCTCTACGAAATTTACCTCAAAATGTTCGTGTTTGTTCATTTTTGGCAATAGTTTTCAACAACTGGTTTAATCAGGGAAACATCGCCCAAAAGATAACCAAGTGTGTGATCACTTTGCTGAGGAAGAACAATCATGATAAGAATAGGGCGGAGGACTTCCGGCTTATAACTTTCCTTAACACTGACCTGAAGATTCAAGCCGTCTGCAAATAGTTGCGGACAAGCTGATCGGTCCCGAACAAACATGCACTGAGAAGGGAAGGACAATCCAGGACAACCTGCACTTGGTACGCACTATACTGGATAAGATAGATGATGGCACGAGTGCTGCACTAGTCAATCTAGATCAGTCGAAGGCCTTTGATACAGTAGACAGCCGTTTCCTGAAGGCCGTCGGGTTTGACGAAGGCTTTCGCACGTGGATTGGACTCTTATACCAATCCCCTAGTGCCATAGTTCAGGTGAATGGCAAAAGATCCAAGACATTCAATATCACGAGGTCTATTAGGCAAGGTTGCCCTCTATCAACTTTACTCTATGACC
This sequence comes from Acanthosepion pharaonis, assembly GCA_903632075.3. Taxonomy (NCBI): domain Eukaryota; kingdom Metazoa; phylum Mollusca; class Cephalopoda; order Sepiida; family Sepiidae; genus Acanthosepion; species Acanthosepion pharaonis. The sequence continues at coordinate 321,146 of CAHIKZ030005431.1, read as the reverse complement.
TCGTACTGGAACTAAAAGGGGGTCCTGAGCACTCCCCAATCCGGGGAATTAAGCTATCAGGTGGGGTAACGGCCAGGGTGTATACATACGCTGATGACGACACTGGCTGCGTGTCCAGTCGTCGGGACTTACGCCGGGTAAGCGCAAAAATTCAGCGGTTTGAGCGAGTGACAGGCGAGAATCAATAGATCCAAATCCGTCGGACTTAGGCTGGGAGCCTGAAAAGGCGGGCTTTGCTGGGAACATTTGAGTGGACAGATGGACCTGTTAGCACCTTATGGGTGTGGTTCGGGCCTGATCTCCAGCTCAAGAAAAACTCCACAGAAGTGTAGTCCAAGGTCGACAAGATGGTGAATGCCTGGATCCGCACGCACTTGTCTCTGAAGGGAAGAGCTGCGGTATGTGTCACGTACATCTACCCCCTGATCCACTACAGAATCTCAGTCCTTCCCATCACAGCAAAGAATGTGATCACATTCCAGAAGCTTCTCTCTAAATTGCTCTGGGTGAGAGGATGACCAACGGTGCGCAAGGAAGTCTGCATTCAACGCCCATGTCATGGAGATTTGGGTTTGCCTCACCTGCTAAGCCACAAGCGGGCTTTGAGACTGGCTTTTCTGGGACACATGGTGGCCAGGTTTGGGGGCCCTGCGCTGCAGTTGCTTTTCCAGGGCTCAGGAGTGATTCATTGCACTGTACTGTAGAGGCATGTCGTAGTCCCACAGGAGAATCCGCATTTCCCCGTGAGTGTCGCGTGACACCGGCCATGACTCCCCAGACAGGAGGCTCAACGAGAGTGAGAAAGACTCTTTACTGTGGTCTGGTAAAAGCGCCTTGGCCTGACAGAGGAGGAACTCCGGTCCCACTGGCACTGGGCCCCAGGTACTGTTTTCCTCACCAACTCAGAGTTCTCTCTGACTTGGCGCCTGGCACGAAATGCCTTGCCCATTATTGATATCAGGTTCAGGATGGGGTTAACCGAAGCACTCAAGTGCGGGAGATGCAGTGATCTAGAAGAGACAGCCGAACATGCCTTCTATCACTGCTCACAAGTCTACCCGCTATGGAAATGTAGGGGATCTGGTCACTCAGCTTGAGCCTGAAAATGTACTATTCCTTGGCATTTTCTATGTATGCGACAATGTAGCCCCTCCATGGGAGGGCCTGAAATGCATAATGTTTCTCACACTCTTGACTGTGTGGAACACCAGGCAATTCGTGGTCTTGCATGGAGATATGCTGTCTCACCATGACCTGATTGCATTCTTCAAACATCAGCTTCTCATCAAAGATACGTTCCTGCTCGGCCTACCCGTCGTCGACACGACCAATCCAACTACACCTCTACTTCCCGTCATCGACACATCCAGTTCAACCACACTTCAATTACCTGACTTCGAAGCCCGATCAACCGACCGACGATCAACTTACCTACCAACGGCTTCACTAAAACTTACCAAACCAGTCTACCCGAACCTGACATTTCATCCAGGAAATCTTTTCCTGTTTTCTTTGTATACAAATGCACGTCGTTTTAATGAAATAAAACTGGTTTGGTTAAAATATAAACTTCGCTTTTGTCTCCTCATTTCACACCTTTCTTCGAAAACAAATTAGCTTGTGGGATCGACACTCTTATCAGCCCCCGCAAGAAAGCTATATTTACTAATCGAGACACCCCAGTATTTTTAAAAAGAATTTTGAATTTGTGTGTATGTACCGATTTTTGTAAATACAGACATTCATACACAACATAATCAGAAAATCAGAAAATTACCAATAAATTTGAAATTTACTATAGTTATTGCCAACTATAGTAAATTTCAAATTTATTGGTAATTTTCTAACATTTCATCAAGTGACATACACACACACACACACACACACACACACACACACACACACACAAGAAAGCCGGAGTACATAAAATTCAATAAAAATATTTAAAAAAAATACTTACAATCTTTAAGATTACTGGGCAGTTTTAAAAAAATGTATAAAAAAGATGTTCACGTTGTATTCAAGCAATTTTTACAGTTATGTACCCTTTACTTAAATTTGCCAAATATTGATAAGTTATTGAAAATCTGTCAACACCTCTCAAAAACACTCACATCTGTGTTAGAAAAATGCTTTTCAGCGATATTTTAAACTAAAAGTAATATTTACTTTAATTCAGATTTTAAACTTTAAATCATTTAATCTTCCTAGAATAAAGATTAGAAAAGTATATTTTTTTTTATTTTTGAAAAAAAAATTTTAATAGAGAATATTATTTTCGCTCATCAATATTATTTTTTAAATCGATAAAATCGATTTAAAAAATAATAATTCGAAATTTTTTAAAAATTCTGTTTGAAATACCGCAAAGTATTTCGCTAATTGGAAATATTAAATTCAATCTATTAACTTGCAAATAAAACTTCAAGAAACATTTTTCATTTTTAAAATTTAAAAAATGGGATATGGTTAAAAATGCATTAATTTAAAAACCCTTAGCAATTGCTTTTCTTTTTCTTTTTATGTAATTAATCATTTTTGCTTTCGTTTTCGTAAAAAATAAAAAAAAAAAAATAAAAAAATAAAAAACAGATAACTAACACAGATAATAATTTTTATTAATTTTAATTTTTAATTACGTGCATTTCTTTTGTTTGGATCTGCCACAACCATAGCTGACTTGTATTTTTTTTCTAGCTGTTTCAAAACCGTTAAGTTCTCTAAATAAATTCATTACCAACGAGTTTTATAATTTTTTTCTTCGAAATTGCTTGAATTTGAGACGTTTGGTTTGAAGGTCTTCGAAGCACATTACGCTAAGAAACGAAGTACTACATGTCAAAAATGTGAACATTCGTAAAATAGCAAAATCCACATCCAAAATTTTCTTCTTCAACGTATTTATTTAGTTTTGACTTTTGATTGTTCGAGTACTGAATTTTTTATTACGCTATTTCTTAAGTTAAAGAGTAAACTTTAAATTCGTAATGTTTGTTGTGAATTCTTTTGTTATTCAATCTTCGCTTAATGCTTTCCTTGTGATAATATTTTTATTCGTACTCCGACAAAGAATTTTCATTTTTCATTATTACCAAAGAGTCCCTCTTATTCTTTACTAATGAAGATGGTTTCAGGGAATTTTATTTTATTTTTTATTGCTAATTTTATTTTTTTTCCTCTTATTAGCTAAAATAACTGAAAATGCCAGCTTCCGCCCACAGCTATTGACGGAAATTCAAAAAATTATCGTTAACTTCCTTATAACTAAAGTTTTTAACGTAATTTTTTTTTCTTAGCTTATGTTCGAAAAATATCCACTTTCAAATAAATTTTAAATAAAACTGCTTAAAATTAAATTCGAATTTGGTTTTAAAGTTGTTTAAAATTAAAAATATCTATCTAACTATCCATTTGGGGTGGTAGAGAATAAATGCGCCACTAACACAGTAAATTAAAGTTCTTTCTTCACACGATGCCAATCCCTATTGGTAAAAATTTGATTCGATGATTGTTGCTTTAGGTTTGAAGCCAAACTAACCTGCGAACGAACTAAACTAAATAATCACTAATAATGGTACCAGGGCTTTGATAAGTGCTTTCTATACTGCTATGAATTCTTTGTGCTTTCAAACTTTTAAAAAGAAAAATTGTTTTCACTTAAAGATTGTAAGCAAATATTTTTATTTTTGTTTGCAATGTTTCTTCTGAGGGTTTTTTAACAGTGGTTGTTCAGAAATAGAAATACAATGAAACATCTAGGTTTAACGTCGCTAACGCAAAGGGGAGGCACCATTTCAGTATTTCCAATATTGGTAATGACGAAGTGTGGCCAAAGCCTTCGGGAAGCCACACTACTGATATGTTTGGTATGGAAAGATGCAAGGTTTCTCTACAGAGTGCTGCTCAGTGTGGAACGTTAGAAGTCTGACAACTGAAAGACTCGATGTTGTCACAGCAGAGATGGAAAAATGTGTTTCATCATCCACTGATCAAGGAAGAATCATGACTATGAGTGGGCACACTTTCTACTTCTTTGGGGGGAAAAGCACATTAGAAGAGGTTGAACTGGCTTCCTGATGGAGAAATCTACGGCGAAAGCAGCGTTGGGATATAACCCTATCAATGACAGGATCATCACGCTAAAGATTATCGCTCACCCAGTGAATATCATGTTTGTACAAGTGTATGGTTCGACTACAGCTGTAGCGGAAGAGGAGGTCAACAGGTTTTACGAGATGGTCGAAAAAGATAGATATTTCAAGGTCATTATGGGGGATTGGAATGCAAGGTTGGCAGAGATGGTTCCGCTGAATAGAGCTGTCACATAACTGTCATCAACAGAAGAATAAAGACAAAGTGTGCACAGATCTCATAAGAACAGGCTCAGCGAGGAACCAGGGAGCAAGTGGTCAACATAATGGTGATGTCATCAACAGAAGAATTGTGTCAAAGACAAAACGTGGAGAAGACGGGGTTCCAAATATCACATTGATCTCTCTAGAGAGATAACAAACATCCGAACAGAGGGTTTTGAGATATAATTATTCTAACACCGATGTTGTTTGTGTTAAACAACATCGGTGTTAGGATGAATAGCGAGGATATTATGCGGGATGCATTGGAAGAAAACAAGTTTGGAGTCAATATTGGTGGGAAGAACATTGATAATATTTGCTGACGATACGACTCTCTTCTCGAGCTCCAAGAATAGTCTGATGATGTGATTCCAGTGCCCAGCGAGGTCTTCTGCTAAACGCCAACAAAACCAATATAATGTTGATTGACAGGAGACACACAGACTTCCTATTGGATGATAATTGGATAGAAGGAGTGGGGGATTTTGTTCCACCATCAATAACAAGGGCAGCTCTAAGCTGGAGATCAAGAGAAGACTGGTAGTAGCAATAAATGCTACGACAAAATGGGAAACATCTTAAATAGTAGGAATGGACACACCAGCCTAAAGTTGAAATTAATACGAGCCACTGCTTTCGCTATCGCCAGCTACGGATGCAAGTCATGGGCACTGACCAAGAGAGAAAGACACCGGATTGAGACTTTCAAGATGTTGGGAAGAGACATTGGAGTACCATGGGCAGTGAAACTCACTAATAGATTGGTATTAGATACATCAAAACAAAGTACGTATTGAGAAAGCAGATAGCACTAAGGAAGCTCCGTTACTTCTGACATTATGCGACGATAAGGACATTCTGCTAGGGCCCAGTGGAGGGCAGGTGGCGCTGGGGACGACCACCTATATCTTGGTTTAATGAAGAGGTGGACTGGAATGATGGTGGCTGAGGCTGTAAGGACAGCATCAAACAGAAAGAGATGGAGGGGAGTGGTGACTACAGCGGCGCAAAATGCGCTAACTGAATAAATGATGATGATGTTCAGGTTAAAATGGTGCCCGTTATTAATGCTAGTCAGCTATTCGTAAAAAGATTACGAGAAACACAAAGGAAAAAGCAGTGATTGCATGGGATACGACAAACAAGACGGTCGTAACACTAAGCTTAAAAAAAACAAATAGTTGACTACTGGTAATAGGAAAACGAAATCTGAAAAGCAAGCATATAATAGCGGTATCAGTATAAAAAAAATAAAATGTGAAATGGGTATCAACAAATATTTAACAATAGAGGAAAAGAGCAAAGACAACAAGAAGAAATTTAGTGTTTTAAAAAATCTCTCTTTTTGTTCCCAGTTTTTTACCGACTACCAGATTCAGTGCGAAAGTAAATTAGAGAATTAGATAGAGGTTAAGATTTCAGGCACTCAGTCGCTCATGAATTTTGACAAAGCATCTTAAAATATAAAAAACACTACAGAAAAACTAAACGAGTTCAGTGAAGATCACAAGAAGTCCAGATCAATTTTATCAATTATGTCAGGTCGATAGAAGTACGACATTCACGATATAAGGAGCACTCACCTCTGGGTAAATGGGGGGGGGCTCCTCCGCGCACGAGGGCACACCTCTCAGGAATTAAAAGTTCTTGTGGGCGTCTTCCTTCCAGAATACGTCCTCATTCGAATCGCGACACATTCGATCTAGGAACGTGATGCGAAGCATATGTTGACGAATCTCAACGCTAGGCATACCCAGACCGCCATCAAAAGGGTGGAGGTAACAGATCTCATCAAAAGTTCATCAGAACAGTTACCATGAGTTACTGAGACTGAAAAAAATGTTATTGAGATAAATATTATATAGGAGAAAAGGGGCAATAAAAGAACAGGATCCAAAAAGATAAAAGACGATTGAAGTTGCATTTAAATTTTTGAAGGTCATAGTTTACTGGCGAGAGAAGAAACTGTATACACCTAGCAATTTCAACAGTTGCCAGCCGAGTACTGCGCTTAAATTCTTGAAATTGAACTACAAACGAGGAAAGCTCATCAAAACAATTACCATGAAAATATTTTTAAAAAAATCAAAATACAGGAAAATGACTAAAGTCGAGATACCAGGCTAGGACCGAGAATATTGCATATTTTTCTTTGGATTTTATCAAGAATCTGTAGATACACAACAGGAAAACAGCCAGAACATATGGTGTAGCATTATTCAATGTAAAGAGTAAAATTATAAAGATGTAAGATTATCGCGAGAAAAAATGTCTAGGACGACACATTTTCTTAGCAGGAAATCTAGCAATTGATTTGATATAATCGTTCCACTTCATGTCCGTGGAAAACGTTAGTCTGAGAAGGCTCAGTGAATTATTCTCCAGGAAGTTAGTATCGGCCATGCTGATGAAAGGCAAAAAAGAAAACTAATTACAAGAGAACAGTTTCATTTTGGAGGCGTTAAAATTAACAAATCATTTCTTGACCCTGTTAACAGATTGAAGATCATTTTCCACGAGTTCTGACCTTCACAGCTACGACCCACTGTGCCATGTATAATGGGACGAAACACCCTTACCCTTCGTATTAATAAGAAGGAAGTCCTACTCAGACAGCTCCTTCCCAAGAGCGGACACTTTGTGCAACAGACTCCCGAAATGTTTCCCCCAATCATTATGATCTTCTTCAAATCTAGAGTTAACCATTAGAGGAGGAGGTAAGAAATAGTTTAACCTCATAAACTTCATTTCTTACCTCCTCCCCCTCTTACACTCATACAACAATATGATTCAATAATCCTCTACCTTAGGTGGCTTTTGGGTCTTATATTAGGGAAACATTATTTTAAAAAATATCCTACCAATGGCGCAGTTTTAAATCTGACCGTATTAAGGTCACACTCAGTCCGCATTTGCATCTGTTCTTTGTGCTTCTGGTTGTCCACTTCATGCGTCATCTTCTCATCCTTTCTTTAACCGCATGTGTCAGTTAATATAACTCTCAATTTTTCCAGAGAATATTCACCACAAGCCATTTTATAGGACTAAATGTTTTAGTAACACTTTTCTCAATTTTCACAAAAAAACAATGTTAATCCACTACTCTAGATTCTTTTCACTAATTTTCCGCTAACATAACAAATACCATTTCTTCTACTGAAAGACAATGAATGACTCATTTATCTGGGTCTCAAGAAAGCAAAAAATGGGACATTTTCGAACGAGTTCGGGTACAAACTTTTACCTGAATCATTATCCCAGTGACACATGCAGTTATTCCCGGAGTTAAATTGTCACATCTCGTGATCATATAATAATCTGCATGCGTCGTCACGTAGTGGATGATATCAATCTTTATCTATATGCAATTTTTTTAACCTTTGTAATCCTAAATTCACTTTCTTTGCCGAAATGATAAAGAAACAATAAAATTGTACATACATTAATTAATCAGGTCAACGATAACTACAGAGTACACACAAAAATAGAATGAAACCCTACAAGCTTGGTAGCGTTATAATATGGTGTGGTAAAAGTTGTCACCATGATCCACTCCCTCAGTATTTCTACAAGGGAATCATGATACTCACTGATTTTCAGAAGTGGGTCGAACCGAACATGCTCCCTTTCTCGCGTTTATTTATATATATATATATATATATATATATATATATATAACGGTTGTGTGTGTGTGGCAAAAATTAATTTAAGCAAGATTTATTAAATTCAAGTTCAACCTACAAGGTATACAAAACATGCGAAGAGGGCTCTGAGATAGGCAAAAAGGGACATAACTCTGGTAACCAAACAGAAGTTTAGTTTCTATTCTGTTTGAAATAGGTCAAAGGCGATAGTTTACAACAGGCATGGGCAACCTTTTTCAAACAGCCGACTGCATGGATACAGTTCATCATAAGGTGGGCCGCATTACAAAAAAATAAAATAAAATAAAGCTAACTTTTCATTAAAGATACCGTAGACATTTTCACAACAAATGACCGTGCGGAAAATAGCTTCTCTAGCACAATTACCCGATAGCCTTACATTTCATTTCGATAGTAATTTTAACGATTAGTAGTCAAATGAAATTTAACTAACTCGTTGAAGTCCTTATCTATGCTGAGTAAGAAGATGCCAATAATTGGTTCGCAAATGGTTAACATAAAAAAAAAACAATTCCTTAATATTGGTGGCAAGATGGTAAGTGTTGATTCCGTCAAACTCAAATTATGTTGGATATTCCTGAAAAAAAGTCATTGACTGGTTGTGAACAGTAATTTTTTTTTTGGTGTTTAGACAAATGAAATGTTTCCATGAAATTAATTCTTTAAGTTTTCCTGTTGCTAATTGACCTTGAAAACTAAAAAAAAAATGTTATTATGCTCAGGTAAATTAAGAATACAATATCCCTGCTGAAATTTGTACAACACTAACAGGTAAAATACAACTGTGTATTTTGGTCATGAAATTGGAATTTCTGCTTAATGAAACAAAAAAGCTTAATAAAATCATTGCACATTTACTTCCTCTATCAAGGTGAAACAAACACTTCTATTTTAATTTTTTTATTTTAATTAGAAATGTATTGTTATCATTCAAGTTTATCAAGGTTCATTTTCAGTTTTTGATTGATATGTTTTCTACTGCTTATAAACCTCGGTTCATTTTCAGTAACACTAGTTATGGGAGTGGTCGGTTTCCTTTTTAATTTAAAAAAAAAAACAACCTTCTCTAATGGATCCAATAAGTATGCATATTAAATTTGAAGGCTCAACATGAAACCATTTGATCATTTTGAATGTAGAAACTTTTCCTTATACTTGAATCGTGCTGTTACCAATTTGGTCACACGAAACTGTCATGATAAAGCAAAACTCGGTTACCTGCTTAAGGCATGGACATTTCTCAATGGAAATCATATTCCAACGAGCAGCGATAAGAATGGTTTCTTTGATGGAGAAAGAAGGTACAAGTTCAATTCCAGTCAGGAGACACATTTCTCTTTAGTATGATTTCAATCTAGAACTGTTGATATTTAATTTCACAATCTACTAGGACATGGGATAAATTAGGTACTGCCACAGACTTCCTAAAAAGAAAAACTCACTCTAAAAATAATTTAGATGTTTTCTTTGGAGTTAAATTTTAGTTTTATTTGAAAGATAATAATAGCCCAATCCATATTAACATAAAAATTTCAATATGTAAATAAAGTTTTTAGGCATTTTAAAAAATATTAGCATGTTTATTGGCCACTTATCGATTGACTCATCCATTAGAGACAAAAAATGCAAACAACAAATTTTAAAAATATCTTTAAAATCCAATATTTGTCCTAGTGAAGTGGTTCAAAGTCAGTAAATTTAAGGATTAATTAACTGGATTGTTCAAAGGTTGTTATAATGTTGATTTGGGGTTAATAAAGACAAACGCCAAAGAACACGTAACAATAAAAAGGGGTTTATTCGGTTGGTAAGTAGGTACAGAAATCGCCTGAGTAGTCTATAACTAGGTCAGCCAAGAACTTCTCCGACTCTCACTGTCTTTTGACATGCCACTATTTAACGTCTTTGCTTGCAGACCAGTTCATCTTCAAGAGGGGTGGTAGGTTTCCGACACAACAAAGGTAATGCTTACTTTTTACTTAAAACACAATGAAAATATGCACGGTAACCTGCTATGTTATAACAGAAACTATATTTTCATCCCTCACTTAAAAAATGCAAGAAAAATTAAAATTAAAGAAATATGGAATACCAGTAGTGCAATAATGAAGAAATTAATATGCATGTTTGAAAATAAATTTCCTTTAACCATATATAGACAATAGTTTAAGAATATAATTTATATTATTAAACCTGGTAAAATTAATAATTTTATTTTATGTATTACATTAGAGGTTTTCCATAAAAAAAATAATCTAAAAGTTGCTTAAATGAAAAAAAAAAAATTTTAAGGTATTAAAAACTTTACTTTTTTTCAATGCTTCAAATGTTTTTCTTTACTACTCTATGACTTTATTTAACAGAAAAAATTAACAAAGAGCAACGGGATGAATTTCAAAATTGCACTGAAAAATTATAAGTATTTTCCTAAGTAAATATTAACTTAAGTGTAGTTTTGTGGGTGAATAGTTGTTTATCTTATGCACATTGGGGTTACCAAAATGGTGTGGGGGGATCACTCATATCACAGCAGCAGAAATACCCTTGTGTTCATAGAAATAAAAACGTACGTCACAGAAAGTAAAACATGAAGAGATAACAGTGAAAGTGTACATTCATATCATACAATTTATTTATTTTTTATGTGTACTGGTGTGTGTATTTTTGGTTACAAATATTCATGGTGCATGTAATAAAAGGAAGAAGTTATTGCATATTATTTCATGCCATGTCAGAGAGAGAAGTTATCTAACCAATCATCAGGTTATTTGATTTATGTTGAATAAAATCAAAATGAATACATTTTTTTTATTCTGAATCATAAATAATTTTTTACTGACTAGTTTTCCAACTGAAGAGTTTGTCAATGACAGAATCTAAGCAGGCATTTATCATCATTTATGATTTCATTTATCTGTATGCCAATGTTGTGAAGCATTAACAATGTTTAATTTAAAAAGCCTACCTGAAGAGATTCTGTTAGATATTGGTGTTGGCATGTCGAATATATTTTGGGACCCCAAAATAGCATTTTAATCATGTTCATAATCATATGGCTATTATTTTTTTTAAAAATCAATATCTTTATATAGCAAAAAAAAGTTTGTTCCTTTAAAAAGCATTCTAACTACACAATGACATGCAAACAAGACTTTTACAAATCAAATAAAATTCATAATAAACAAGATTTTTCAAAATATGTTAGTACCAAAAATTCATGTGCATTTTCGACATGTGAAAAAAATACGATACGTCTGTTGTTAAAAATGTTACCAAAAATCAGGAAATTATAGGATTTCAGCATTTATTCATTAATGATAGAAATTTGTAGGGGGTTCTTTTTTTTAATACTTTTCAGTTTTGTGGAAATATTGTTTTATATTTGTGTCAATTATACACATCTTTACTTAACTCATGGCTAAAGACTACTAGTAAATTTTATTTTTGGATGTTCCTTATTTTATTTTTATAAAACTAAATCTCCGAAAGGTGTCATATCATTAAAAAAAAAAAAAGTTAAAATTAGGAACAATCCTCAAACAAAACATTTGTGAAAAATTATGATAATAATTTACAAGAAGCGATTCTCACACAAAAAACAGGTTTTCAACCCAAACTGGACAAATAATGATAATTATATAGTTTATATAGTAGCAGTAGTATCCTTATAGGAAAAAAGCTGTTTTTTCAAACAAAAATGTAAAACATAATTTTATAATCTAACAATTAAAAATGATCCACATAATGCAGTTTTTCAATCCAAAATGTGACAAATAATGTAAATTAAATAATTAGAAGCAATCATTGCAGAAAAATGATATTTTCAAAGGCAAAATCTGAAAAAAATAATTATAAGAGAAAGCGATTCTTATGCAAAAAAAACAGTTTATGCAAAATGTGAGAAACAATTATAATTTAATAATGAGTTGCAACATACAAACAAAACAGCTGTTTATCAATTCAAAATGAGACAAATTGCAAAAATTAATAATTTGAAGCAATCCTCACACAAAAAACTCAATCCAAAAATGTGACAAACTGTCATAGTTTTATAAATGGAAGAGATTGTCACACAAAAACCTGTTTTTCAATCAAAAATCTGACAAATATTGGGAATGTAATTATTTCTAGTAATCCTCAGCAAAAAGGTTGTTTTTCCAACTGAAGTGTGACAAATTGTGATAATTTCATAAGTAGAAGAGATCCTCATGCAAAATAGCTGCATTACAATCCAAAATGTGGAAAAAAATTGTGATAATTTTGTAAGTAAGAGCGATCCGCACAGGAAAAGTGTTTTTTAATCCAAAATGTAACAAATAAGGAGAATGCAATAATTTCTAGTAATCCTCACAGAAAAAAGTAATTTTTCAACCTAAAATATGACAAATTGTGATAATTTTATAAATAGAAGTGGTCATCATGCAAAAAACTTTTTTTCAAACCATAATGTGACAAATTGTGCTAATTTCATCAGTACAAGAGATCCTCACACAAGGAATATCCTTTTTAAACCACAATGTCACAAATTATGTTAATTTCATAAGAAGCCAAAATATGATAAACTGTGATAATTTTGTAAGAAGATGTGATGTTTGCACAAAAAGCTCTTTTTCATACCAGAATGTGACAATTTTATAATTACAAACATTTGTCATTCAAAAAATGTGTTTTCAGACCATAATGTGAAAAATAGTGATAATTTTGTAAGTACAAATGATCATCATGGGAAGAATCTGTTTTTCAATATGAAATGTGACAAATAATGAGAATGTTATAATTTCTACTAATCCTCATGGCAAAAAGCAATTTTTCAATCCAAAATGTGACAATTTGTGATAGGTTTATTCACACAAAAAAGCTCTTTTTCAAAACATAATGTGACAAATGAGAATGAAATAATTTATAGCAATCCTCAGAAAATAGTTGTTTTTAAATTCAAAATATGACAAGTTATAATAATTTCTTAAGCAGAAGAGATCCTCAGAAAAAAAATGTTCTCATTCAAATCATAATTTGCCAAATTGTAATAATTTATAAGTAGATGTGATTCTCAAACAAAAAAGCTGTTTTTCAGTCCAAAATTTGAAAAATAGTCATAATTTGATAATTAAAAGTGATTCTCATACAAAAAGTTCTTTTCAATCCAAAATATGACAAATATTGATAATTTTCATAAGAATAAGTGATTCTCACACAGCTGTTTTTCAAATCAATATGTGATAAATAATGAGAATGTAATAATTTCTAGTTATCCACACAGAAAATAGTTGTTTTAAAATAAAAAAACATGACAAATTGTGATAATTTCATATGTAGAAGCAAACCTCACACAAAAAAGCTCTTTTTTCAAACCAAAATGTGATAAATTTTGATAATTTCATAAGGAGATGTGATCCTCACACAAAAAAAGCTGTTTTTCAATCCAAATTAGAAATGATCCTCAGACAAAAAGGTCTTTTTCAATCCAAAATGTGAAAAATTATGATAATTTTATTAGTAGAAGTGATCCTCAGATAAAAAAGTCATCTACACAGGAAAAATTTGTTTTTAAACCAAAATGTGACAAATAATGATAATGTAATAATTTCTAATAATAATAGCAAGAGAAATCTCTTGTCAATCCAAAATGTGACATTCTGATAATTTTATTCTATAATTGATTGTCATATCAAAAGATGTTTTTTCAATCCAAAATGTGACAAAATGTGATAATTTCATAAGTAGAAGAGATCCTCGCACAATAAAGCTCTTTTTCAAACTGAAATGTGCAAAATAATGAGAATGTAATAATTTCCCATGAGCCTCCCACAAAAAAGTTTTTTCAATCCCAAATGTGACAAATTCACGTGATGTTCATACAGAAAAAGCTCAGAAATCTGTTTTTCAATTAAAAATGAGAGAAATAATGATAATTTCTTAACTAGAAATGAACCATGCATAAAAAGCAGTTTTTCATCAAAAATAGAACAAATAAGGATAATTTCATTATCCATAAACAAAAAAGCTGTTTTCTTATCCAAAATATAAAAAATAATGAGAATTTAATAATTAGAATGCTCTTTGCACAAAAGACTCGTGTTTCAATCCAAGATGTGAAAAGTAGAGAATTTTATGATTACAAGTGATCTTAGCACAACAAAGTTTTCAAACCAGAATGTGATAAATAATGTAAATTTAATAATTTGTAGCAATCCTTACAGCAAAAGCTGGTTTTCAACCCAAAATGTGGTAAATAATAAGAATTTAATTAGTAGTGATCCTTGACCAAAAAGCTATTTTTCAATCCAAAATATAATAAATAATGAGAATTTTATAATTAGAGGTGATTTTTGCACAAAAGCTGTTTTTACAATCCTAAATGTGGTAAAAAACTCTGCACATAAAGAACCTTTTTTCTATACAAAATGTGATAAATAATAATAATTTTATTATTAGAAGTGATTTTCACAGACAAAACCTGTTTTTTTTTTTTAAATGTGATAAATAATGAAAATTTAATAATTAGTAATGATCCTCTGCAAAAAAAGCTGTTTTTCAACCCAAAAGTGACAAATAATAAAAATTTAATTAGATGCAACCTTTACACAAACCAGGTTTTTTCACTTCACATTAAATTCCAGTTTACAGAACCTGTTTGGTTCATTTATCAAAGAACTTTCCTCCCATCTCATACCTACCACCAACAATTTGACCATAACCAGCAACCAGAAGCAAAGGGTTACAATGCTCTGTGGGAGATCAATTTCATTGATTTTTTTCAGGGACTCAACAACAGAATTTAGGTACAACTACTGATGATCATGTCAAACAGACAGGGAAACTGGAAAGGATTAATCTCTGTTCAAGTGATGGAGGACAAAGAAATCTACCTGCTTTGTTGGCACTTGTTCCCAGACATGATGTAGTCAGAGGATATTAACAAATTACCTAATCCATTCAGTTATATTTGGTACAGTAAATCAACCAGTTATAATTTAGTGCCATGAGAAGGAGCTGACCACACCCACAGACCATCTTGTTATAGTAAGAAATAATGAGAATTTAATAATTAGAAACAATCCTCACAAAAAAAAGTTGTTTTTCAAACCAAAATGTGATAAATAATAATTTAATTAGTAGTGATGCTTGCACAAAAAATTGTTTGTTAATCTAAAACATGAATAATAAAGTTAATTTAATAATTAGAAATGGTCCTCACACAGAAAGCAGTTTTTCAAACCAAAATGTGACAAATAATAATTTAAAGTTAGAAATGATCTGTGCACAAAATAGTTTTTCAATCCAAAATATAGCAAATAATGATATATAGTTGGGTTCCAACATATACCAACAGGAAGAAAGGTTTAGCTATGTGATCCACTTTATCTCAATAGCAATTATGCACATGGTATACGTTGAGGAAATGTCTATAGAAACATCACAACAAAAGCCAACTATGTAGCTTAGATATGTAGGTAACATTTTCATACCCTATTCCCACCAAGAAGATGTGAAAGCACTGCTGGACCATGTAAATTCAATAAGAACTATTATATAGTATACATAATAGAAAAGGAAGCAAAAAATTGAGTGTCCTTCCTTGATTTTCTAATAAAATGCAGAGAGTATGGCTTCAAGACGTCCATATATACTAATATTTACTAAACAATATCTGAACTTCAATTCCCACCATCAATAAAATGTCAAGAAAGAGATCATCCACTGTCTACAACACTGCGCAAAACTCATAAATGGTTACCCAGCATTAGAAATATCCTACTAAGTAACAACTACATCAGCTACCCAATTCCAGTCAAATCCATTTTATTCACTTACATGCTAA
This sequence comes from Acanthosepion pharaonis, assembly GCA_903632075.3. Taxonomy (NCBI): domain Eukaryota; kingdom Metazoa; phylum Mollusca; class Cephalopoda; order Sepiida; family Sepiidae; genus Acanthosepion; species Acanthosepion pharaonis. The sequence continues at coordinate 305,304 of CAHIKZ030005431.1, read as the reverse complement.
TGCCCTCGGGAAAGGTATGAATCATCTTCTTTTCCCCCAACTATGGGTATATAGCAGGACAGACCAGGTTCTGTAGCCCTGGATGGTAACTGGTCTACTGCAGAAAGAAATGGCAACCTACTGTGGGGGAAAAAAATCTGCCTCATCAGTCATGTATCAAAAGATACATGATTGCCTAAGCACATATCACGCATGGCACATAATTGACTGATCCAAAATCTACCATAGACTATCTATCATATATAAGGTGTTCATCCAAAAAGATTCAGAGGCTCTGAAATCCATGCAAGATCAGCATAGTATTGAAAAGAAATTAAAATCTTTAGAAATATTTCTTCTGAATCAAGGTCTCCTTAGTATATAACTGTTTATTTTATCCCCTGCAGTTGTAGCAAGTACCCCCACAGAAGTAAATTTCAAGAAACATTGAAATGCTGTAGTTTGGATAGAGACATTAAGTGGCTGAATATTTATTGAGAGAAAAGACTGACCATCAACCCCTGTGAAATGATGATAACAGACAATGAACAACACTGAAGGATAAGGCAGCTGAAATAATCAGCCCACATGTTAAGTTCTAACAATCTAAAAAAATACATCAACTGAGAACATACATTAGGCTTAAAGCTTACACCATTGGATTGTGAATATTCACTTCAATAATTTGATTTTAGATTTTAAGGACCAACTTTTGATAAGTTTGTATGGATCATTATTAACAACATAGCATTTGTTTTGGCAGGAACAAATAAAGTCAGGTATTTTTTGAATGCACCTCATATATTTATACTCATAACCTAGACACTCCATTTTACTTTGGCTGATTATCATTCTTTTGGCATTATTGAAACTGTAATCACAGCAGTATAATGTCTCTTCAGTGATGTTCAGTGAATAGAAAGTATTTATGATATTCTTCCATCAATTTTTTTAACTCTTGGTGTTTTTTGCTTTTGTAAACATCAATTTTGTCATTTGACATCCCATCTTCAAGGAATGAAGAAAGCCATTGCAAACATTTCAGTTGCCATTTTGCGTTGTTAATAATAACTGAGCTAAGTTTGCAAGTGCAGTTATTGTAGCTTAGCTATTTCTACCAAAAGAATAGAGATGCTATCAATCCAAAGACTGGCCACTTCAGTCCCTCATTATGATGTAGTGGCTAGTAAGGTAGTTTTGCAGTTCATTATTTCAAAGTAAACCTTGTTAGATGCTGCATGACAGTGGTGTTGTACCAAAATTATGCTTAGTAACTAACACACTGACTACTTCAGAGAAACATTTACCCTTCATTGCCAACATTTAGTGTTCAACATTTTTCATAGCTATATTTTAGTATTAACAAATTCTAGAACATTAAACCAGAGGATTTTGATAATTTGTATGTCATTAACTAAAGTATTTCCTAATTTACCCCCAAAATAACTTATATTTGGAATTCAAACTATTAACCTTCAGTTCTGTTGTGGCAACACACCAACCATTGGGTAATGATGAAATCTCAACAAAATTCTGTTTTTGTCTATAATTTTGTAAAACCATAATCTTGGAGATTAACTCGCTTTCAAGTTAATGTTATTTCTATATATTTTTTTAAATTTATTTCAATGTGTTGAATTATTTTTTTTCTGGCATGTGGCATCATCATATAAAAGGATGTCAATCCAGAGATAAAAAATGGTTAAGCAAGCATTTTGAGCAACATTTGTGAGAAATACATTAATAAAAAATGCAGAAAACTCAAAAATCTGAATTTTGAATAACAAATTTCAGGTTTTTTTTCTTTCTTCTTTTAACTATTTTGTCTTATTTTTCTTCTTTCTTCAACTGTTAAGTAAGCAACATTGCTCAGAAACCAAAAATTATCTCCAAGTGATTTCCAGTTCTAGCTTTTTGATTAAGAATTAATGATCAAAAAGATGCACTAAAAAGCAACAGAAATCAGATGAAAAAAAGACTAGTAAGCATTTACTTATGCTTCATCTAAGAAATTCAAAGACTGAATCTAAAGATATACAAAAATTGAAAATTTTTAGTTATTGCTGCAATGGATAAGTTGAAACACATATAAAAAGTAGTAGTAATTTATCCCGAAGAATAATATAATACTAACAGTCAAGGACACTGTCTACTGGAATAACAGTGAATCGTGAAATTCACCTCAGTTACATTCAACTTCCACTTCCACTCTCTCAGTAAGAGAGCATACTGGTTAACTTTTTATATCAGTCCATTTTGTGGGGGGATGCTCCAGTTTTGGATTTACTACTTCCTCTGGAAGTTATATTTTTGCCTTTTTGGGTTTATTTGTATAATCTCTGACAATTTCCTTTTTTGTTGACTCAAACATCTTTATCCAGGGCTACTAAAGACATTGGTACCTCTGATAAGTCATAAATAACCTTCATCAGCTATTCTTTTTAGTTATTCATATCATCCAAGTACCTTTTCTTTATCTGGTTGTGATATCACTTAACCATCTTTTTCAGATCTTTAATCATGTACATCTATCTCCCAATGCATGTGTTTATCTATGACACCAGCATTCCAGAACTCTTTACTGTACCTATATTCTTTGAAAAAATATTTTCTCCTGGTGTAGAGGATTTTGTAATTTTGTTTTTTCTTACTTCTTTTTTATTTTCTTTTGGTAACAGCTTGTTGAATACTGATTTTATTTTCCCCATGAACATTAATCCTGCCAGTGACAATCCCAAATTTGTACTTGGGTTTGGTGTCACCAACATACTCTTAAGAATTGTAGTAGCTCATCAATGGATTCATTTCCGTCTGACTTTTTCAATGCTCACTTGAAAGTATCCACAAATCTTTCTGCTTGGCCATTAGATCGTAGGTAATATGGTGTGGTAATCAGATGTACAACTGAAAAAAATTACAAATATCTTTGAACTCTTTTGCCGTGAATTATAATCTTTATAACATCAACAAAATACAATACTCATCAGTGGCGTGAAGTAGGTAAACCACTGCTAGTGGTGGGCTACTTAGACAGCATATTACTCCCACTTACAATAGTGTTCAACATATTTACAAGGATTGGGACATACCCATTAGTGTTCATAGGTACGGTATATAACAATGTTATATGTATATTTTTATCTGTGTCTTTATATATGCTCATATATTCACATATATAAGTGTATCAATATACACCCAAGGACACAATGAAAAAAAAGACATATTTATTTTTTGTATTATCTCCTTTCAGGTAAATTCACTTAATTCAGTAATGAGCATACATTGAATATTATACAATGAAAATTTTCAAATATTTAGTTAATAACTGTTTGAATGTATTTCTCCATCCTTAAAAACAAGTAATGATTAAATTTTCATGAAATTCACCACATACTCCCAACAGAATTAAGTTAATTTGTTTTCAAAACACAAAATATATTTGTGTGTGTACACACGCACATACACACACACACAAACAAACATACACACACACACAAATTTATTTTATGCACAATAATATATTAATATGTACATTAATATATAAAATATTCATCAATTATTATATGATAAATTATGATTACATTGAAGAAAATCAAGAGATAATGTACTCAGTATTTTTATTCAGATGAATTTCTTTTTTGTTTACCTCCTGCTAACCTTAAAATCTGTTACAGAAGTTTTCATAAAAGATGTACTGGAAAACTCCACTTTAAAATGACCTAGAATAGATGAAGTAAAAAAAAATAGTAGAATATTATTATATTACAGCTTTACCTTCCAAAAATGAAATATCAATTTGGCCACTTATTCAAATTTTGGGAAGTAGGTCAGGACAACTGACATCAACATCTCTTCATATCTTAATAACCAATTTTCTTACCTTCTTTATATATATATATATATATATATATATAAAATCAGAAGGAAATCTCAGTTATTTATTATCAATCTGACCATTAACTTGTAAAGTAAATGAATTATCCACCACCACAATTGAATTGAGAAAAGATCTAACTGTTCTAGAAACTTTATCACTTGTAAAGAAACCTCCTGAAATAAAACACCCAATCTGCCTTAACCAATGGCATAAATCTTCATCACATAATTCTGGCACATTATCTGATTCTAATGTTTTAGGAACTCCATTTCTAGAAAATATGACTCTTAATATTTGGTTTATTGTAGTTGTTTTTCTATCTTTAATTTTAATGACTTCAGGCCACCCACAAAAGGAGTCTACTAAAATTAGAAATAGTTCCATACCATTAATGTGTGCATGGTTCTGTTTCTTTAGCCCAAGCATATATTCTCCTTTGTCAAAAATTCTTTATTTCTGCATATTTTGAGCATTTATGTACTTATCACGATAATACCCTTTTCTTACTGTTTCTGGTGGTACTATCATATATTGTATATAACACCATTTTCCATCATTAATTTATGCTTTGTTTCTTTATAAGGTCTTTCAGCTTTGGAACAATTACTACACCTGTTTCTTCTTATTCTTTCAGCAATCTTGCTTAATATCAGATCATGTAGAGTTTCCAAAGCCAATTTTTGTAGAGATAATGTCTGTTCAACCTAATTTAATATTTCTTCATTTAATGCTTTTTTCTTTTGATGCTTATTAAATTGTAATCTTGAAAGTGCATTGACATATGGAATTGTATTTCCCTTTACATACCCAATGTCAAAATCATATGCCATTAAATTTTATTGCCCACCTTAGAATTCTGGAAGAAGTAAATTTTAGTAGCTCCTTTCTAGGGTTAAAAATAATCTCTAGAGGTTTATGTTCTGTCTTTAATAGGAATTTCTTACTTAAGAAAAAATTGTCAAGCTCTGTCTTTGCTCTAGACAATGGCCAATGCCTCTTTTTCTATATTTGAGTAATTTATTTCTGCTACCATCAATCTTCTTGAAAGGTACAATATTGGATTTCCTTCTTGTGATAAAATTATTGGCACAGCTCACTCACTCACATTTGTAGTTAACCTCCTTTTTGGGATTTTTACAATGGGTTTTTCTGTGAGTATCATTTTTAAATCATCAAACACTAAATTTTGCCTTTGAGTTCCTTTAAACTCACTATTTTTTTTCTGCAGTTCAGGAAATGGTTCTATTAAGTTGCTGCATTTTGATAGGTATCTATTATAAAAATTAACCAATCCTAAAAAAGGATTCTAATTTTTTTTTATCAGTAGGTATAGATACCTCTGAAATTTTCAAATTCACATTTATCTATGTTTATTGTCATTACAGCATTTTTTAACTTGTTTAACACATGTTCTGTTTTTTGTTATAATTCATCTTTAGTGGTGGCACCAAGGCAAATATCATCTTGATAAATAATCATGTTACTAATTTCATCAGTTAACATGTTTTTCATTGCTTTCTAAAAAATGGGAATTGCCATTTTCACTCCAAAAGGCATTCTCATCCATCTTATTAATCTACATCCTGGGTAAGATGATAAACTACATCCAATAGCAAGACCTCTAATCAGTAGGCTTTGAGGAGTGTGGAACCACCTCTTAATTGCTAGTGTTCCCAGGTCCACCATAACCCAGGGTGTTAGCACTTGTTAGGGTGCCAACTATGGGCAAATAGTTAAACCCAAACTGTGGTCAAAACACTATGAAAGTGTAAAAATAGATTTTAATACCAGCAATGCATTTTTCAAGAAAAAAAAATATTAGCAGCAATACATTTCTTTGGAAAAAAAATATTAGCAGCAATACATTTTTGGAAAAAAATATTACCAACAATAAAAAAAATCTTGTTATTAAGTAACCCTTTGAGATTGATATGCTGTAAAACAAACCAAACCATACCAAACCTTAATAATCCTATGTGGCATTTATTGTGGTAATTTCCTTGAATTCATCATCAATCTGTATTTGATTACAGACATATTTTAAATCAATTTTTGCAAAAAATTTCATGTTCAATAATTTGTGGATAGCAGTTGCAATATTGGAAATAGGAAACAAATTCAAGTATATTTTATGATTTATACCTATTTTAAAATCACCACATATTCTTAAGTCTCCATCTGATTTTTGTAAAACTACAATGGAAGAGGCCCATCTACTGCCACCTGGAGGAACATACTTCAAAATTCCCTCTACTACCATTTTCTTTAACTTAAGAACTACTAAAGGTAGAAGGTGAATAGATAATTTACAGGATTCCAAATAGGAGGGGGTACTATTTTCATTTAATTGTATGCTTACTTTATACTACTTTAATACTTCCATTTTTACTTTTTCTGATTCTGTATTGATTGATTTCAATATATCCAACTTTAGAACATCTATTCCTAGCAGTCAAATTTTTTTACATTCCACTACTGTAATGGGAATAATTTCAAATCGGTCACAAGTTTCAAAAGTTCCATTGAAGTAGCCCAAAGTTTTTTTATAAAAGATCCATCAAATTGTCTCAATTTCAGATTACTTTTCCTTGGGATTAGAGTGACCTCACTCTTTGTATCCACTTGCACTGAAAAAGTCATGTCATTTTAATTTTTTCAAAAGAATTCTTTTCTTTAGGTCTTTGTAGTGAAAAAAGATCATCAATTCTTTATTTTTCCAATTTTTCTATACTACCTATTTTCTACTTTTTTTTCTTTTTTGCATACAGACTGAAAATGATTTTTTCTTCCACAGTTATGGCAAATTTTTACAAAAGTGAGGTACTTTTTTTTCTGTCAATTTCATGCTCATACTTACAGTATTTGCATTTCTTGCATTCCTTTTTTATACTGTGTGTTTTAACATTATCCTCAGTAGAATTATACTTTTTAATCAATTCCAGCTATTGTATAACTTCCACACATGCAATTAGAGAAAAATTATTCAATTGTAATTGTTCCAATATCTTATATTTATGAGATACATCAGTCATACTTTCAATCAACTGTAACTGAATCAATTCGTCCTCTATAGTCAAATGTTGAGTTCGCAGTTCCTCAAATTTGCAGGATCTGCTAGCTTTTCGTAATCTATGAAGATATTGCATAACTGATTCATCTTGTTTCTGTTAAATGGACAGAAATTTGGTTCTTTCTGCTATGACAAGTTTCATTTTAGGTCATAAAATTCTTTTTAACAGGAATTTTCATTATAGGTTCACAACCTGCAAAGGCTAGGAAAGGGTCAGTTATTTCATTTCCTCCCCCTCTTGCCTTACTGTCTTACAAGTTTTTAGCCTTAGGCTGGGCTGCAAAATACTAGATCCAAGTGTCAATAAATTCTGGTTCGTCCAAGCAAATTAAACATCCTATTGGCAATGTTATATTGTTGTATAATGTTCTTCTATGACATGTGACCAGTAGTCAGCTTACTCTTTGTCTGACTCTTTACTCTATACTTTATTTCTCAATGGCAGGACCAAACTGCACTACTTTTCCACACTTTGGATGATGATGTGTTAAAGGTGTATAAAAGTTTTCCTTTCCCACAACCAACAAACAGCGGACACCCAAAGAAATTCTTGAAGCATTCGACAGGTGAAACTAATGTCACATACAAACATTTTGTGTTTCACATGAGGAAACAAGAACTGTCCAAGAGTGTAGAAGCTTTTATAACTGCTTTGCAGATACTAATAATACATGTGACTTTTGCAACAATTGCGTGGTGTCAATTCTACATGACCAAATTGTTTGGGGTATAAAGACATCCAAACACAAGCAGAACTGCTAAAAGTGAGAGAATTAGGGTTTTAGAAGGTGAACTGACATCTGAAAACAAATGGAGAATGCTGTGAAACAGTCTTAAGTTTTAAGACCAGAACAAGTACACAAGATTGCTACAAAGACACAGAAGAGTTCATAAAAAAAAAGCAAAACTCAAAAAAGAAAGCTGGTTCTGTACTTCTTGCTATGAACAATGTCCAGCTTATGGAAAAACATGTCTGAAGTGCTGAGGCAAGAATCACTTTGCAGCAAAATGCAAGTTGGTGAAGAAATGGGTTTGGACTACACACACAGCAACTGAGCGGAGATAGTAGCAGTAGTCAGTCGGACTTTGAACTCATGGATATGGTCACTACTGAGAGAAAAGCTGGCAGTCTGGCACGTGGGACAATTCAAGCTAAAATGGTGGCAAATGAGGAGATAATTGTGTTTCATCATGATTAGTGGAGCTTCAATGAACTTAAGTGCCAAATCCATAATAATCCATGTAAGGCAAGAGGGCAGTCTGCCTAGTGAATGTCATGGTCACTCATATCTTTCTCATTCCTATTCAAAAAAGAAAAAGAAGTCTCTTTCAAAAGAGGAAATATGTTTCATAGGAACTTGTTTATGTAGGGTAAGCCAGTCACGTGTTGTAGGATTGTGGGCAGTTTCGAATTAGCATGGACTACTGTGAAGAGTGTTGGTAGCCACAAATGAAATATGGTACACATTACAAAACCTTTTGTTCTACTGACTTTGTAGTAATGAATATCATCAACCTTGCACTTGAAATAAAAACTCCCTTCTGAACAAGTCCATAAAACTATTTTTTATCAATATTTCATTATTCATTGACACCTTCAAAAGGTAAAAAAATACATAATTATAAAAAATACATATGCAAATTCATACACACAAGTTTATTCTCTTAATTATTCTCCACATATATTTATCTTTTTAGCTGTTATAGAAAACAAACATTTGTCTGTTTCTCTAAATCTGCACTTTATTCAACAAACAATCCGGTTTCATTTTTAATGTTCCTTTGTATCTCTTGAAATGAGACTTTCTCTCTCTCTTCTTTTATCAATTCAATTTCTGTAGATATTTTTTAAATCCATTCTTTTTATGTCTTATATATTTTTCTAAACTTAATGCAATTGACACCACTCTCAACAATATCATTTAATATTTTTTTGTTATTTAGGAAGTAATGAAAACATTTTTCATTCAGTGACTCAACTTCTATTTATATCCAAGGACACATTTCCAAACATCAGATGTTATAACAATTCTCTTCAAATTTTAGTGTTTTTAGCTGACTCTTCTATCATCATCAGATGTAGAATGGTTATCTTTTTTTATCTCATTAGAATATTTGTTGGTTTGTTATAAAACTTGAAGAAATGTTTGTATTGAATTGAAAATTATTTACATTTATAAAAAAAATAAAATATAAATTTTGCAAGCAAACTTAAAGAAACTTAAACTTTCCTGCTGATAAAATAGATTTAGATAAAATAACTTTCAATATTTTTGCCATGAATCAAATTAGTTTTCTCTGAAAATGACCTACACACTTTCAAATATACTTAACAACCACTTTTCTATTGTGAACTGCATGGACACATTTACTCATTATTGTGAAAAATGAAACATATCTAGTTTGATTTTTGGTACCAGATTTAAATATTCAGCACCCAAAGAAAGATATAAATAAATTTTTACAATTGTTATGTGCTCAGGTGCTTCCAGAAATTTGTATAATGTCATAATCTTTTTCTATGTTAGCTCTGCTTTTATATTTTTACCTAACCATCAGTGACTACTTCTCTTCAATTATTTCTTGTTTTTAAAATAATTTGAATTATTTCTCACTACTTACCAGTATTGCCTTGTTCTATCAACTATTTTGCTAGAATTTTTTACTTCTATTTTGAAGCTCATCCCTCCTCCTATTCCAATGATCCCCAGTCTTCTTTTTCTACTCATCTTATATCTTTTCTTTCTACCAACAACAGCAACAATGACAACTCTCAGTCTCCTATCCCTAAAAACAAAACAGCCAAAAGCTGTTATTTCAAGCCATTCAAATAATGAATTCTCCTTTTCTTTACTTGCTCTTGTGTGCTCAACATAAAAGCACTTTCAGATTACTACAAATCAAAAGAAATTCTTCTCTTTTCATTATTCTCAAATCGAAATAGGTGAACATCCACCAAACATTCTTATTTATTGCTTGCATTTTTATCTGCAAAAGTGCTTTCAGTCTGTTAGACTTTACTTAATTAAATTCTCATTCAATAAATTACTGTTACTACCAAACATGGTTGTCAGAAGCTAAAGTCCAGATCATTTCAATTCAATCCCCTAAATTTACTTCTGCTTTGTATGGTTTGTTTATCCATCTACATATTTTTTAGGCTGGTATCTTCATTTTTGTTGTTCTCAATTCTATCTTTTGGCTCAAATGTTTTTGGACTTCCCACTGTTGTATGTTACATCAAGTGGCCTTTAAAATTCATTTAGGACTTATTTTGTTTTCTTTGTTCTCTTAGCATTTTCTATCTTCATCCTTCTTGCATTACAAAACATTCAAGTCTACATTATGTTTGGCAGTCATTATAAATCACTTTGTTTTGTTTCATTCACATCTTCTCAACAAGAATACCACTAAAAAGTCTCAAGACCAAATGCAAAATTATATGATAAAATTATAGTTTTAAGATTTTCTATATTTCTGAGTGAAAAGGATAGTTTATGTAGATATATACAAAAATATACAATATATATAAAACATCTTTAGGCCTTAGATTGCATTCAAGCATGAAACAGACTGTTACTACTTGGTGTTGCCCTCCAAATCCAATTTCACACACACACACACACACTTGAGAGTTGTATATTTAGGCAGAAATCCTTCATTTATGCATGTTTCATTAAAAACAACAGACAAGGTACTATGGTTAAGTTTTTTATTTAATTTTTCTTGTGTTTGAACAAGAGCTTTCTTTTCTGGACAAAGTGTGTAAAAACTGTCCAAATGTTTTACAGTTCCAAGCGCTTTTGGCTATACCTTTAGCCATTATCAAGGATGATTCAATTTTTCAGCTTCATGGAGTGTGTGCATTATGTGTATGTTTTAGTGTGTTGTAGAGATGTTTTAATTTCCGAATACGGTTAGCACATTGTGGCCTTGTTCGTATTTAATATTGTTAAGAATTGGCTTTTTCTTTTTTATTATTAAAGCTTCCATTATTTTTAATCTTTTTTTACAAATGGATGAAGTTAGTATATTTGTGTTTTCTACTAGTATGTTTCTAATGGAGTCTGGTAAATTTGTGTGTGTGTTTAAATGGGTTCTAATGGAGCTGTGATCAGATAGGTGTAACATAAGGCGTCTGGATAAGCATGTGTAACCGATGTAATTATTTATGAGTCTGGTTTGATCAGGAACACAGTTCCTTAAGGGGCATTTGATAATGTTCGTTCTTTGTAATTTTGACTTAACTGGTGTGTTGTTATTTTTGAGGATAAGGTTAGCTGTCTTAAATTTTTTATAATAGATAATTAATTTGATTTTTTTTTATTCAGGTCAATTGGGGTAGTGTATTTCTTTATAATATGTCTTAGTGAAGATTTGTCTTGTGACTACTGAATTTCAAGAGGTATATCAACTCACACAGTGAGAAGAAGGTTAGTAAAAGCTGACCTCAAAGAATGTAAAGCTAGAAAAAACCATTGCTTCTGAGGTTAATAAGAAAAAGAGACTTTCTTTTGCAAAAGAGCATGAAAATTGGACATCTGAGGATTGGGCCAAAGTTATCTGCTCTGATGAAAACAACTTTGAATTAAGTTCCTTTATTAGTCCTAAGTATGTGTACTAATATCTTTCATTCAAGAAGAAACCTCAGTGGCACAATTTTCAATGAGAAGATTAAAGATTTCACTCCAGGGAGTAGTGCAAAGAAAATCAAGAAATGAATCCCAATCAGTGTATTGGTAACAAACTGATGTCTTATGAATAGGCAGTTCATACCTAATAAACAAGCAAAAAAATATCTACAGACACTGCAGCATGATCCAAATTAGCAAGAGAACAGTTGCAAAGCATGACTAGAGTCCAGAGAAGACATAAAGCACAAATCAAGTTAAGAAGCATATTGGTCAGAATTACTAAGGAAATAAATAGGAAACTCTACTATTTGACTGAGAGATTGAGTAACTGAAAAATTCAAAGCCTGAATTCCCAGCAAGTTCAGTTGTATTGATGAAGCCACTTGACATGATGAATGTTGAAATTGCCAAACACAAAGATATTTGCAGATGAATGTAGAGAGAGAGAGACATTTCTATAGTCAGATATCTAAGAAACTACAGTACTGAAAAGACAGTTATCTATTCTTCCTTTATTGTCCCCTAACAGTTTAATAATGATAAATCAAAAGTACATATAAAAATAATAATTTCCCTGAACATAGACATCAAAGTCATGCACATGCACATTCATCCTAAAACCTTTTGATAAAGAGGAAGATAGCCTGAAACAGAGAATTCAGTGATAGAGATAGAATTCAGTTACATGTACATTTAGTTATATATATATATATATATATATATATATATCAAATATATATTACAAATATAATTGATAAATAATCAATGGAAAAAGGGAGGTTCATATTAACAATTTAATAGAGCAGTGGTGAAACCAGATAAAAATTACAAATAATAATAATCTAAACTTGCAACTAAACATTTCAATCTAAGAGATGATCATGATCAGGAAATTGAGTACTTATTTGTAATACAATGAACACAAAAATGTGTCAAAAAATGAGGCCTGGCAAAATGCACTGATAATGTTAAATATCTACAAAGGATAAGAAGAAAAAAAATTAATTTTTAATATAACCATTTTTAGTAATATTCAATTGTTCAATCTTGGCAAACATTGAATCACTCATCTTCTGCACAAAAAAGTCCCAATGTTCTTGGACAACATTTCATAAACTCTCCTTGTTATACAACTTATAGCTGCTAGTTTTAATTGTATAAGCACTTCAAATGTTCTCTATTGGGTTTATATCAGGTTATTGAACAGACCAGAAAGTTTTTGTCTACTCTGTTAGATCACCAAAACATTACTTTGTTAGTCAGGTTTGGGTGATCTAGCAAAGAGCATTGTCTTGTTGTCAAACTTTTACATCTGGATAAAATATATGCTATTTATGCACTTTCTGGGTTGAAACCCTTTTCAACAATCTTTTACCAACTTTAAGACACATGATTGTTTTAAAGTTCTTGGCTAGTTGAAAATTATGCCATAAAAGCTCAGTGGAGCTTCAAAAAACCAAAGACTGGCACATTGTGTTTTCTCCAGGTGATCATTTGAAAGCTGTTTCAAATTGGTCAGTGATGCCCTTGAAAAATATCTTAAGTAATCCAGAGAAAAATATCTTGCTGGTTATTCTCTTGAACAACATTTTCACAGCTAATTTGGTAGGGAAAAGCATTAAATGCTGTAAAATACCAGGATATCCTATATTGTGGACTGCTTCCCATTGCACAGAGACTATTCTGATAGAAGTGTTCTATTCCTATGATGTAAATGAATTGAGATATATGTGTGTAATATGATTGGTCAATGAAAGAGTAATACATGTTGGGAAGGTTTAGGGGTATATAAGCCAGTCAGTGGTTTTTGGCAGCACTTTTTAGTAAAATGCAACAAAGTGAGTGTTTTTTTCTTTGTCCCATTTAAATCAAAGGCAATTTCAGGAAAGATTATCTTGAGCAATGAAAATGCAGTTTGGTAATGTGATCAAGTGTTTAGAAAAAGTGAGGATAGTGGCAAAGCAGCAAGATATTTCTGACATTGCAAACTTCTTACCACAATATGGTATGAAGGATGCAGGGAGTGGGATAGAAAGCTGTAAATAGTTCATGAAAAATTTTGATTTGTGTTTTGCTATTGCTTTACTGGTAGATAAGGCAAGCTGTTATGATCAGTGGGAGGCATGATGTAAATGAGTTAATATACACATGTAATGGAATTGATGCATAGAATAAAGAGAAGATGTTAGGAAGGGCTAGGGGAATATAAGTGGTTTCTGGCCAGGAATCTTTTTGCCTTCTAACAAGACAATGCTCTTTGCCATTCTACTAGATCCACCAAAATCTATAACTGACAGGAAATAACTTTGAAAACATATTCTGGCCTTGTTAATCACCTAATTTGAAGTTGGAAACATTCAAAGGTTCATACAATCAATACTAATAGGTAACAAATTCTAGAGAAAATAATGTTTTTACATTATATAACTTTTTCTTTATAAGATTTTTAAATTTAATTTTTATAGCTATTTTTATAAAAGAGTTCTCACTGATATATTTATTCACTATTATGTTTTTAAAAAACACCATATTTTGAACTTTAGATGTACATTTTACAAATTAATTAACATTAGAATATATGTGGGTGGGTGTATTTGTAATAAAACCTGTATGTCAATAAATATTGATATGAAAAGTTTGTAAACTAAAAACTTCACTTTTTAATAAATTTTATTTCTAAAAATGGGTTCAATTATAAAAACCTAAACACCAACTTGAACTAAATTTTTTTAAAACTTATTTTTATAATCCCACTCATTTTTGGCCATCAGCACCATGTGTTACTACAAATCCATACCTAAAGGAATATTTTTTAGCAATCTTTAACCTTTGTGTCCACAAAAAAAACAGTGTGTCAAAATGACAGTTTTTCTCTTGACACTGCTATTATTTAAACTACATTAACTTCTTGTCAATGTTTATTGCTTTAAATAGCGGTGATTAGAATTTTAATAAAACCTAAACATATGAAAGTAAATTTATACATTTTTCTGTGTTCTTGAAAATTAACAACAAAAATAATAAATGCTATTTATTTATTTTGTTTATTGGAATGGTTGACAAAACATTGGCTCATTGCCAATTGAAAAGGGTAAATAAGGATTTTCTTATAGTTCATATATTTTAAAAATTTAATGAATGTTTATAAATTTATGAATAAAAATATTGTTTTCATATTTATTTCTTTATAAATTGATAAATGAAAAATATCAAATAATCTAATAAATATTTTTTTAATATTTTTGTTGTAAATTCTCAAGAGAAAAAATGTATAAATTCACTTTCATCATATGTTTAGGTTTTATTACAATTCTAATCATCACTTTCTAAAAGAATAAACATTGTCGAGGAGTGAAGGTAATTAAAATAATAGCATTGTCAAGAGAAAAACTGTCTTTTTTTTTTTGTGGTAATGATGGTTAAAGATGGCCTGTGTGAACTGTCAAGCAAACAATTTAAACATTTTCTAATTTGAATTCATTATATGGAAACCCATTCAATCATTTTGTTTAAATCTGAGTACTCTCCCATGCATCAGAAAGTTTTTGTGTACTAAAAAAATTTTTATTTCATTTTACTGTTGCTTCTCCATTTTTCGATTGCTGTATTCTTCAATTATAGTTTGTAACTTTTTATTAAAATTATCAATTCTTTATGAAATGTCCAAACTTTTGCTATAACACTGAATTTTATTAATAATTCAAATATTTTCTTATAATTCTATTCATTCTATTCCCTTAAGCATTTTAGAATATTTATTAGTGAGAATCATTTTTATTCTTTTTATTTCAATTTAAAGGCAGGCTATAAACTACATGACAAGATATTCAGGTGGGTGATAATAAATCAAGTTTTCTATTGTGCATTTTTGTTCTACATGTGATCAGTTTTATAACAATACTGTTCTATTTTTGTTTTGTTACTTGTCATCTTTTATTTTCAGTAAAAGTCTCCCTTGTTTTGTTGTTTTAGTGAAACATTAACTATGTCTGAAAATTTTTTCTTGTGAAAAAGAAGACATAAACAATCACACTGTTCCTCTGTCTTTAGGATGAATAAATCCAATTTACTGTCCTATAAAAAAAGTTATTGTAAACATTTGAAGATATAATTGAATGTAAAGATAAAAAAAAAGTACAGAAAAAATGGCTACACAATCCATTGATAGTTAAAGGTTAGTGCAATTCTTATTGCTTTGTCAGTATGCTGTCATCCCATTCACCTAAATATGTAAATACAAAGAACTATAGAATGAGGCTGATTTTACCAGTAAAATCAAAATATAAAGAAATCCTTAGCAAAATATTTAAAGATTAATTTTATGTGCTATGCAATGTCACTTCATTTTCAGTTTATACACAAAATAAAATTCAAAATGTTATTTTTATTATTCAGTTACTGATTATATAGCTGTTTCTTTTTTATTTTGTTACCTTAATGAGAATGGAGCAACAGTATTACAATATTGAATAGTTGATTTCAACCTAAAAACATAAATTGCTTTGAGTTATTTAAAATTTCTATCTTAAAATTATTTAAAAAGGAAAAATACCTTGAGTAATTTTTACTTTAAAATACCTTTGTATACAATATCTTATGAAATTCCATATTTTTATTTTGCTAAAAATCTGGTTAAAAAAACTAATAATAATAGAGATTAAAGTAAATTCATTGAAAATGTGTCTTAATTTCTGGATAGTTATGTGTGACAAAAATGCTAAGGCAGAAATCTGTGTTTTTTTATTGTAGAATTTATCACAAGTATTTTCTGTTTGCAACGTATCTAGTTATTTTCATCCATGTATTTGCAATATTAAACATAATGCAATATGTTATGTTAACATAGTGCAATATTCACAGAATATGTATTGGAAAAATCTATTGAGACAAAAAAGCTCACTCAATGACAGACACAACATAAACACACATAATTCCTGGTCTGTTTGAAAATAATATTTGACTGAATAATTTAACTTGATGCAATATTCTAGCTGCTTCGCTCTGCACCATTTAAGAAAATATTGCACTTGGTAAATTTTCTATATCTTTCAATCAGAACCCTTTAAATCTCTTAATGCTTCTTTGTTGGTTACAGCTAAAAGTGATAAGTGTAACAAAACCAAAGACTAAATCAAAGACTAAATCCCCACATTTTCACTAGAGACCAAGACACAGAATATATGGCATATATTCAAACTTTTTCTTCTAAAAACTATGCCACATGATACAAAAATTAAAACTAGTGTGGTGATAAAAACTCTATATTCCAATGTCTTCCCCATTGAGAAAGATTACAACAAAAAGATAACTAAATAAATAAAAAAACATAGAAAATTCAATTCAATGAATTGGCTCACAGTTATAAATTATTTTTTTAATTTTTCTTAAGGTTTTTATTTTTTAGTATTAATGTTTTTTAATTAGCTGCTGAGAACTTGTAAGATTTTAAAATGAAATTTTTACTGAAAAATCTATATCCATTTAAACTAACAAAAGTAGTGTATTTTCTAAATAGAGAAAAGCAAGGCAATAAGATTTAATTTAAATTTATTTGTTATTAACAAGCATGAAATCATTTACATTTTGAAATTATTAAGTCATGCTCAGTTAAATCAATATTGTTTTGAAATGTTGCCTTTTCTAGAATTGATGAATGTTACAGCAATCAAAGAAGATGGAATTGATGAACAATTTGAATTTCAACTGAGATTTACTTAGTTACTTTAAAGTAATTCTCTTGAGAAATAAAATTTGATTGATTTCATTTGTGCTCTACTGTCAGATATCTTCTCAAAATGTCTTACAATTGGTCATGAAGAAGAGAATGGATAAATGAATATGGAGGCAAACCGTTCACTTGATTAACACACGGGTAGTAGCAGCAAAAGATTGCTACTCCCTATAATCCACTTTGATTGATTTTCACACACACACACACACACACACACTGAGAGATTGTACAAGAATTTTGTTATTGAATGAAATGAAAATGATATATGATCACTGTTTTAATTTTATTCTTAAAACATTAAACTTAATAATTTGACCATTTTAATATGGTTAAAATATTAAGTTTCCTGTTTCTGAAGTTGGAAAATAACACCAAAAAAAGCATTTTTATTATATTTAATATAGAAATAATATACTGATTACAACTATTTTTTTTACTATCTCATACATTTTCATGTCTGCTTGATTATTTAATAGTAAACTATTAAATAATAATATTTTCTCATTTTAAATAGAGTATTATTTTCTGACACAAAAATGTAGCCTACTTTTATCTGAGACTGTGAATCACAAATCTGATTAAAAGACTGAAAATTCTGATTTAAAAAAGAAGTCATTTCATAAAACAATAATATTCAAATAATATGAAAATTTATTCTATAAATTTTTATAACTAGCAACCATTTTGAGATTTTTCAAACTGAAAAATTAATTTGTTTATGATGACTTAAGATATTTTTATTTTAGATATAATTTTACATTTAATTTAATGTTTAAATCTGCTTTTTCTAAGTTTTTAAATATGTATCCATAATGTTATATCATAAAGGCACTTGCTTGATTTTTCAGCACTCACTAATGACAATAACTAATTTGTAAACAAATAACTACTTTGACTGTTTCTGAATTTCTATCATGTTTCTTTTGAATAAAAAAAATGATACAACACACAGATCTCTCTTTTGCTAAGAATTAAAAAATACTGGCATTAAAATTATTTATAATTAATGTTTTCATCAATTTTATACATATTCTCTTTTTTTACTTTTATCTTATTGATTCCAATTCAGTAAACTCCCAAGAATTGGTAAAATCAGAAGTATTAATATTCTAGAAATATTTTAAATCTTTTGATCTTGACTTTTTTTCCTAAATGCTTGTCATTCTAATTTCATTTTCATTCACCTTGGTCATCTTCTGAATTAATTCTATTCAATGATCCACTTTCTCTTTTTCATATTTTAATTTTATCTATTTATTTTCAAATTTGTGATGCATTTTACCCAGTTGATATGTATACTGTTTGAATTTTACAAGTACTTTGTGAAATCTAATGCTATCAAATGTTATCATCTACATTGGAAAATCTTTTATTATTATTATTATCTTTATAAATGATTAGATTTTTCCTTTAGGGATGCATTACACTACAATAATTGACAATAATTACATTTACCACTTAGGAAATGTAAATTGTTTATGCATTTTTAAGATTCTACAACTAATTTACAGTGATAAAAATGACTACAAATTTTTACTACAAAATGCTTATGGTGAGATTGTTTGAGATTTCCTACAGAAAAAAGACTATAAAGAATTTATCTTTGAAAAATTACAATCAGCACTTTGAGCATTTTTTGCCTTACTTCTCATTTCTTCACTACTTGGGTTGTATGCACTGTTTTTCTCTCTGAATTTTATCCAATAATTACTTGATTTTTGATAGATTTTTTAAATCGAAATATTTTGGCTGAAAAATTTTCTAATGTAAATTATTACAATATTTTCTATTTTGTTTGCACCTACAATATAGCAACTATTTATATTGTGTTAATTATTACAAGTAATCAAATATCTGTAGATTACATGCAAATACAATACAGTATTTGAATGGCTTTAGATAGATGTGTTGTGGTCTTGGAACTATTTGGATATGAGAAGTAAGCCTGCTAAATGTCACATTTCATACTGTTCATAAAGAGAATAGTGAAAGAAATCTTAATTCTCAATCATTGGGAACAAAATTGCAACAGTCATGAAATAATCATTATCAATAATCAAAATCAATAATCATTGCTTATCTGAACTTCTTACAATTGGCAGCTGCATTCTACTGGGTTGATAAATGTGATCTCTGTATCACAGATAATTTGTGCTGCAGGTATTTTCATTTAATCCCCAAAATATGGAAACTGACAATATACAAGATATATAAAGTTGAAATAGCTGATTATTTCTTCAATAAATATCTGAAAAAATGATTGTGTATTCCTATCTTCTGAACAAATGTGACATTATTAGAGAAAAAACTATCAATGATGTCATTTGTTGAAAAGTATAAAGTAAGCAAGGAATGAATTCATTTGCATTACTCTCAAGACTCACTTGTAAAATCAGAAAAATGTGAAAGACATTGTTGAAAATACAGAATCATCCCCTAGGAATTTGAACAATGTACACCATTTGCCATTACCCTTTGTGAGCCAGTGTGCAAACAGCAGGCAAGGAAATACTGTATAGTATTTGCATATAATCTTAATTTCAAAATACAGCTACCTCAAAATATCACCACATATTTGCATATAATCTTAATTTCAAAATTGATGAGGATATGAGACCATGTCTCTGATTGATCAGTAAATACAATATGTATTTTTTTTTCAAATTCAAAAAATGAATCCACAACAAAGAAGAAATAATTTTGGCAGTTCTTTTTAACCACTAAGAAGAAAAATTTTCAGACAATCGTATTAAATTATTTTACAAATTGTTTTCAGCATAAAATGACTCTACAGGATGGGGAGATATTTTCAGGTAACTGTATGGTAGTCCCCTTGAATCAATGGGTGGTTCTAAAGGAAACACTGCATTAGGAGTAGAAGGATGCTGCCAAAGAGCATGGGAATCTTTATATTGGATGAACATAAACAGTGATATAAGAGAATACGTTGCAAAATGCCTGACATGTCAGAAATATGAAATGGCAAATCCTGCACAGTGAACCTGTTCCTATTTGATGGCAGAGACAATCTCTTTACAGGGGATTATCTGAGCAATTTCTGGGAGATTGATCATCTTCACAGTACTGACACTAAGATGATGATCACCAAATTGAAGCACCATTTCACAAGATACAGTATACTAGACCAAGTTGTTACGGACAATGGAACCAGGAGTTTGCTGTGTTTGTGAGGAAGTGGTGTTTTACACACCATTAGTTTTTGCAACAGCAAACCTAATGGCAAAGTGGAATCAGTGGTAAGGATGGTGAAGAATCTTTTCTGGAATTACAAATTCGTTAATGTGGATCCATATTTGACAATGTTGGAACACCAAAACAAACCCACAAAAGTTTGTCAAGGAAGGCAAAAACTCTTCTACCAAACACAAATGACCTTCTAAAACCAGAAATACCCAGAAATATAAAACAGACATTTACTCAAAAAGGTAGAATTCAAGAACTCAAATTCAGTCAGAGAGTTAGATCCATGTCACCTCTACTTCCAAGGGAGGTTATGCAGGTGAAGCCATATGTAAGGAGTAAGAAGGAATGGGAAAAATTAATAGTGACTGAGGAGCTGGATACCACATCAACATTGATGGGTAGCTGTGCTGATGAAATCGGATTGACCTGAAGAAAACAGTAGAAGTTCTAAGTGGTGAGTTCTACACCTCTACCAGCTAGAAACCCAGACATTGTGAGGACCTGAAAGATGCATCATCAGGCAAATTCAGTGAGGAAAACACACTTTGTGAGACTAGTCAGAACACCAGCAAGACTAAAGTACTAAAAGAAAAGAAAGTTGAGTGAATAATCGCTGTAAGGCAAGAAGGCAGTTTACCCAGTGAATGCTGTGGTCACTCATCTCTTGCTCATTCCCCTTATATAAAAAGGAAAAAAAAAGTCTTCTTTCAAAAGGAGAAAGATGTTTCATGGAAACTTGTTTTGTGGGACACTGCTTATGCAAATTAAGCAGATCACATGATGTAGGAGTGCAGGTAGTTTGAAATAAAGCAGACTATTGTGTACAGGTCAACTCATGTTGTTTAGTGTTGATGGCCATAGACAGAGAATGAGCATGGAACACTTAAATTATTTTACATTAATAAAATATAACATTTTTATATGTTTAAGTATGTAATTTTGTGGAAATGTCCTTGGGAAATATATGCCCCTAAATTTCATCATTAATCATTTTGGTCTTGTCATTTGTATACTGGAAGGGAACTTAATTGAGAACAACAATGTACACTTCAATTCACATGCAATCTTCTATTCCCAAAAGGAAATGATACAAAGCATAATAATAATTACTTATTGTTGTGGTAGGATCCACCTAATTTGCATAGTGGAGTACCGACCATATAAATATGGTTGGTACCGGGAAGAGAGGGAGCAATCAAGAGATTCAACCAGAGACTCTGCCCGACTGCGACTCAGTCAACACATTCTCCAGGAACGGTCTTACCAGGAATATACAAAAGACTATATGTAAATATTGTGTACACTTTCTTGCTTCAATACATTTTGTTATAAGTACATTTTGTGTTGCATTATTATTCCATGCATTAGTCAAGTTTCAACAATGGCAACGAGGTAGAAAGAACTATACGAAAAAAAAAAAGAATTGATAATTGATAGCCTTCAACAATTGGGACAAGTCATTGAAGAACCCAGGCTGAAGGAAAAAATTATTAATTAAAAGTCCAACATTTAATGGAACGGCGAAGGATTCTGAATTCTGGATATTTAGAACTCGTTAAAGGATGACTAAGCATAAAGGAACGTTCACTCAGAAAAATTTGAAAGGTGTCGTAAACGAATAACAGTGATTTAAAAAAAAAAACAAAAAAAACTGGCCGACTACAAAAACATATGGATTTAAAAGGCGCACAAATATATCGTGTCGACTTTGAAAGGTAACGAACTTTTAAAAAAAAAATTTTTTTTTTTTTGGTTTGCTCAACAATATTTTATAAAGCAAGACATAAAATAAAAAAGTCGTAAGTTGTTTCGATTTTTCAGGTCAGATTGTATTATATCCGTGGATACACAAATTAAAAGTATATTCTTTGTTGCATGAACACTATTAGCAAAAGATGGATGAATTATCCAAAGTCATATCTGAATTATTCAAATCCCAGCAGTTGAGTCAGCAACATCAAAGTGAACAGTTTGCCTTATTAATAAGGGAACAACCGATAGCACAGCAAAAATATCAAGAAAAGCAAGAGGAAAGATGAAGAAAAAACGTTTGAAGCGTACTTTAAACGATATGAAGATATTTTCTAACAGACTGTGAAAACTGGTCGAATTCAAGAAAAGTCAGTCTATTACTAAGAAAGCTAGGTACAGCAGAACATAGCAAATTTGTAGATTTTATTCTACCGAGAAGGACGAATGAATTGGAATTCTCGGAAACAGTGAAATTGCTAAAGGAGTTGCTTGGAGCAAATATGTCGCTTTGGCATAAGCGATGGTTATGCATGAATGTCGCTAAATCCGACGATCAGGATTACTTAACATATGCATCTATAGTGAATAGACATTGTGACAATTTCAGATTGGCAGAGAATGCTTATGTCCAACCTCTTTTTAACCCATTACAATCCAAAACTGGATATTGTAGTGGCAAGTGATGCCAGTTCATACGGGATAGGAGCGTGTATTCAAAACATAATGCCAGATGGTTCTAGAAAACCAATTGCACATGCTTCGAGAACTTTACTCCCAGGAGAAAGAAGTTACTCACAAATCGAAAAAGAGGCGTTGAGTATCATTTTTGCCATAACAAAATTTTACAGATAAATCCACAGCAGACATTTTATGCTTGAAACGGATCATAAACCACTAATCACTATTTTTGGTTCAAAGAAAGGGTTACCTGTCTATATGGCAAATCGTCTGTTGAGATGAGGAACCATTCTTCTCAATTATGATTTTCACATAAAGCACCTATCATCCAAAAATATAATTCATGCAGATAGTTTATCAAGACTCGTACCAAGTCAAGAAGAAAGATTAGAAGAATCAATTATTGCAAATATCAGAGCAGATTAGGAGGTGAAAAGCATGGTAAACAACATTGTAAGAGAGCTACCGGTTACACTAAAGGAAAATAAAAAAGAAGCTGAAAGCGATGATTTCATTTTAGAAATAAAAAGCAAAATGGTAGCAAATGACCAAAAAGTGCAGGAGATTTATTCAATAGGTGAAGGAGTTTTATTATATGGTGAGAGAGTAGTAGTACCAAAAAAGTTGCACAAAAGAATACTACAGGACTTTCATATGGGTCACCCGGGGTTAATAGAACAAAAAAGCTTAATGCGAAGCTTTGTATATTGAAAAGAATGGATGTGGATATCGCAAACATGGTTCATCGATGTAAAGGGTGTGCGTTAGCAGCTAAGGCACCACCTATAGTACACAAACCATGGCCCAAGACGGATCATCCGTGGACAAGATTACACATTGATTTTGCTGGTCCAGTAGAAGATTATTACTACTTAATAGTGGTAGATAGTTTTACAAAATGGCCGGAAGTACTACACTGCAAAAAGCCTACGTCCAATACCACAACAACTTTCTTGCATGAACTATTTGCACAGTTCGGTGTGCCAGAGTGTATTGTGAGTGACAATGGTACACAATTCACTTCTGAAGAATTTAAGGAATTTTGTGAGTTATATCAAATTAACCACCGTATCATCCGAGGTCCAATGGACTCGCAGAAAGATTTGTCGATACTTTAAAGCAAGCTCTGAAGAAAGCCTCAGGAGTTCCAATGGAAAAGGTGCTTCAGCAATTCTTACAAGTATACAGAATCACGCCAAACCAGAGAACACATGCAAACATGGCACCAGCTGAACTAATGTTCGCTAGGAAAGTTAAGTCAGTGTTTGACAAGCTTTTGCCAGGAAAAAATAGAGTAAAGAATACTATGTATACAGCGAGAAAAAGATACACCCCCGGAGAGAAGGTGTTTTTCAAGTGCTACAAAAACAACGTTGAGTTCTGGGAGCGAGGCATAGTGGACAAGAGAATCGGTGACCTGATTTACATAATTAAAGGGCCAAAGAATACTCATAAAAGGCACCAGGATCAACTTAAAAAATGTTACGTTATAGAGCATGAAGAGAGTATACCAGATGAGGAGGAAGATCCCATTGAGGTAATGTATGATATGTTTCAAGTAGAACCTCCGCAGAATACTCCTGAACCGAGAAGATCCAGTAGGAAATGAAAGTTCACGGACCCATTGGACATGAATCCAAAACGGAAAAAATATTAAAATTAAGCTGATGGACATATGCATATGAAGTATGCAAATGGATCTACAAAGAAATAGCCATAATCATCAACCCATATAGGAAGCCAGTTTGAAATCCAAAAGGGATTCCAAGGCTTGGGAGGGGTGTGTTGTGGTAGGATCCACCTAATTTGCATAGTGGAGTACCGACCATATAAATATGGTTGGTACCGGGAAGAGAGGGAGGAATCAAGAGATTCAACCAGAGACTCTGCCCAACTGCGACTCAGTCAACACATTCTCCAGGAATGGTCTTACCAGGAATATACAAAAGACTATATGTAAATATTGTGTACACTTTCTTGTTTCAATACATTTTGTTATAAGTACATTTTGTGTTGCATTATTATTCCATGCATTAGTCAAGTTTCAACACTTATGTTTCACATATGCTACTAAAGTTTCTTTGAATGAACATTAGAATTAAATAAAACACTGGAATATATATTAACAGGAGAATATATTTTAGTTTATTAATATACCATAGTATATTTTTATAGGGAGGCATGTTGGTGTAATGGATTGCAGCCCAGATTGAAGAATCTGAGAACAAAGTTCAAATTCCAGTCAAATTCATTATATTTGCTTATGTGCTTTGGGAAATGTATGAATCCATCTCTTCTCTCCCTAGCTATGGGTATATAGCAGGACAGACTTGGTTTTATAGCCTTGAGTTACAACTGATCTAGGAGAAGGAAAACTCTGAATTCAAACCAGTTTGGTGAAGGTTAGGCTCTGTCAAGCTATCTTGCCCAAGACATATCACTTCTACTGTGGCAGCAGTACATATGGTGCCCATACAATTCTAATGAGTTATGTGATCACAATATTTTTGATACTTTTCAGTCCATCTTAAGTAATACAAATTACATAAACCTCAATACCTCAAATTTGCTTTGAACATTTTTTGTCAAATATTAAACACATCAAAACAAAGCTTGAGTTAAATTTTCAGATAGTTCCAACATGTTTTATTAAAGTTATTGGATTTATTATAAAATCTGCAGTCTGAAGTTATTATGCAAAATCAGAAAATCACTCTTTACTTCAATAACAAGTTAATAAAAATGGCAACAACTGATCAACACCTATAACAGAACAAATAACAAACATATACGATAAGTATCTGAAACATTTACATCTAAATATAGTGACCCATCTTCCCATTAAAAGCAGCAATCCATTGACTTCAAAGAAAGTCTTTTCCATAAAACCATAATAGTTAACACTGTTCAGCTTAACTTCTTCCTTGACTTTGAATGGTTCAATAATAGTTGATTGAGAATTCCAGTCAATATCATCACACTGCCACCTCCTTGCTGCCTTCTTCTAACCACAGGTACATCTTCATCAGATAAAATCCATCATCTAGCCTATCAAGTATCACCTGAAACTTGTCCTTGAAAATTACAATTAGAAAATTCAATTTTCATTCTTTTAAATATTTGTATTACTGAGAGAAGTTTCCCAATGAGATTTCTTGACAGATCCCAATTTGCAAGGTATTCTATACCTTTTGTCCATTTTGACTCTTTTAATTCCAGCCTCCTCAAAGATCTGAGCACTGGTCAAAGTGATTATTTTGCTATAACTTCATTTTAGTTTACATTCTTCTTGAGGAAAACAAGTTCTTAAGGGTGTTTCCTTTGCTTCTAGTTTTCAACTTGTTATATTTTCAACAGCCCTCTGTATCATTCAGTGACCTCTGTGAAGCTTTTTTGATATCTCCAATGTAAACATTCCTTCAGTCAATAACTTTGCTAGATTTTCAGTTTTTTAGCATTTGTTAGATCCTTTTCATTACCCATGTTTCAGCATATATTATGGAAAAAAATAAAAAATAGTTTTGATTAAATTTCAGAGGCCTTAATCTGCATAATAACTTCAGACTGCAGTTTTTATAATAAATCGAATAACTTTAATAAAACATTTTAAAATTACCTAAAGATTTAACTAAATTAATCATTTAAAATTTGACAAAAATTGTTCAAAGCAAATTCAAATTATTGAGTTTTATCTGATTTACATAATAACTTCAGGCAGACTGTAGAATTACTTGTAGGTAATATCTAAAAAATAGAAATTGTGATTGATTTTACAGATATTTAATTGTTTACACTATCAGTGTGATTAAAAAAGGAAATTGTTTTGTTCCTGTAATGAAAACTCTAGTTCAGCTTAATGTGCCTTTATTGAATGTAACTGAAGAGTCTTGCTGTTTTGGCTAAGATGGCATGACTTATTTATACAAATCATAAAACATAGGGAGGTAATCAGGTTGTCTTACCACATTCTCCCCAGATTTGTTTTCACCTAGTCCGATGCAAAATCATCCAGGTGACTGGATCTCTTGACAATTCTCTGGGATCATCTTGGTGGCAGCTGATCTGGGCTTTCTGGTGCTACGGGAACAGTCAGCCAGAAGTATTTCATCTCATATTGTTTTTTTTTTCCTTCTTGGAGTTGGATGCTCTGATTCAGAAAGCTGAGGGGGTTATTCCTGTGTTGATCTCTGAATCATCACTATCGAGGTATTGTTCCTCAGGAGAATTAGGCATTGTGTCATTATTACTATCAAGAGGGAGAGATATTGCTTCAGGGTGAGCTGCTCCTCCATCTGGGCAAAATCTCTGAGGAAATGTTTGATTGTCTTCTGTTCGGGTGCTGGATATGCGCATAGTGGGTTAGCCTCGAGCAGTTCCACCTTACTCACAGGAGAATCATACTTGCTTTGTCAAAAATGGTTTCTAAATAAAACAGCATCTGGCTGTGAGAGTCATGAATGGAGGAAGATCCTGGCTGAACTTTGATTTTGAAATTATAAAACCTTTCATGAGGTGTTACATTAGTTCTTGTACACAATAGTGTTCTTATAGTGTACAAAGCCTTGGTTTTTACATCTTCCCAATGTCTATTTGTAAGGGTTTGGTTTTCAAGTGCTAACTGTATGGTCTTCCATATTATGCCATTGTATATTTCACACTGTCCATTCCCTTGAGGATTGTATGGGGCAGCCCAACTTATGGCCACTCCCTGTACCAATAAGAATCTTCTTAGTTGGTTGAACATAAAAAAAAGGTCCCATGATCTGTATGAATATAAGCTGGCACTCAGATTTAGATGGAATTTAGATGTGTAGCTATTACTAGGGTTCCTGATTCGAGTTTGTAGAACCTTGGTTTTATTCAAGCACAAATCTGACAACCATTTGTTATTTGTATTACATCCTCAACTGAAAAAGGGAAATTCTGGCTTTGAACCACATGCATCATCTTCATGATGCCTGGATGACAGAGATCATTATGAACTTTTTTGTAGATTTTTGGTGCTGTTTATTGATCCACACACTCCACACTTGTCAGCACATCCACCATTGCATTTTTCTTTCCCAGCCGATAGAAAATGTCAAATGAAAAACAGGAAAGCTCTACTCTCCATCTTGCTATCTCTTCATTTTTTATTTTGCTTGATGTCTTGGGATTAAATATAAAAGAGACTGAATTTTGGTAACTAATTAATTTGAAGCAGTGACCAATTAAGAAATGTCACCATTTTTTAGTGCCTCAGCTATGGCATAAGTCTCCTTTTCAACAGCTGAATGTCTGTGCTCAGATTTTGACAATGTTCTGGAGAAGAATGCTACAGGGCACCTGGATTGCCTTAATGCAACAGCTATGGCATGGTCAAAAGGGTCGGTCTCTACTTCTAGAGGAATGTCAGGATTCGGGATGGCTGAGTTGTGAATCTCTCTCTTTTAACCCCTCAAAAGCTTTAACAGCAGAAGAAAGTAAAGGAAATTTGATAATTTTCATAAGTGGGCATATTTTTTCAGAAAGGAAGGTATCCATTAAGAATAATGAGCAAACATACCCATGGTTTGTTGCAAGGCAGCTATAGTGTTGAGAATAGATAATTTTAGCAGTGGTTTTAGCTGTTCAGGGTCTGGCTTCATGATTCCTTTACCCACAATATATCCAAGTATTCTGATGGTTGTCTACCCGTAAAAACTCTTGTCATAGTTGAGTGTAAGATTAATTATCTTGACAGCCACCAAAAACCATTTTAGGTTGCGATTGTGGTCAGCCCAGTTATGGCTACACACTGTCACATTATCTATGTAGGCAAATGTGCCTTGTAATTTTTCTTCAAGAATTATTTTATCAAAGGCTCTCTGAAAACTGGAAACCCCATTAGTGAACCCAAACAGAATCTGTCAGAAATGATAAAGTTGTCTGCAGGATTCAAAAACTGTATCAGGTTTATCTTTAGGGTCTATAGCCACTTGGTGGTAAGCATTTTTTAGGTCTAATGTGTTAAATATTCTGTATTTAGCAATCTTGTTTATCATCTCATTAATACGGGGTATAGGGTATGCATCCAAGAGGGTGTACCTATTTATAGTTTGGGAGTAATCTATGACCATCCTTCCAACTAATCTCTAAATGGATTGTTTTTATGGAATTTTAGTAAAATTGCTAATTTCTTTTCAGTGACAATAAATTAGTCATAAAAAATCAACTTTTTCTATTTGTTCATAGAAGCCACTTCTGTTTTAAATTGCAGTGTGTTTCTCTCACCTGTATACTAACTCTATGTTCAGAGTTTATAAAAGTTAAGCACTTAAAATTATTTCAATTTGTTTTGAAAGAATACTGCCTCTTGACTCTTTACCATTAGGCAAATTTTCTTAATTTAGATAAATAAGCTTCTTGCATTTTTAATTCATTCAAGATTGTATTTCTTATTCCCTGAATTATAATTCAACATAAGTGCTAAAAAAGTGAGGAAGTAGAAACTTTATGCTAACGATCTCGATTTATTCAGTTAGGGGATTTAAAGATGGTAAATTTAGAAGTGTGTAGAATACAGCATCTTCTCTCCAAATAACATTTCTCTTGTCCACAAATTAAGATTTTCTTCTTTGGTTCCTAATGTCAGTAGTAAACCTAATTTATATTTATGTTGATCTTTTAATTATTCTTGACTATTACTGAGAAAATGTGGTTGAAAAACACGCCACTGCCACTACAGCTACAGTACATGTCCCTACAACTTTAATGCAGTACAAGAGTTGTGACATGATTTCATAAGCAATGAGCAATGATTTGTTGTTTAAGACATTAAAAGCTTAATATTTTGTCATTTTGGGGTGTCCTACTTATTTTTTCTAACAGTGTGTGTCTGTGTATAATAATATATATATATATATATATATATATATATATATATATATATATATATATATATGCATAATTACATAAACATTATTTACACTCACACATGTACACATATACATATTGGACAAATATATATACTTGCATAAATACACACAAAATACACTCACTAAAATGTAAAAACTGAGATTAAAATTAATTTTTCCTTCACTGGCCATTGTCTAAATTAGAAAAGGCTTTTTGGATTATCTTTCTGTCTAATGTTTTTGTTTCTTCCATTATTACTTATTCCACTCATACTTGAAAAGGGAAAAAAATCTTATTTCCCATTGTGGATTTTTGAAAATAAAATTATTCTCATTGTTTATTTTTTATGAGTACAACTTTAACAATCAGATCTCACTGCTCAGAAAAATATATAAGAATTTTTAGTTGTTCAAAGTAGATGTCCTAGGGATTAGATTTTAATGTCATCTAAAATAATGCTAGCTTCCAAAATATATGGATTTCTTCACAGCACAATAAGAGCTCTATTTCTGTCTTGAACTTAAGTCTCTGCTTCTCTTAAATACATAGGTTCCATAAACTTAGTTCAAAAATAGAGCTGGAAATGTCAAATTTCAACCAGTGATGAAGCATAATCTACTGTTTTCTGCAATCTCAATCAACATTTCCTTGCACTATAGAAAAAGACTGCTATGTCTTGGATTTGAATTGGATCAATGCCAAAACATTTGTTCCTTTATCTCATAGTGAACCAACT
Source organism: Acanthosepion pharaonis (assembly GCA_903632075.3). Lineage (NCBI taxonomy): Eukaryota > Metazoa > Mollusca > Cephalopoda > Sepiida > Sepiidae > Acanthosepion > Acanthosepion pharaonis. Next base: position 274,767 of record CAHIKZ030005431.1, on the reverse strand, counting down.
TTAACATTCCATCAAAAGAAAGATTCTAAATGTTGGCTCCTGTATTATGTATGCATCCATTTGCACCTACAAACTTGTATATGCATTTGTGTTTATATGTAGACGTATACACGTGTGTTTGTATGAATAAATGAGAGTGCATATATACAGATTTTTTAATCATTTCACCCCAAGTAAAGCAATAAAGTCACTAAGAAGCAATGGGTTACTAAGTGAGAGGATATGAGAAAAAAAGAAACATTAAGAAGAGAGAACAATGAAAGAACAGGAGTGAAGAAGACAGAAGATAAGGATTGACATTGTATTTAAATTTTTGAAGATCAAAGTTGACTGGGAAGCAAGAAGCCAGAATAGAGTTTCACAAGTGAGAAGTATGAGAGAAGAAACTGTTAGCATAAAACTTATGGTTACATCTATAAATTTAAAGTATAAAATAATGAAATCTAACTGCCAATTACCATCAGAACAATTACAACGAAATTATTTATAGAAAATGTATAGAGAAGCTACATTATGGCAGAAGGAAAGTGACTCAATGAGATGGCAAGTTAGGACTGATAAAATTCTTTTAAAGAATCTCTAAATATATAGCAGAAGCACCAAACCAGATGTGGAAGCAATATTCAATGCATGGATGAATGGTAGATTTATAAATGTATAAGAAATTCTAGTGAGTAAATCTTTCTAGCACAATGCAGTAAACCAACTTTCTTAGCATCAAACCTAGAAATTGATTCAATATAATCTTTCCACTTCATGTCAACAGAAAACATCAGTATGAAAAAGTGCAATGAATCACTCTACTGGAGGTTAGCATCTGGTATACTGATTAAAGGCAAAAAAAGGTTCCCTAAGATGATTAAAAGAGAGCTTTGTTTGAGAGGCATTACAATTAACAGGCTATTTCTTGTTGCAATTAACAACAGATTGAAGATCATTTTTTTGATCAGCCAATTTGACCTTATTGAACCAATCAGACATACAAACAAGAATAAATGGTTATCATCACCATAGATACTAAGTTGAGAATTGATGACATAGGGAAGGTCAATGTAGATCCAAGGATAGTGCCCTGGGGAACATTTGCATTAATGAAAAAAGTTGCCATTTAAGAATTTCATTTCACAATTTGATAAGATTGAATCAGTTCAAAAATTTATCCATAATTACCATAACCTGTGAAGAAGACTAACATGCTAAACCCTATCAAGTACCTTTGAGGTATCTAAAGCAAATATTATCTAAAGCTTGATAGACTCTTTCAGCAATAACTGTTAATATATTAACTGGGTTCTTAAAGACTGGAACTACAGAAAAGGATTTCCAACAAGCAGGAAAGCAAGAAGCAGCCAGGCATTTATTGTGGAGCTTTGAGAGAACAGGAACCAGTTTGGGAGCATATTTCTTAAGAACTATTGCAGGGATACCATCAAGTTCACATGCTTTGTGGAGATCCAGTTTAGAGATGATAGCAGAAACCATGAATGGATTGATATGCATATCACTCAATAGTGACTTGTTCTAAGTAGAAAATCAGAAAAAGATGCTCCAGATGAGTAAAGTATGTTTTTGCACTTGTATTTATATGTGCCTGTGTGTTTGTGTGCATGCACACATAATCTCTTTTTGCAAAATATGAATTTTTAGTAGATATTTCACTCAACCTTGTATATGTTAATATATACACTCACATATATATTTTTGTGTGTATCTGTAAACATGAAACTTTATGCATATATCTTTACATCAATAGACAGAGTAGATTCAGTGACTTGACAAAGTTGTTTTACTCAACATTTGTTGTAGTTCTACAAATAACAACTATGGCCAGAAAAAGCAAAAGGAAAATTAGACAAAAGAAATGACTTCCCACTTTATTTAGTCAGATTCATAGAAAGGTTCAAGTGATATAGGTTTGTATTGTATCTTCTTTTCCCATCAATATATACTAAAAATGGATATATATCTTGACAAAATTCAAAGAAAAATCAGCAATATTATTAGTCCTGACCTGGTGTCTTGGCTTCAGTCACTTTCCCACTGCCATAAAGTTTCTTCCTTGTGCCTTTTCTACAAATACTTTCATGGTAATTATTCAGATGCACTCTTTGCTATGGTACCGCCTCTCTTCTGGAGATCTGGCACCTTCTGCAGATCTACCAGATCCTAAAACCACCCTAGTGAGGAGATCTGATCTCTTTGACACTGAAAACCAATCAGGAGATCACCATGACAGAATCACTCCCAACATATTATCCCCAGGATGATGACACAGCTTCCGTTGCACCTCCATCAGACATTTCAGAGGGATTAACATCCGAGACCCTGACAATCCTCATGAGCAATCAATGCCCCAGAAGCAGGTACATCCAGAAATCTAGAAGATCCACATTCAGACTCAGAGCGGCTTTGTCCATCAAGAAGGATGAGATACTTCCATTCCCAGACTAATGGGCGAGCTCAAAATGAGAGATCTTCCAACCTAAATAGTCCAATACAAGAACTAACCAGGTGTTCACAGAGAATCTATAAAGAGCTTGGACACCTAAGAGATTTCCTCCCTTATGAATAAATTACGTAGAGGAGAATGTACTGATAAATCAACAGTTACCTCCCCTTAAGATTTAGGAGGTATAAAAATTACCCTGTAATATCCGGCAGTAGACGAGTAGTCAGGGTAAAGTGCAATAAACTTTGGTATAAGTTTATTCACTGGTTCTGTTTTTACTACAATATCCAAACACCTGAAGGAGAGAAAGAAATCATGGATCTGTTTTTGGCCACTGTGGTATGCAAAGCAATTAGACAGATTTCATTAATGACTTACATGACTGAAATTGAAAAGTTGACATTTAAGGAAGTCAAAGAAATAAGATTGAGAAATATTCAACCAAAGAAAAGATTGGTCATAGCCAAACAAACCAAATTCTTAGCATTGAGACAAAAATTTGAGTAGTCTATAAGGAAATATCTAAGAAAGTTAAGAGATACCAACAGATATTTTGAATTTCTTGAACTAAGACAACAAAGAATATGTACAGAGGAAGAATTAATTCAACTCCAATTGACAGAATGACTGTACAACACTTCTCATAGAATAAAAATTTTAGAATGGTTACAGAGAAACCAAATGACTTTAGAAGCTTGTATTGACTTCATATAACAAGAGGAGTTAATTGAAAATTTAATACAAATGAAAACCAACCTGAGCTTATGGACATATGTGGGATAAAAAGAACAATGATAAAATGCAGATATTGCAACTATAAACATGAAATCAAAGAGAGAGAAATGTCCAGCATGGGAACAGACATGTAATATGTGCAGAAAGAAAAATCACTTTCAAGGTGTATGTAGATGGTGAGATACCAATGTAAAAACTGACCAAATAATATACAACAATGTAAAAAGTCAAACAAACATGTTTTTTTTTCAATAGAATGGAGAAACTAAAAGAACATCTTTACAAATATTAAATTAAACAGTGTAGACTTAAAAAACAAGTTAAAACTGGAAGCATGGTGGCCAGGACATACCCAAGATATGGAGAATTACGTACACAAATGTCCTAAATGTGCCAAAATAAAAAATTTTTGCTACAATAAGTTACACTCTTGGCCTAAGGAAACAGAACATGATCTAGAGTTCATATGGATCGCACTCAAGTTAATGGGGTATGTTTATGTCTAATACTGGTTGATGTTTTTTCTGCCTTTCCGAGTTTAAATACACATAATATTTGCTATAAATGGAATACCAAAAACATTAGTAACTGATAATTCTCCTCAATTCTGTGATGAAAGTCTATGCTTGTTGGTTAAGGAAGATCTATATAATACACCTCCTTACCACCCTCCATCAAATGGGATTGCTGAACGAATAGTCCAAGCAATAAAGATGGGATTGAAAGCATTTTCTTCTCAGCAAGAAAAGATTGAAACTTTCGACCAAAATTATTGTTGAGTTACAGAACAATACCACATGCTGACAGATTAGAGAGCCTGTCTGCATTAATGGGCAGACAGAGCTCCATTAACCATGTCTTACTCTATAAATGAAAACATGGTACAAAGGAAATAAAGAAAACGAGCTGGAAAAAGCGAGTTTCATAATGCAAAAAGGATACAATATGGCATTAATATGCAAGAATGGTAAAAATATTGTTGGTCATGCAGACCAGTTAAGAGCTAGACAATATTACAAGGAAGTACAAAGTGAAGCTAGTTTGAATGACTATGTAGATGAACAAGAAAGCAGGGCAGAGGAATTAATGGATAATCAAAGTTCTTCGGAAGACTTGGAGTACGAAACATGGGACACTGAAAATAAAAGAACTAGATCAAGGTCCCTGATAGCAAGAAATACTTGTGAGACCAGTAAGAGGGGGGAAGAAATGTAGAAGAAGCAGTCGATCTATGCAGGGTGTGAAACCAAGACAATTCAAGATGTAATGGGGCTGGTTTAGCATAAAGAGAGCTATAACTGTAGCTCACAAGCAACTTTAAGTCAGTGTATGTAGAATATCTATGGCTACTAAGTTTGATCATTATAGCATGATCAATGTTGCTTACTTAACAGTTGAAGAAAGAAGAAAAATAAGACAAAATACTAATTTAAAAAAGACAATACTGTGAATGCATCCACAAATTAGTACATGTATAGCAAAACAATGTGTACAAAAAGCAGTATAATAAAACCCTCTAATAAATGCATACATGAAGCAATATAATAAATGCACATAAAAAACAATATGATAGCACTTCCAAATATTGGTATAAATGCATACTGAAATTATGGACTGTGGTAATAAAAAAAAAGTACATCAGATCTCTCCTCTCACTTGTAACCATCCACTATAATAAAATAAAAGTTTTTAAGCACTAAAGCTGAATTAGTCAAATAAAGCTTCATAAGCTTCTACTTAGAATTGCTGCAATATTATTTGGACTTTTCTCTTAAATATGTATCCAGTAATTCCTTAAACTAAACCTACTGATTATTTTTGTATCTTATTAAAAAGGATTTATTGTCATATTTGCCTAGCTAGATTTTTAGCAGTGCTATAAAATTGTTGATTATGATACAATATATTGAACATTTTTACAGCCACAAGGAACTGAAATGAGAATTTCAGAATATCACAGGTTTACTTTCTGTAGTGCAGATACCTTTTAAAATAAAAAAACAAACAACAATTATCGATTCAAGAAACTGCTGTTTTGAAAGCTTCATGTTAGAATAGCATATAAAAGCCACCTTTTTTTTCCCCTGCAATCACATTGGATAAGGCAAACAATAAGCTGAGATCAATTAGGAAAAGAGCTTAGCCAAATATCAGATGAAAACAATATGAATAAATGTAGATAATGATCAATTGTCTATATTTGAAAAACTCTAGATTTAAGATTTAAAGACATTAGACTAATATACTAAATACTGCAAATGAAGAAATTTAGACATTATTTCTCATTGTTACTTTTAAGATTTATCTACTATCAAGGTAGATAGTACAAAACATTTTTGGCATTATCAATGGAAGCAATAATTTGTCAAAGAAATTCCCAAAACATTTCCCACTTAGAAACAGAGATAATTTTTATTAGATAGTGTTGCATCTTAGTAAGATGTCCGATTTTGAACAATATTTTATATTTCCAGTTGTTATTGTTTTAACTGACAGACAGCATATAAAAGAAAATTAGCCTGATACAGCAAGATAATTAAAAATAATCTAAATAAGTGTAAAAAAAATGTTGCCTTTTTGAAAATAAAATCAAATGAACCTATAAAGAAAAAAAATGGCTGGCAAAAATCCAAAAATTGAATTTTAAACATCAGTTTTAAAATATCTGGCAAATGTGGAAATGAAAATGGCAGAGAAAAGGAAATATATTTGAAATAGTTCTAAAATGAGGCAGTAATGTTATTTGATTGCAGTAGATTTTGTGTGTACATCTATATGACTGTTAACAAGACCATTAGCTGATACAGTATATTGAACTGTTTTTACATATATAAGGAGCTTATATGGAAGAATATTAGATGATCTATGTTCACTTAAAGGCTCACTCTGCTCTCTTGCTACCATTGCATTTATGTTAAAGTTGTCTGTAAATGTCAGCAATACAAAAGGTACTCCTATTCTTACAATGAAGCCATACCATTAAACAAACTGATAATTTTGTCTATCTGCTAATTATCTACACTTATCCTATTTTAGTAACTCTGTCATTATTGCTATTTCTGCTGAGTGCCTAAAATTGATAACGCTTCTTAACTTTCCTCTTTCCGCTGGACTAGACTGAACTTTGAAAATTTATTTTTTTTTGTAGGTGTATCTTGTGTTTGACTTCCAATACTTATCCTTGCATATATATATATATATATATATATATATATATATATATATATATATATAGATATATGAATTTCATTGAAGTGTGAAACTGACAGTAACTAAAATTTTAAATTATATATATGTGTGTGTGTGTGTGTGTGTGTGTGTAATTTAAAATTTGCTACATACGGGAAGAGTGATCAGTATGAGAGATACTTTTTTTTTAGCTTAAACAGGGAATCTACACTACTTAATTACTGTCAGTTTCACACTTCAATGCAATTCATATGTCTGCAGATACACACACATATACACACACATATATGATCTGTTGTTTGTTTTCGGCATGAAACGGCCAGCCATTATGCAATGAGGATTTCTCTATACTCACTATATATATATATATATATTTATATATGTGTGTGATGATGATGATAGTGACTGTTTGTTTGATGAATGAGGATGATGACCATCTAGGCTTATGCAGCTCTACATTCTGTGCCTAATTAATTCTTTTATTTTATGTGTTCCATGCAGTTGAGTTCTAGGATTTAGCATGTGATTGTAAGTGGCTTTTCAGACTGGTTAACAGCTTTCATACTTTATGACACACCCTATACATGTACTCAAGTTTCTTAATGAATGTGTTTTGAACCTGATTGTTGTTACCATGCACTCTCATATGCCATTTCAGACTACTTACAGTCCTTTTGGTTATATATATATATATATATATATATATATATATATATATATATAGTAAACAATGAGGTCAGTACCAATGTTGACCTCAGTCCACTAATAGTTACATATGCTCTATCTTTGAGCATTTTTGCCCACAAATATTGCATACCATAAAACTATATTTTTTATCACATATATATGTATATAAAATACATGTGCGGGTATGTGTATGGATGTATTAGAGTCAGGCTAGATTTATTATTTTTGTTGCTAGCATTCAGTATTAACTAAATATTGCAGTTATAGTACTTTCAGATGATCTCTCTGGTAATATTGCTCACTGGATTTCTCCATGTCCAGTGAAAAATGAATGTATTCTTTTCATAAAAAGAAACTGACAATTACCATCTGTGACTATCACTCCATCACTGCCCAGCAATCAAAGTCACATTTAAATGATGGCTGTCGTTAAGATCTTACAACAAGAATAAAATTAGACTCAAGAAAAAGTGCTTGCCAACCTGTTTAATTAGAATAGTGCATTCATCATGTTTCTCTTAACAGCATTAGTTTGTACCGCACCAAGTTTGTTATTAGTAAGTATAGTTTATTATTGCTTCTCACTATTTTCTTTAAAATTTTTTCTTTCTTATCTCAATTTTTTGTTGTTTTTCAGTTATGCAAATGCATTAATTCAGAAAAAGATGTAACTTTGAACAAAAGCTTAATTTAGCCAATGAAAAGCTGACTGAAAAAAAAAGTTGTGATAAATAGCAACTAAAAATAATTTTTAAAAAAATAGTCAGAATTAATAGTAACAATATGTGTAATAATGAAATTTTTCATCTCTGAATATGTCTCTAAGTAAACCAAGAATTTTGAATGTGTATGAGAAACAGTTGCACATATGATCAGTTATTAATCAGTCTGTTTAATTAATTTTGAAGAATCTATCATGGGAATTCATCAGACTTTTTAGACCACAAAATAAGTGATGGTAACTTTAAAAATAAATAGGTAAAAAAGAATACAATGCACCAATATTAATAAATAGTTAAAATAAAATTACCACTAAGAATAACAACTCAGCAACCATTAATAACTAATCATTGACATTTCTATTTTTAAAAGGAATCAAAAGATAATATTTATTCAGAGGTCCATTTAGATTAACCATGAATTCCCTCCTAACAAAATTCAATATAAAATATGAACCCTTTCAAAATAAATTAATTCAACACTTACATGGATTAAAACTATTAATAATAATGATAATTTTATATATATTGTTTAAACAAACAATTGAAATAAACAACAAGGTTGGTGTAATTTAAAGTCTGTTAATAAAGAAAAAGTTTGGATTGAAATGAATATTGTTTCAGAATTTAAATAAAAGCTTTGAATGTATGTTATATACAGGAAAAATGGAGTGGATTTACATAGTGAAAGAGAGAGGAGTCAATTAAGCTTTCAGCTGTGTCCCTGGATGTAAGCTAATGAAAATATTTATAGGCATGTATTTTCTTCATTTTTTTTTTTATCTTTTTTTTGCGTGGAGGAGTCAAGTTTTAAAAAATACCCTAAACTAACAATTTATACATACTCCATTGACAGAATAGTAATTAAAAATACAGATAAAATTAAAAATTTGACAACAATCTTTGAAAATAACTCTCCTCTTAACTTCACAATATTCTATGATGAAATTAAAAATATAAAACATTAACAAGCCACTTATATAAACAGTCCTTAGAAAAAATAATGAATAATATGGACAATAAAAACACCATTAAACTTTTCTACAGAAATCAGTTACACACTAACCACAAACTAGATGAAAAGATTTGAAAAAAAAAAAGTAAATAAAATTCTAAAGTTAAAAAAACTAAAAATCTCTAACATGATCACCACAAATGATGCAATGAAAAAATCAAACTTCAACAAAGCAATATTGCATATAAATTCACTTGCTCACTTAGAGAATGTCTCTCTAATAAAAATAAAATTCTAACAATGCATACATTGGTTATACAATTACTACACTATAATGTCTGTTAACTTGTCATTTATCTGACAATACCTCAATTAAATCATATATCACCAGCCAATACAACAACAAATTTGACAAATACCTATCTAGTATACAGAAATGCTATACTATACAAACACTAAAAATTACTATAAATACGAGAAACATTAGCTATAAAAAACAAACAACCCAGCATCAATAAAATTTAATTCAGTTCAGGAACAAATATATTAGAAATAAACAAGACACTGCAAACTGAGGCATGAAGATGTAATATTTAAAATAAGTTTTTGGTAGGATAAGAGTTAAAATGACTTCAATAACAATAATCCAGTAATTCACATCTTAAAGAAACAAAGAACAGAGTGCTGGCTGAATTGCTATGTGATATCTATCTTCTTATATGGCAGTGAATGTTGGACAGTTTCCCCAAGGATGAAAAAAAATTAAAGGTAGCAGAAATGTGCTTCTACAGAAGGATAATGAAAATTCCATGGACAGAGTAAATAGGCAACAAGGAATTCTTAAATAAAATGGCAACAGAAAGAACATTAATACTCAAAATCAGGAAAAGATGGCTGAAATTCCTTGGACACATAATGAGGAAGCATACTGAGAGTATGATAAGTAGGAAAAGGTAGCAAGCCACTTACCTGACAAACTTATGTGAGTGGATGGCAAAATGGGGAAGCAAAGGGAGAAAAACTACTAAGAACCACATGAAATAGAAAGTTGTGAAGAGCCATAATCGCTTGAAGGGACACAACACAAAGAAGATAATACTTCCCATCCTTTCAACATTTTCTGAATAAAACTAGACATTCATCTATAACTGAATTATTTTTCAGTCAGTCTTTCTTTGAAATCTTCTTCAGTATTATACAAATACATTAAAATGCATATCTTAAAAAATACATTAATGGCTTGAAAGCATAGATTAAGAATTGGATTGCAGTAATTATTATAGTAAAAATTTATTTACACTATTTACATTGTTCAGACTGTTGTCCTCATCTTTACTGTTACATTCACAACATTGTATGCTCTGGCCTTCTTCAGGTTTTATTTGTTGGAATTTTGAACCAAATCCTTTATTTACTTAATGGAGATAGTGTTCTAATTTCGTTATTTTTTCCTAATTTTTTTTTTTTTTACTTTCTATAAAATTCTTAAATTACTAAATTGTCTCAATGAAGTCAGACATTAATGACAAATGAATATTTCTTTAATAATTTCTGCTAAGATTGCTGTTTTCTTCAACCACTAGATTACATATTTTCAGAATAACACATTTTCTTGAAAATAAGTCATATATAATAAAATCGGTTTTCCAATAATTTTACTGAGAAAGCTGTATTTTTCTGCTGTTATTCCACCACAGTTCTATACATGTTTTTCAACTTGTACTTTCCACTGTTGTCCATTAGAAGGAGAAATAAATCAATTATCTACAATTGAATCCTTCTTTCTCCATTTATTTTCCTGAGAAATTGCCAGCTTTCAATAAAATGCTTACCAGAAAGTTGTGTATTTCTTCATTGCCACACATTTAAACTCTTCATGAAATTGTTTTCCATTGAATAACAATAAACCAGTCAACCATAGTTAAATCCATCTATTTTGCAGAGAAACTATTTTCTTCATTCTCCTCTTGGTTAAAATAAACCCTAAACATTTTCTGATTTTTTCTTCTTCACTAATATTTTTTATCATTTAGAAATTTGAAATTTCTTTGAGGAATTGCTATCTGTTGCAAAAACATATTTAGTATCCATAAAGTTTTCATTAAATCAATATTAATTCTTCATAAAATCAAACATTTTTTTTCATATTTTTTTGTAATAAAGAATTTCATCTTATAGTTGTAATGAGAATTTTTATGAAGAAATTCCATATGTTGTTGCTATTTATGAGCTAACTTGAGATTTTAGTACAGAATATTCTTTCAACTGTAAATCATTCCAAAGTATATATTATGAGAATAAATTTTCAATTTATTCTCATTTTTAAAAGCTGAAATCAGCCTTTGAGCATAATTTGACCATACATGACAGCATCAAATATGACTCATACATCTAACAATTTAAAATTATTTTTAAGAACATTTTTTAGGAAATCAATATTAGATTATGTTAAAAATTCAATGTTTATTTATTAATCTTAGAACTTTATTGATAACAATAATGTTTGAACCAGCATTCTCATTTTTATTGTTTCAATCTCAATGCCTTCAGCAAGTATTTATTACATCTGTGTATAGAAATAAGTCTTTCTGAGAAAAACTATACATAGATCCTATATGTAAGGTTCCTTCTTCAGGACAATAGTTATAGCCCCTATCATATCTTCTTTCTTTTTTTTTTTTTAACTCTAAAAACACACCTATCACCTCCCACACTCACACACCACACTCCCCTAGCTCTGAGCTGTGTCTCTTCTCCTCTTCTTCCTTAGTTGCTAGTTCTGCTAGCTTTGTTGAGTAATACTGAACTTACAGAACATCCAGCTTTCTTTTCCCTCCTCAGTTGGGGCCCAGTGTGTCATCTCAATAGGCTTGATTCAAGTTTCCCAAAATCTTACGATATTCAGATTGATGGCAAAGTCTAGTGTGAACCCCACTATTTATGTTGTGTACCACAGACAAGATATTGTAATTCCTGCCTGTGGGTGTAGTGAACTTTTGTCTCTCTACATCTGAGAGCAACTTCTTAATTGGGCTGGAATAAAAACTCCTTCAATAAAATGCACAACACTGTCGATAACTGGTTGAATAAAAATTAGCTACAGCAAAATCAAGTTTTCTACTGTAGTTATGGTAATTTGAAAACATCACTAACACCAAAGTAATAAGCAACCAATTCTTCTGTCATTTGTGTCTGTGTTTTCATGCAGGCCCAGAAATTGTGGGTGTGCTTTTTAGCAATGACTGTCTTATGAGCAATTTCAGGCTGCTCCAAGCTGATTTCTCCTGGTTGGGCCTGATCTCTGATTCCTAGTTAGCTGACTTCTGGCTGTCATTCTTATATAGATGACTACCCCTTAAAAATTTGACATTGATATATGTAATTTCTCCATCTAACCATCTTAATCTTATCAGACCTTGTTAAAAAACCATATGATGCTTCTTTTGTTTGCTTTAGAATCTTCCTAGGGATCGGCATAAACACACCTCAGTTTTGGGGATTAATACAAAATAGATGCTTTGTTCTTTGTCTAGAATAATTTGTATGAACATTCTGAACAGATAGCACAAGTAAACTTCTGAATTTTAATTTCCCAGGATCTAAGAAATTCAGACAACATTATGTCTTCTTCTTATTGGTGGGAAGTAAATAAGGTTGGGAACCTTGGTTTTGCTCAGTTTTACTGAATCTGGTCTTGTTAATTCTGGGTTCAATTTTCATTGGAACTGTTCTTAGATTCATTTTATTATTTTAAAACCTAAATTTTAGCACATTTCATTTTCAACCATTCAATCTACTCTTCTGAGAATTTTAATAATTATTATCCAATTAGTAGTTCCTCCATCATCATCTTGTAATTTAATGCAATTAAACATTTAAACAGGGTCAGTGCCCTGTTGCAGAGTCAAATTGTGTCAATCACCAGAGTTGTATGTTCAGTTACTAGAATGAACTATTTCCCATATCCTATGGATTTCCAATATCCTATGGTAGGTGAGAATAAAAATCCAACAATAAAACATATAGATCAGCGCAAACCAAATTGAAGAATCATCAAATAAAAAATTGTTAAATTCATTTAATTGTTAGATGTGACCAAAAATAATAATTTGCAGGAACCATTACATGAATTTACTAATAATTTTTTTAATGTTGCACTGTACTTTTCAACTCATTTCCAGATAATTATAAAAAAGTGATATAGTCTCTCTTAAAAATCATGAAATGTATTATGATGCACAACTTCATTAATGATCTAAAATCATTTACCATAAAATGGAATGGAATAAATATAAATTATATACATTCTCCCCACATGTAATGTAATATTAGAATAAATTCCCTTAATTCTTCTCAATTGATGCATGGGTCACATGTAAGCTGGAGATGTATGTGTGCATTAGAGACAACATTAAAAATGAATTTTGTTTTTACAATGCATCAAGTTTTATTCCAAAGATTGTTGCATTATTGATGTTCTTATAAATATTTTAATAATTTATAATGATTTTTAGAATATGAGTGAGGTAAAAATGGGTTATATTCATTTATACATGGTAAAAAATGAAATGCAACCAAGTTTCTCACAAATAAATATATTATTGTCCCAATACACACACACACACACACACACACACACACAATATAAGATCACATGAGAACATCAACAAAAGAATTAAATTCTTAATAGGTTCCTAAATATTTAGAAAGAAACAATTGTAGAAGTTGGTACACCAATAGTGCACTGCTAGTGGGATACAAACTCGGGTCCTTCACCCAGGTTTGTGGAAAACTCTGAAAACAGAACTAAATAAGCTTTACTGTTCCCTTAGTGTTGCTTCAACCCCATTACAGTGTTTACTACTTGCATTTGTTCATAGTCTAGTGATTCATTTTGATTTGACCAAAGGTTTTACTTTTTGAATGGCCACCTGTTCAGGTAGATGTAGAATTTCCATTCTCTCTAAGCATTGCACTTAATTGATGGAGTGCTACATTTTCATTGGCAGTTTCATCATTATCTATAAGGAGATTTTCAATCATGTTGTTCTTGTATTCATTCTAAAATTGCAGTGCTTTCACAGGATGATCGAATAGAAACATGATGACAAAGATGTTTAAGAGCTAGCAAGAGGATTATTTAGTTCAACATTATCTTCTAAGAATCTGAGTTGGATGTATACCTCCTTAAATGTTGGTAGGTCTACTTCCTCCACTGTCCTCAGTACTTCAAAAAAAGTGATTCAAGGTGGGATGACATCCAGCAGCAGCAGTTTTAGATGTGGGGTTTACTGAATACATTCTGATGACTACGTTGCTATTAGTTCACATCTTTGGAGTCTATTTTGTGACCTTCCAATTAAATATGTTGCACAACATATTTAATCAGAAATACCTCAGCACATGCTGAGGTATTTCACAGTATAGAAACTCTCTAGCTGCTGCATTGAGTTGATTTAATTTAAACCATGCAGTTAAGTGCATATCATGGCACTCTGCTTGACCAGCTGCTTGCATCTCCTGACCTTATTCATAATACGTGTTGTTCTCCAGGTGCATAGCTAAACCATAAACTATATGCTCCATGTATTTTGTACTCTAAGAGATGCCAAAGGGCTTCCGAAGCTATAAAAATGGCTTCTGCATTGTAGAAATTGCATGATTTCATCATGTTCTTGTCCCTGTCCTCCTGCTTCAGTTGTGATTATCTTTCAATTATTGATTTCTATCATTGTGCACTGCGCAGTATGGTCCTTTGTATGCACATTTGAATGCAACGTACTCAATGTTTTCTACCAAAGTTCCAAGTTAATATAAGCTTGATATGTTTTTCAGAAGGTACTTACTGAATGGTACTACATATCGACTGTCTACATAATAATTCTCTGCTTGCACAGTTTCACCATTATTACCTCTTTTTTAAGCAGGATAAACTTTCAGCAGCTTAGTTGCTTGTTAGTCTTCTTGTCTGTCTTCAAACCTCTTCTCTACTGTTTCCTCGTTGCTGCTCTTCATTGATGTATTTGTTGCTGGCCTTCTATTTTCTTGTATTCTTAATAGCCTTATTGAATACACAATATGAAAAGACAAATTATATGTTCATATTACAGTTATATGCTTTAAAAGTGCAGCTCTGTTTGTAATGGAAATTCATTGTAAATTGATCCCCCAAGGTGGCATTCGCAGAGTTACTTCCCTCAGTCTGTAACAAATTTGCAAAGATAAGATTAAAAAAACACTAGGAAGATTTTAATTTCAAAAAGTTACTTGCAGATTGTTTGTTCATGAAACATGATTTGACCCCTCACTACAAACAACTGCTTTTCTCTAAGATGATCCCCCCACCCATCCAATCGTTTTCTGTGTCACAGTTTCTTTTTGTTTCTTTTATGTCACTTCTGTTTTATTCTCTATATCCACTCAGTATCTGTACAAGTGTATTAATGTATAGAGAAATAAATAAATAATGGATGAATAATTGCTAACCATCATCATCATAATCAGTCCTATGACCAGGTGTGGTTGTAGGGTCATTTCACAGCTGAGCATCCACTATATATGTCTTGCTTGCATGCTAATATCTGACAACAGGAAATATGAAATAAAAATAACAAATTTATTCAAAATATCAAGTAATAAAGAACTAGAAAGCTGTATGCTAACTTATACAAATCCTTTCATTTACTTTTTATACTTTTAAAAGTTTGGGGTTTTACTTTACTAGGATTTTCAATCAATTATTATTAAACTGGCAGTTAAATAACTTCCCATTAAGCACAACTTTTTCCAACATTTTTTTTTATCCAAACAATTGAGAATCACACAACTAAAACTGCAAGTCTTTCATGTAAAAACAAACTTTAATTTTTTTTTATTTTAGCTTTTTACTTTTGCTGATTCTGTCAACATTTGTTGTTTGTTAACATTTAAAACTGAAATACATATTAAATAATTTGAAAGTTTCAGAAATTAAAATTTGCAAATATTTTGTGGGAGGGTGGTGGGATATTTAAAAAAAATTGTAAAATTATTCTAAATCTTGGTCCAAATTAAAATTTAGTATGCCTGAAAAACAAGTATTTTTTATATGAAAAAAATATAAATGATAAAATTACAAAATTACTGAAAGCATCCACTTGGATATGTAATAAATATTTAAATGTTTTTATTTAAATGGTTTTGATTGTGGTAATAACTTTTGTAAAACAAATTGCATGTAATGTTTTTTTAATTTTCAGTTTATGTATTTAATAACTTTAGCAGTTTTTCTACTTTTGTTAAGGCTCCTGTTCCACAATCCATTCACATAACCTTATCAGGTAGGTGGCTCACTGCCTTCCCCAATCTCTTTTGAACTCATTATGCCATGTGAGGGTTAAATTATCCAATTCTTCCTTCCTCGTTATGAGTTCGAGGAACTTCGTCTATCTCTCCTGATTTTTAGCATAAGCATCATTTTGGTACCTTTTTTCTTTAACACTTCTTTGTTTCTTACTATATCTATTCATGGAATCCTCAGTATCCTTCTGTAGAACTATATTTCTGTGGCCTCCAGTTTTTTCCTCATCCATGGGAAGATTGTCCAGAATTCTCTGTTATATAAGATATATATATATCACATAGCAATTCAGCACTCTTTTCTTTGTTTCTAACAAAACTTTTCTATTTTTCAGCACTTTGCTTAACTCTTGGAATGCCTTTTTCACTCGTCAAATGCATGTTCAAATTTTGGTGTTGTATTTTCCATCCCCTGTTCCAATATTAAATATTAATCAAGAAGGTGGTGATATTTTTACATTCATAGTATTTATAAGAAATTTTACACACAACTCTACTAAAAACCATTAAATATTAAATATATACAAACAAGGCTGAAGCCTTGTTTGCATATATTATTACATGTGAGCATCCAAATTCAGAACATCATGACATGTGATTCATTTAGCCTATCAGAAAAAATATTATAATGGTCTACTGTTTTCTATAACTTTGAAAAGAATCATTAACATTCCAAGATTTGTTTGGACAACTAAATTCATTCTTTGTATTGTTGATGTTCAAAGGGTGGGCACGAAAAACCTACATACTCAGGGTTGTACCTGAATTATGCCTTATATATTAAGAAAGAGTTATTTTAGTGTTTTCAGCATTGGACAAAGGACACCAACATGATTCCACAATGATAAAAGAATGAAGCACTTGCCAACATAATAACTATCCATCTTCAGTGTTTCCAACTATGTAACTGCAGCAAGCATACCATAAGATAAAACATTGACAGTGATGTGTGACAAGAATAACAGCTACTGTCTTGTAACAACTGAACTTGTCAAGGTCAGAGGTATATAAGCAGGTAAGCCAGTCTGAAGTATTTGATTTCAGATGTTGAATGCTGCAGTTATGAGAAGGAAGAAATATTTCAGAGACTTTGATGAACAGAAATCTAGGTTAGAAATGACTTGCAGGTTGTTCATATTGAGTTATGATGAGTACGTATCAGGTTTAAGGGTGGATAACTCACCAACCACTGATAAGGCATTAATTAGTCAAGACTTAATTGATGCAAGAAGTTAACAAACTTTCCTACCTAACATGTCATAAACTTCAAATATAAGGTGAAGGAAAGATTACAATTCAACACACAGTATCAATCCCCAGATGTGTTGAACCAACAAGTATGCTCTGCAGTACCTCCATCACATAACTTGCTGTAGTTAAAGGATATACTATTTACATGTTCAAGATCTTTAGTGGAACAGTGCCAAAGGATTTTTTGATATCACTACATCAGAGTGGTTTTTAATAGTAAAATTACTGTTTGCATCTTCCACACTAAAATTAGCACCTCATGAGTGAAAAGTTTGAAAACAGTAAATTTATAATATTACTAAATCAAGAAAATCAATTCATTTTGTCATGTGAGACAATTTTTCTCTCCAGAATCTATCTTACAAATCAATGTCTACCATTCATCCATGCTTAGATTATTGCTGCCACATATGGTCCAGTGCTTCTGCTATTTACCTTGAGCTCCGTGATAAGGAAAATGACGAATAACTTTAGATCATTTTGAATAATAGCAAAACTGATCATATTTTTTTTATTCCCCATTGAATGTAGGAAGGCATAAATAATGATCTGTTTGCTATAATAATATATAATAGCAAATCAAGAAATAGCAAGGAGAAATATGATGTGAAAATAAAAGATAAAAATTGATGAAGGAATTAAGAAATACAAGTAAAAACTAAAAAGAAAAACATTGTGCAAAAACATATGTTGTAGAATTTTAAAAAGTAATTTTTTTTTTGTTGTTGGATATTGTTATCTTTTTTGTTTTTCCTTTTGTAATGATTCAGCTGCTTCATTATTCAATCTTCTTTCACTGAACTGTAGATCTTACATGGAAGGAAAAATGACATCACTATACACTCTGGTATAATAAACAAAGATTACGCTAGTTAATACTGAAAGCAAAAGAGTTAGCAAATATGGTATTATCAAAATATCATTAGTGAGCTAAGCATGGAAATTATCCAATAAAAGCCAATAGTAAAAAAATACCATAAAACTTAAAAAAACAAAAACCATGTATTTCCTCTGCAACATTCCATAATGCAATGCAACACGAGTACAAATCATGACTGATTTCTATAAGCAAAGCTAACCAATCACAAACTACACTGACAAAAAGTGGAGAATGAACCACCTGCGACACTGTGAGGAGAAAAAATGGATAACAAAAGCAAGGATAGTAAAAAAGTAAATTGGATATTGACAAAAACTTATTTTAAAATATTGGACAAGATAAGTAAAAGAGGTTGAGAGATAAATAAATGAAAGTAGGAGAAAGAAGTAATGATAATGTTCACAAGTGATGAAATAATGAGGGAGAGGAATTCAAAGACAGAAGAAATGAGAACAAATAAAGGAAAGAGAAAGAAGTAAAATAGAGATAGCGAAAAAAAAATAAACTAAAAATACAAGTAACAAATAAAGATGAGTCTAGCAGAGAAACAAGCACAAACAAAAATAATAAAAAGAAAAAAGAAAGAGAATAAAGTGAAATAAGAAAGAGAGGGAAGACAAATAGAAAGTGAAAATTATTGGTTATCAAATATGATGACAATCATTTTTTTAACATAGGGATTTTTATTGATTAACCAGTCACCAAAATATATTTTTTGTTGTAATAAAAAATTCAGAAAATCAATGATGACCTTAAATGTAATTTATAGAAGAGAGCAAATATCAATCAAACAGAAGAAAATGAAATCTTGAAAAAAAAAAAAAAATAAATAAATTCACAAATAAAACAGAGCACAAAAAAACATTTGGATAAAAATTTTAATAAAGTCATATACAAACTATAGATAGTAAATAATTTTAACCATACATATGACCTTACTCAAATAATCACATTCACAAATATCTAAATGAACACAAATACATATTATACATATTATATATAATGTTGTTGCATATGCACAGAAAAATACACCTCTACAATTTCTAGTAGACATCATTCAGACAGATGCGTGCCCTGACATTGTAGCATGGTTTGATTTAAAGAAGTGTGTCCTCCTAGTAGAATTAACATTTCCATGGGAGGAGAACAGAGAGGAGACACATGAGTAAAAGAAAAACTGTATGAATCACTGTGATCTGACTGCATGGAAAAGGGGTGGGCATGCCATGTGCTACCTGTTGAGGTTAGGTGCTATGGAGTCCTTGGAGGTGGTCATCACTATCTGGTGCCTGAAGTGTGCTTTACATTGTCTCTTGGTCACAGCTCAACAGGCATAGAGTTGGATCTGGTCAAGTTCCAAAATAAACAAAGTTAATTAAAACCATGCTTGCAACACAATGCTACTTCCATTTTATGTCATTGATAATGGTCGTTACAAGCACATTGTTATGTTTTAACAATCAAAAGCAAACACTTTTTTAACACAATGTAGAAAATCTGACTTGCAGTTGCATAAAAAAAAATTGCAGAGACTGGTACATCTACACAAAAAAAACATTACCCTGTCTGCTGGCAAAAGCTGCTGATAACCCCAGGGGTGGCAGTACCGCCTTAGCCACTGAAACTGTATTGCCTCCCTTGGTTGGCGGCTGATGAGGGCAAGATATCACATGTGCTTTCACACATTGTATGTAGAAAATGTGTGTGTGGATGCACATGTGCAGAAAAATCTACTTGTGTGTAGACACACAGACTCACTTTACACCTTTCTGACAATAGCTCAATTAGATCTCATTTAAATATTCATGGAAACCTACCAGACACTATTTATAACATTCTTGATGACAACACTAATATAATAGCATCATCTACATGCAAAAAAAGGCTAAAAATAATGGAAGCCTTATTAATAAAAACAAACAAACCAACATTTAATAATATTAACTTTGAACATGAACATAATATCTTGTCCGTGTTTTGAAAAATGAAAACATTTTATAAAACATACATACAACAAACTATTTCTTATTTTAACAGTTAAAATATAGTATACTAAATTATAGTATATATATAAATCTGTCTAGATTAAAAAAAAATCTTTCAAAAATTTTGAAACTACCAGCGTCTGAAGATTTTTTTTTAATTTTGAAACTACCAGCATCTCTCGCTCATGTACATGTGTAATCACAACAACATAAACAAACCCATTTATATTATTTGGACTATTGTCCTCATCTTTGTTACCATATTTATCACAACATTTCAGCTGTTGTACGTTCTGGCCTTTTTCAGGTGGTTGGAATGTCGAACTGAACCCTTTATTTCACTTGCTTCCACATGCCATTTCTAATGGATGTCAGTTATCAGTCTCCTGTTAATTCACCTCTCTAATTTCTCCACTGCCTTAACCAGGTATTGAATTCACACTGTCACTGGATCTAACCAAACTGAACCCTTTATTTGATCCACTGGGATAGATTGTTTTAGTTCTATGATTCTTCCAGATGTCTCGGTTATCTCCTTTTAACTCACATCTCTTTGGGTCAAGTCACTGGATCCAACCAAAGCTGGGCCATGTTTCCTTGTGGACATCAGTGTATGAATTTTTGGGACTTATAAACTTAATGTCTCAGTAATCATTTTCTAACCAGAGCTCATATTGCAGTTTTTGTTGTTATTATTGCTTTTCTCTAGCACTTCATATTACTGATTCCCATCATTGTCTGAATTGAGGAAATAGCCTTGAACATCGGGTGGATGAGCAAAAATGGAAAGTGAGACAGATGTTGGAAAAATCCAAGCTGCCCAAATCAAACATCACAAAACTGGAATCAGAACCCTACAGAGGAATGAAAATATCATTATACTACCAGCTGACAAAGGCAATATGATTGTAGTGATGGGCAAATTGGAAAATACAGGAAAATTGGAAGAAATGGTAGCTACAGTAAAGAAAAATTCAACAATGAAAACAAAAAAACTGTCACAGTTCCTAATCAAGAACAAGGACCACTTCCTGTAGAAAAATCACGTGGTCGAGATAAACACTCAGTTGGGGAGCAAGCTGAGTGAATAATAACTCAACCTTAAGAGAGCTATTTATGGTGCCATGGAGCATCTCATTGTGCTAAAGTGGGATAGTCCATTGCTTGGGCTGTGATTGGCTGCTGGTACATGAGTGGAGGAATTTCTGTATAAATACCAGCTTGATTCACCAGTTAGTTTGCAGGGTTTGTATTGTGTTACAACCTGCTTTATTTTTGTCTGCCAGCTGGACGCTAGCTGGGACCCTTACGCCGGTAAGTGCTGTTTATTGTATTGCTATTCTACATCTTCTTTCCCCCCATCGCGTGTGGGTAGTGGCCTTTGGGGAGGGATGAGTTCCTTTAAACCTGGCTGGTTGTGCGGAAGTAGTCTGAACAATGCCCGAAGGGTTTTTGTCCGTGTTATTGTAGACGACTGAGCAGTGTTTGATGTTATTCCAGCGTCGAATGTTTGTGGCACTGGTGTAGGGGCCTCAGGTAAGGCACTAGGTCTGGGAACTGGAATTGTAGGTGTATCCAGTTTCCTGAGGAATCGGCGATTTCGTAAGGTAATTCTACCTGATCCATCAACTCTGATACGGTATTGGTGGTTGGGGAGGGTTTCAATGACCTGACCTGTTGTGTCCCATCGGCGGGTTGTTGGTCGTTGTAGTGCCACTATTTCTTCCTTTTCGAAGGGGGTTTAAGGTGTGTGCTGTTCTGTTGTATCGCTCTATGAGACGAGCGTTCCGCCGGGACAAACTTATCTCGCGATTTTGGTCTGCGGTTATCCAATTCGCGTGTGGCTTATAGAGTGTGGGGTGGGATGGTATGTAGTCACGTAGTCGGCGGTGGTGTAGTAGTTGAGCAGGGGATAGCCCAATGTTTTGAATGGGCGTATTCCTGTATTGGAGGATGGCTCTTGCTGCACGGTTATTGTCCAACGATCCTTGTGCTCGTGTTGCCATTTACGATTCTCTTGGCCGTTTTGACAGCGAGCTCTGCTCTACCATTGGATTGTGGGTAACTAGCAGATGATAACCTGTGTTTGACAGCCCAGTCTTGTAAAAATTGCTTGAATGGAAGGGATGTGAAGGGTGTCCCACCATCACTGCTGAGTTCCTCAGGAGTGCCGTAGGTTTGAAATATGTCTCGGCAAATTGAAATAATCCTTGAGGCATTAGCTTCTCCGTGGCTCAAGTGGTATAGATTCAGCCAGCCTGTTAACCTGTCAGCGCATGCTAAGTAACCATGGTTCCCAACATGGAAGATGTCCATGACGATGTGCTGAAATGGCCAATCAGGAGATGGGGTCAAATTGATTGGCTCTTTTGGTCGACTCGGGGCAATTTTTGAGCAGAACGTACAACCTGCTCTAATGTTACGAATTGAAGCATTCATCCCGGGCCAATAAACATTCATTGGCACGTGCCTTCATGCCAACTTCGCCTTGGTGTGCAGAATGTAGGCTATGTAAGACTTTTGCGCGTTGAGAGGTGGGGATAACGATTCTTTGATATAAGAGCACTAATCCGTCGTCAACACTTAGGCGGTGCCTCACTTCCCAGTATTCGCGAATTTCGGGTGCAGTGAGGAGGCGCGTCCTTTGGAATCCATTTTGTATTACTTCAATTAATTTTTTGTATTGCGGGTTGCTGCGTCCTGCCGCACGGATAACGTCTGGTGAGATGAATTCCAGGTTGTCATTTGCACCGAATGTTGCTAATAGGGTTGTTGATTTGACCCAGTCATCCATGTTGTCAGACTCTATGATGTCTGATTGAGAGGGTTCAGCAATGAATACATTTAGAAGTGCCTGTGAGATGTCTGCTGGGTTACGAGAGACAGCATCGGAGGCTCTGTGCCATTTCCCAGGGCAGTGCTGAATGGTGAATCTGTACCTGAGGGTTTTCTCCTTTAACCTGAATAATCGGGGGTTTTGGATTTTGCTAAGGTCTCTATCTCTGAATAATCCTTTTAGTGGTTCATGATCTGTAACGACTATGAGATTCGGGCAACCCATTACAAAAATGCGACATTTTTCCAATGCCCACGCAATTGCTGCTGCCTCGCCTTCAATAGGTGCGTATCTGCGCTCAGCATCAATGCAGAATCTGCTACCAGCAAATATCAGGCACCAACCTTCATCGGTGGTGCATGAGCAATACTTCTGCAGAAATAGGAAGCCCATTCCGTCTTTGCTCCAATCTGGGGCAAGGCAGGTTATTCGTTCTTTTTGAAATGTTGCGATGTCTTTTCGGACTAAGTCAACTATGACCTTCTTTGAATGCTGGAATGCATCCTCGAGGCTTTTATTCCATATAAAGTGTGAGTCTCGTTTTACGAGATCACGAAATGGAAGCATGACTGGGCTCAGTGAGTATGCCCAAGCGACTTGGTTGACCAGCCCAAACCAAGATCTGGCATCGGTGAGTGTTTTTGGTATTGGGAAGCTTAATATCGCCTCCAGCGTGGATTTAGAAGGGGTTACACCAGAGAATGTTATCTGGAGGCCCCCAAACTGCACTGTCTTGGCAAAATTGGAATTTTTCTCTATTGAGTACAATGCCGTTTTTTGCACAATGGAAGAGGAAATCGAAGGTGTGAAAAAAGGCTCCTTCGATGTCACAGTCATAGAGTAGAGTGCCATCTACGATTTTTACTTTGTGGGGGATGTCTTTTATTACTTCATCATACCTTCGGGTGTAGGCATTGACAGATGCTAGGTAACCTTGTGGCATCCTCAGGTACATGAACCTTCCCCATTCTGTGATGAAGGTGGTGAATGGCTGGGACTCTTTATCTAAGGGGATGGAGTGATATCCATCAACAGCATGCAACACTGTTTTCTTTTGCTAGCTGGAATGGTGACCCTGTATGGTGTGTTTCCCTTTTGCACTGTGAATTCAAGTGTTGGTAGTCTATGGTTCTTCGTGGTTTGCCATTTTTCTTGGCGGTAATTACCATAGTGCTACACCAATCAGTGGGCATGCCGATGGGTACTGGGGTTATGATACCCCTTTTCGCATCTTCCCAAAGGGCCTGCCTTACGGGCTCTTTGAAGTGAAAAGGCACAGGAATTGGGTTATGTCTGGATTTGGGGACTGCTCCTTCTTTGAGGTGTATATGTGCAGTGGGGCCAGACATCGGTGGGAATTCACCATTGTTTTTGAACGCCGTTTCAGCGAATTGATTCAATAGCCAATTCTTGAGCCTATCAATGTTTTGTTCTGTTGGGGGAAAAGGGAGTTTTTGGGGGCGCGCTGGAAGTTTGTCCCTCGACTTTACATTGTTTAGGGCTCGCGTCCAATTTTTTATGTGTGCTTGTCGAGGGCATGTGTTGCATTGCTATTTAGGTAATATTGTAGTCGGCTTCTTTGGACAGTATCCCTACATCAATGCAGGCTGCTTTGCTGAAGTATAGCCGCTGGATCTTTTTGCATATGTATAGGGCTTGTTTAGTTGTTCTTCCTTGGACGATGAATTCCACGGGGAGCCAACCCTGACATACGAGTGTAAAGCCTCCCACAGCTCAGACGACTTTTCTTGATGGGATGAGGTTGTTGGTAGTGAGCCCCATATTCAGAAGGTGCTTAAGTCCCCTGAGACATATGGTGGCCTCACTGTCGGGAAAGATAGTCATCCTAGTGCTGTGATTTCTGAGGATATTCTTAACTTGTCTGGGATCCGGTTTTGGCGAGAATGGAACAACATATGCATCAATTTCCCTTGCCTGGCCTGTGTCTTTAGATGTATACGTGCCCGTCATTTGATTGAATGTGATGTGGGCCATGAGGTGCCATGCTGGTGGCTGCCACAACCTAAGCAAGCCTGGTGGTTTGGTTTAACATTGCAGTTGCAATAGGTGCTGGTACGGATCCCCTCATTGGCTTGTGGTGTACCCTTCTGTCTGTGGTATGTTGATAGCCGAGCAGCAGCTGTATCTGAAGCACCGGCCATTGAGGTTTGGTCTCACAATGCTGATTCGAATGCCTCAGCATGACGGATATTTTGCTCAAGAGATTTAAGTGCCCCAGCTTTGGCCAGTAGGTCAGCCTGGAGTGTGTCATTTGCTATTCCACGGATGATCTGGTCCTTGATGTATATATCAGACAGGTCATGCTCACACCAGGGGCAGGTAAAGTTACAATCAACAGCTACGGCTCTGAGGCAGACAAGGTAACTTTGTATTGGCTCATCAGCATCCTGAGACATGGAGGCAAAAGCAAGGCGATGGACAATAGGACTTGATCTTCTACCATGTCAAGTAGCTTATCTGGATCAGTGGTAAAGAAGTCAGGGTGTGTGTTGATTATGGCGTTTTGCACAGTCTCATCAGCACAATTGTACAAGTGAATATTGGCTTGGGAGCTTGGCATATTTGTCATCTTGGTAAAGACATCCCAGTCAATTCGGAACTTCCTGAATTGCTGTGGTGTCATCTCGAGATTGAGATGGGGAGACTTGGCTGCGAGTGCCTGAATGCGGGTTGTCTGGGTGGTGAATTTCTTAGCCTGCTTGATGATACACAGGGCTTCTCCCATTAATGTGACTCCCAGCTCCTTAAGCATAGCTTGATCCAGCATTTGAAGGCTCTCGATTGTCAGCTTCTCGTCCGCAAACCTTGTTGCATGAGTTTTGGCCGTGTCAGTGGATATGCCTGCTTCAATGAAGAAGAGTTCTCAATCTTTGGGTGTCATACATCCTGTTCACGGCGCCATGTAGAAAAATCACGTGGTCGAGATAAACACTCAGTTGTGGAGCAAGCTGAGTGAAAATATTTATTGTACAATGTACAAATGTGGCACAAGGCCGAGATGGGGAAAGGGGGAAAGGATGGTCATCTTCTGTCTTAACTTTAAACTTAGCTAGCCACAATCACTGACCCAAACATACAAACAATGTTCCTTTCACCAAAACAACACATCCATTACATACCATTCTTACTACATCCACCAAAATGCCTCAGAGTCTCTATGAAGTTCTAACTAGTCCCCATATATACAATACATGTGTCTGTGGGGGGGGGGAATAAAATAACAATCTAAAAAACCCCAATGAATATTTACAATGAATACAAAACTATATACAAGAAACTAAACAAAAATTTTGTTAGTAGCAAAACCCCCCACAGTCCTAACTGTGGCAGAGACATCAGTTAACTGGACGAAAACAAAGCGGGACTTTAAAAAGTTAAAATAAAACATTCATACCATCCATGCACTCACTACAGACACACACTCAATCAAACACAACAACAAATACGAAAGACATACTCGAAACGAAAGGCGCCCCGCACCCACCAGAGAACTGATATCCCTAACCACCTAACGATGGGAGGGATGGGAAATTAAACTAAAGAAAAAAATAGGCCCAGAAATAAAAAGGGGGCCAATGAGCATACATACCCTAGCTAAGTTAACATGGAAAAAAAAGAAAAAACTAAAACAAAACGGACATAAACTAACCTATACAAGGGAGGGGTAGCCAATGTTCACCCCAGCGATCCCAAAATTCTTAATGCCTAACCGGCATCAAAATGCCACTCCAAGTCAGCACCTTTCACTCTGCAGAGACGCGCAAGACTCACCCACCTTTCGCCAAATTCCAATGGATGGAGTCGCTTCCTTTCCGTCCTGATCTTGACTTTAAGCTGATGCTTAAAGAACAAGATCAGTTGGGAAGAGGTAAACTTCTCGTCCCCATGAAATTCCTTCTGTCGCGTCGTCCATATCACGACTCGCATAACCCCCAACAAGCAAAGGAACACATAGTGCTCAGACTTAGTCAACGGCGGTACTATATTGCTACAGACGGAACTGGCCTCGAGGACAAAGAACTTTCCGCGCAGCATGCGAACCATATCTTCAACAAACTTGCACAACGGAGCTACGACACTACAATGAAAGAAGGCGTGACCTATGGTCTCCACCTCTCCACTGCAGCGAACGCAGTTTGGCGACTTAGCCAAACCCGCTGCGTGAAGTCTTTTGGCGACCCAGAGGGCTCCTCGAATCACCAGCCAGGTGAATGATGCCTCAGGGTTAGTGAGACATTTCAACCCGGGCGCCCAAGGCCATATGCAGCGAGCCTCCCGCTTCGTCAGACCGAGTTCGCCTATCAGATCATCTCGAACGTTCCCTAACTAACACCTGATATAATGCCTTACGAGACAACGGCTGGACGTCGGAGAGGCCATCCTTCGCCTCTAAGAGTCGCTTGAGGGTAATCCGGCATTCACGATAGAAAGAGCCCTCGCCTCGAAGAGTACGATCGGCCTCCTCCTCACACGAGCGCACATTTCTCAAGGATGGAAAATGTTTATGGGCGTCTTCCTTCCAGAATTCGCCGTTCTCATCCAGTTGCATACACATCCGGTCTAGATAAGTAATGCGAAGCGTATGTCGACGAGTCTCAAGGCAAGGCACCCCCAGACCGCCATCAGAGGGATGAAGGTAACAGATCTCGCGACTAAACATGGCGGCCCTGCCTCCCCACAAGAAGGAGAACAAGAGCCTTACAAAAGCCAATAAAGTGTCAGACGGGAGTGGAAGCACAGAGAGTCGGTAAAGGAGATTCGGGTAGATGTGCGAGGCACATACTTCCGCCCTCCCCTTCAAGGAAAGATTCCTTCGAGTCCACAGACGTACTGCGAGCTCGGCCTTCTCTTGCACCTCCGACCAATTCATTTCAACCGGAGGTCGGGACCGAACCAGACGCCGAGTATCTTGACCGGCCCGTCCGTCCAGAGGAAAGGTCCGGAAGAAAACTCCCTTCCACGAACCCAACCGCAAGCCAACAGACTTATCGCGGTTGATCTTGGCCCCTGTCACCATCTCATAACCCTTGATTTCTTTGCTGACTTCGTTAATTTCGGCCCTACTCGACACCAGAACCGAAACGTCATCAGCATAGGCGGAGTACCTGGCCGAGGTGGTAGCACCAGGTAAGGAAATTCCGCGATTGACCGTATTCGTCTTCAACTTATGCAGGAAAGGTTCCAACGCAAGAACGTACAGCAATGGAGACAGCGGACAGCCTTGACGAATGGAGCGAGACAAAATGAAAGGTTTCGATCTTACCCCATTCACTTCTACCAGCGCACCGGGGGACGCATACAGCAGACGGATCCAAGTGCGAAAGTCCGGCCCGAAACCGGCGGCCGAAAGGACGGCCTCCAGAAACCGATGGTCAACCCTATCGAAAGCCTTGGACTGATCTAAATTGATCAGCGCGGCATCACTGTCGACTTTCTCGATGATCAAGCGAACCAAATGAAGGTTGTCCTGAATAGTCCTGCCTTTCACAGCACAAGTCTGCTCGGGACCAATCAGACTAGAGAGGACAACCTGCAAACGGTCAGCTAAGACCTTGGCTAAAATCTTCAACTCTGTATTTAACATCGTCAAAGGCCGATAATTATCTATCCCATCCCCACCGTCTTTCTTCTTGCGAAGCAACTTGATCACACCCCTGGTGAAGCGTTGAGGAATAGACCTCTGCCTTATCCAGTTGTTGAAAATCAGTGCCAGCAAGGGGACAAAGACGGACGACTGCCTCAAGTACATTTCATAGGGAAGACCATCTAATCCCGGAGTCTTGTCCAGGCCAACCTGCTTCAGCGCATCCCAGATCTCAGACTCTGTTATGGGACCCTCGCACCTAGCCGCTTCAGCCGCCTCAAGGCGGGGAAAGTCGGCTAAATAGGCATCGAACTGAGCAGGGCTCAGACCGGGCTCCCTGGTAAAAAGCTCCTGAAAGTAGTCACAAAAAGCCTCGCAAATGCCCGCGTCTGTAGTCACAGTCCGCTTATCCGGCAATGTGATGCTCGCGATATGCCTACGAGCTTCCTCTGAACGCAATGACGCGGCCATATTCGTATCCTCACAAGACATTCTTTTTATCCTAGCCCTAATTACCAGAGCTTGATCCTTCTTGACAAGCAAGGAGGCCAGCTCCGCCTTAGCTACGGCTATGTCCCCACTATCACAGGATTTTATCGCCCGATCTACTTTGTCCTCTAGAGACTTTTGCGCTGCTAGCCCTGCTAGATTGAGTCGACGACTAAAATCAGCAGCAAAAACCCTAAGTTTTGATTTCAAAGAGTCCCACCACTTATTCCCAACCACAGCCCCCGTCAATTCCCGCTGTAACATTAGTAAAAGCTGGACTCGGAAATCTTGCTCACCAAATAATGATGAGTTCAATTTCCAGTAGCCAGCCATCTTAACCCTAGGCTTATCTAAGTTTACCCGAACCCGGACAAGCCTATGATCCGAGTAAACTATAAAATGGAAACTTGGACATTCTAAGAGCCCTTCGTCGACTCTCTTAGCGTCTATCAAAACATGCTGAATAGAGGACGAACCTCTTAGACAGAATGTCCTCATGATCGCGAGATAAAGGGCCTCCTGCACACAACATACATCCACCCCGAGGCGCTGAAGATCGTGATCGAGCCTCGCCCTTCGAGACTCCGACCTCAGGCCCCGGACATTCAGAGTTGCTTACCAGAGAGCCATTATCAGACCTAATTAGGGTTGGGACACTGATTTGAACATGGTCGGGGTAAGGATACCGACAGTCTCTCCCATAGACCCATGGCCCATCTCATTCTTGATGGTACCATCTTGGGAGAGACCGCCTATATCCCAGGGAAATGTCAGTTTTAATGCTCTGTAAAGGGAGGGATGAACTAAAACTGGGACCCTCCCTACACAGAATTTTTTCAAATGATTCAAATCTTCACTTTCTGTGATGGCAATTGGAGGAGACATTTTATAAGAGCTAATCGCCTCTTCCAACATGGCCCATGCTTGACGAGACCCAGTTCCTGTTCTTATTACTGTAAGAACTCTCTGGGCATTGGGGAAATTTATGAGGGTCTTCCATGTCCTTATCCGCATACTGCCTTATCGAGAGAAGGTAGTTTAAGTCTTTGATTCTATTTCCATAGTCTCTCGCCTTTTCAGCCTGGACCGGGGAAATTCTACAGGTATCCTCCCCTGTGTAGAAATTATATTTAGCCGTTTTTTTTTTCCTTTTTTGGTGTCCTGGGTGGGACTTCTCTGCCTTTTAGGTGCGGGAGTGGGCATTTCAGGGTTTTTAATAGGGGAAGGGCTGGGAGTATGTCGAGGGGTAGATGAGGATTTTTGTTTGTACGGGCTGGGATCTCTACTGAGGGGAACAGCTTTAACGGGAGATGAGAAAGGGGTGGAATGTTTCTTTGGAGAAGGATGTTTTGGAGTCGCAAGGTAGATGACATTGAGGAAGTGGCTTTTTCGGACTGAGATAGCCTCTCATTGTCCAATTTTTCCTTCAGCTGCTTTATCTTCTCCGATTTAGCAAATCCTGGCTCATATTTTTGTCTTTTCTCTCTCAATGTTGCATTGCCCTTAGCGTTGACAATAGGAGTGGGGCTGTACGTGTCTTTTGCCCTTGGGGTTTCATTGGACTGAGGTCCCGCTGTCTAGCGCTTCCCTCTGGCCTTACCAGCAACCAGCCATTCCCCCTCCCCCTTCTCCACAACTGCACTAGCAGCGCCGAAGGCTCTTTGGGGAATGTGGCCTTTGTGCCAACCGGTGGTTTATCCGAACCGGCCCCGGAAGTTGGCACGCCCATTACAGGCGAGGCGGAAGGTAACGACGTGGTCAGAGGGGGATCTTGGTCGACTGGCGCTTGAATTCCAGAGGCCTTCTTCTCTGGGCAGGAAGAGGAGAGGTGACCAGTCTCTCCACACTTCCAACATACCGGTTTGCGGCCGGTCACAATGACCGGCAGTTTCAAGCGCCCTACTACCAGACAATTGGGGATGGAGCGGAAGGCCTGTTCGTTTAACATAATTTCGAAACTCCACCCCCCTTTCAGGCTATCGCAAGAAGCACCCAGGATCTCGCCATACTCCGAAAGGAACGCAGCCAGGTGTTCCCCGATACACTGAGGAGGGACCTCGTATATTGTTAACCCTGGTCCTTCTTCGCCCTTCATATTCTGTGTGCAGTATCAGATCTTTCGTCATTAAGTCACGACTTGAAGCAGTGACACAGTCTTCCGGCGTAGGTAGCAATACGTCCCACATGAAATATCTCGCTCCCTTCACAATTCTGAGGGGCTTAAACCCCAAGGACTCCAGTGATTTTAACACTGTGTCTTTTGTCGAGTGACAAATTTTGCACGAGTGCTTGTCCACGACAAAGACCGACACAATTCTTTTCTCAATCTTTCGTAATTCTTGGGCGTCTTCCAAGAGTCCACCTTCCACGACAAGTTGAGCGTAACTCTTGGCTCTCTCCAAGAACTCCGCAACATTGATTACACAACTCGGTGGGGGTCGTCCCCAAGAAGGCAATTCCCTGGCTTCTGAATTCTTATTTTTCTCAACGTTGCATTGGTCATTATTGGTTTCCTTGGTTTCAATATTTTGTTTCTTTTTTTACTGCTGCTTTTTTTAGAGTATCCACCATTTCCTCATTAGATGGAACTAAAAAAGGATACTCATTAGTATCATTTTTATCTGGTGGGAGTTTTTTGATGGAGAGCAAATGCTTTTTTGCAGTTTTTTTAAAGTCTGGGATTATTGGCTTCTTTTTTTTAATCAAAAAGGAAGGCACTGTTCTTGATTTTTTTTCCATTTTCAAAAGAGGAAAGGGAAGGGGAGGGGTGGTATGAAAAAATGGAAGGGGTGAGGTGGTACGAAAAAATGGAAGGGGAGGTGTGATAGGAAACCGTTAAAAAAAAACTTGGGGGGTAAAATGTAAATAAAGTTTCGTTTAACAGCGAGACAACAAATTTAATTAACAATTAAAGGTCGACAGACAAAAATAAAACAGAAGGACGTATAAAAAATTAAAAAGACAAAAAAAGAAACAAGTTTTGCCTAAAAGCAAAACAAATTTAAACAGATAAAACATAAAACAAGTGGACGTAAGACAGAGTAGAACAAGAGAACAAAGTTCACAAAAAAATAATTAAAAGGACGACAGACAAGAAAGCAACAAATTACACAATAAAACAAAAAGTTATAAACGGAAAAATAAGAAAAACGCTATACAAAATAAAATACGAAACTAAAAATGTGACAATTTACAATATGGCTGCCAATAAAAAATGGTCAACCCAAAAACAAGAAAAACAAGGGAAAAAATGGAAAATAATTAAACACAAAATTTAAAAAACAAATAAATAAAAACGAACTTTACAGGAAAAGAAAAAAAAAGAAAAAAAAAAAATAAAGGAGGAGAAAAAAAAAAAAAGGCGAAAAAAAAACAAAAAAATAAACAGAGAAACTCCGGGAGGTGGGCACGGGAAGAAAATAAATTTAAAAAAGGAAAAAGAAAACGTAAACAAAAATCAAAACGTTAAATAATAAAAGAATAATAGCAAAAATAAAGGTAAAAAAAGGAGCAGTGAAAAGGAAAAAATCAAAAATTTAACAAATAGTCAAAAAAAGAACGTTAGAAAAATCAAAAATTTAACAAAGGAAACGTTAGAAAAATCAAAAATTTAACAAATAGTCAAAAAAAAAAAGAAACTAAAAAATAATTCAAAACTTAGCTAAGGAAAGGCAATCAAAATTCAAAAAAATTACTGCAATCGACAAAATGAACGTCTAACACGGTCAGGAGCAAGCTGAGTGAATAATAACTCAACCTTAAGAGAGCTATTTATGGTGCCATGGAGCATCTCATTGTGCTAAAGTGGGATAATCCATTGCTTGGGCTGTGATTGGCTGCTGGTACCTGAGTGGAGGTATTTCTGTATAAATACCAGCTTGATTCATCAGTTAGTTTGCAGGGTTTATATTGAGTTACAACCTGCTTTATTTTTGTCTGCCAGCTGGACGGTAGCTGAGACCCTTACGCCGGTAAGTGCTGTTTATTGTATTGTTATTCTACACTTCCCACCTAAGACATACAGGCAATTGTCACAGTGTTACACCAAGCGAACTCACATAATATGTCTCCCCAAAATTCACAAAGATGGTATTCCTCTCAGACCAATTGTTAGCTGCCAAGGCTCTGTGTGCCACCCTCTGAGTAGCTTTCTTATAGATATAATTGACCCATTAATAGGAAAGTCAGCTTCAGGTGTCCAAAACTTCACTCACTTTGTTGAAATAATCAAAGGTGCTACCATCCAATCCAACCAGATGGTGAGCTTGGATGTGGTGAGTTTGTTCACCAAGGTACCCATGGAGGAAGCACACTTAGTAGTCAGACTGGCTTGGACTCATCCCTAGGAGAATGGACCAGTATACCAACAAATAATCTGATGGAGATGCTGACTTTCTGTTCACAAATGGAATGGAATCAGACATATATCAACAGGATGAAGGCTTAGCAATGGGCTTGCCATTTTCACAAGCAATGGCAAACATATATACAGAATACAGAATACTACGAAGAAATGGCATTAGAATCCACATCACTAAAGCAAACCCTATGGCTGAGATACGTAGATGACACCTTAATACTCTGTCTACACTAGGAAGAGGTCCAGCTACTGCTGGACCATGTGAACTCAATAAGATCATCGATACAGTTCACAATGGAGAGAGAAAGCAACAACAAACTTGCATTCCTGGATTTACTGGAATAGATCATGGCTTCAAGACATCCGTATACTGCAAGCCAACATTCACCAGACAATACCTAAACTTCAACTCCCACCACCCAAACAGTGTAAAGAGGGGGATCTTCCACTGCTTACAACATTAAGCAAAAGTCATAAGTAGTGACCCAGAGACATATGAACAATAGTCAGTATAAGCAGTATTCTACAACATAACAACTACCCTTGGTACATAGCAGCAGCTCCAAAAAACTGGGATAGAAGAGTGCAAGAGGATAACAGCACACAGAAAACAGCTTCGGTCTCCCTATCCTATGTAATGGGATTGTTGGAAAAAATACAAAAGAATGTGTGGTTCATATAACATGAGGACAACCTTCAAAAGTGGTTCAACATGTTACTGACACCTCTTCTGAGTAAGCCCCCCCACCCCATAGAGGAGAAAATGAGTAAGGATTGTGTTTATGCCATCCCATGTAGCTGTAGTAAGAAATATAAAGAAGAAACAGGCTGCCCCCTTAAAGTAAGACTTCAAGAATATCAAAGCTGTAACACGCACAAGGGGAATTAGAAAAATCAAGCATAGCTGACCACATATGAAGAGAAAAGGGAGATCACTGCTCCCTGTGGGATGTGGTTGAAATAATAGACAGAGAACATCACTGGAAAATATGAAAATTTAAGGAATCAGCACATATGCTAGGCCACAAAAATCTAAGCTGGCCAAGTATAGAAATGAATACTATATAGGAACAAGTAATATGGAGTGCTTGAGAAAAGCAATAACAACAAAAATTGCACTATGAGCTCTGGTAAAAGATGTTTACTGAGGCATTAAGTTTATAAGTCCCCAAAATTCATATACTAATGTCCTCAAGGACACATGGCCCAGTAGCTTAAAACTTAGTATCCACCGAAAATCAACTAATAAAAATGACCTAATAAATTTTTATGCCTATCATAGCAACAAAATAAAATCCGGAATAATCATTGGATTCTATTAAGATTACTCAGAAATTGAAGCTCTCAATATTTACATGAAGAGGAGAAATACATTGAAAATACATTCAAGACCCTTCCATAACCCATTTCATATTCAATGCAAAACAAAAGGCTCATAAAATATTCCAAAATAGAAAAGTGGCCCCTCCTGACAAACCCAACGAATCAAAAAAATATATTGTTCTATCCATTAACTCTAACACTACTACAATCAAAAAGAATTTGTCTAAACCCAACATAAAATTTGTTACAAATGTATCTAAAACAAGACTTAATCAATACAAAATGAAACAAAAAGCTACAACTTAAAGGAGGAATTTACTCTATCAAATGCAGGAATTGCCAGAATGAATACATTGGAGAAAACTCAAGAAGTTTAAATAAAAGATTATATGAACACAAGAGACATTTTAAAAAACAGCATACAAAATGCATTGGTTGTTCACTGGCCACAATTTTTATATAAAAAAAGGTACTCTAATTAAAAGAGAAAATAACTCACAAAAATGAAAATGCCTAGAAAGTGCTTTAATTGCTAGTTCATCCACAGGAAATTTAAGTCAAGGTTGTTACAATGTTTCACTATTCTTTGCAGATTCACAAGATAGGATATTTAATAACAAAGATAATAGAAAGAATATAGATGAATTTGGCTAGATTAAAAAATTCTTATATATATGTGTAGAAATATAGTCTTAAGATGTGCTATATTTATGGGATAAAGTGTTCAATATCAGAGATAGACCGTGTGTAAATATAAAAGTGAACATAGAAGTCAACACTTAGAGGGGACAGTCTGTTTCATGCTAGAAGCAATCATCAGGCCATATATATATATATATATAATTAAAGTAAAAATAAAAATGTTGAGTAGAGCTTCAAAAGATGAAAATAAAAAAATGGAAAAATTCAAAACTTTTTTACTGAGTGAATTTAAATTCTGGGAAATTAGGTTAAATAGCGATTGGTCAAAAGTTTATGGCCATACCTAAAAAGTCCTAAACAGTGCAATAAATGCCTAACAAGACATCTCAGTAGTCAATTGCATGATCATCATTGTGAATAATTTCAGAAATTTGCTTTGGCAGGGTCAGTATAAGCATCTGCAGAAAACTGGCTGGAATGCTATTCCAAGCAGTGAAGATGACTTCACAAAGATCATGCACTGTTTGGAATTGTCATCCAATTCTACATACTTTTCTTGCTATCCACCCACAAATATTTTCATTGGGGTTCAGGTTGGTCAAAATCACTGAATGGTTCAAAAGAACCATGAAAAAGCCCTTTGTCCTGCAGGCGTTATGGATTGCAGCATTGTTCTGCTGAAAGATCCAGTCATTTCTACACAAGTGAGGGCCTTGTCAATAAGGATGCTCACTCCAACATGCGAATGTAATCAGCCACCATTTGAGGCCCCTGTATAACCTGAAGCTCCATTGTTCCTTGGAAGGAGATAGCACTCCAAATCATGATGAAACCTCCTCCAATGTGTCATGTAGAAAATATCTCCAGTGGAATATCCTTATCATGCCAGTAACATTGAAAGTCATCTGGACCATCCAGGTTCAATTATTTCTCATCAGAGAACAAAACCATCTCCCATTTTTCAATATCCCATGTTTGGCAAAGTTTCATCAAGCTGTTTTGTCATGTGGAAGGAGGCATGGACTTTGCAAATTGTTTTTAATGCCTTTTTCTCAGAGATGCCGTCTTATTGTTCCTGAGCTGAATTCTTCATCTGCAAGGATTTTAATCTGGTTTCGCCCAATCCTCCTGCTCAACATTGATGAAATTTTCTTGAAATTATTATTATGTATCTTTCAGGATCTTCTAAGAAATTTGCAACAACCATTTTACTATATCTAATCTCACCAGCATGTTGTGAGAGACCTTGCAGCTCAACAATTCTGCCATGTTCAAACTCTGTCAAATTTTTAGCCATTGCTATGTTCTTACTTAATGTAATGCAGGAGATACCAGTGAGTGATGTTGACTGCACTAATGCTTGAATACAAATGACTAAATTTCATTATGTGTTTACCAATTAGAGCTTAGATTAAATATAGTCTTAAACTTTTGGCCAGTTAGTATTCAGCCTAATTTCTCAGTGTTCAAAATTTTCCTATTAAATTCTAAAAGAGTTTTTAATTTTCATTTTTCCTTTTCTTATTTTCATTTTTCTAGCTCTACTCAAGTAAGTTAATGCAAATGCTATATTTTTTCTTTGGCCTTAAGATTTTGCCTAGCTGTGTATATATATTTCTCACCAACACTTTTTATATAATGTTTGAATATTCAAATATAGGATAAGATACACTATATTTTGAAGATGTTTGAATTACAGGCAATTTGGACACCTTTATGGCCTGTTTCTGTCTTTCCTTTTAAAAAGATAAAAAGTAGTCATGTTACCTTTTATTCCAATTATCTTTAAAGTGACTCATTTGCTACTTAAATATACTGTAAAATCACATTCATTATTCTTAAAGTAAATATGTTCCCAAGCATAAA
Source organism: Acanthosepion pharaonis (assembly GCA_903632075.3). NCBI lineage: Eukaryota > Metazoa > Mollusca > Cephalopoda > Sepiida > Sepiidae > Acanthosepion > Acanthosepion pharaonis. The sequence goes on along the minus strand of CAHIKZ030005431.1, from coordinate 237,458 downwards.
TTTACACAGAAGTATCAAAAAAGAAGAAAAAGTAAAAAATATCACTTTGTAAAACCTCATCAACTGTTTGTATTCAAGAAATATTTAAACTCTTGAAAGTCAGCTAAAATCCAAGGCACTGATCTAATGATGAGATGACATTTACCTCTGTAATTTATAGATGACTATCTTTTTCATTTTCATATTTACAGTTATAGAGAAAGAAGTAAAATAAATTGTATTGACTCACTTAGGAAAATAGATGTCTTGATTATAAAATAATAAATATGTTAATAAACGGGACACCAGTTATATAATGGTTATATAATGCAAAATTCTTTAAATAAACTTATATTTTTTAATACATGATTATTTTTAAATATCTATTTTTTTTTCAGTTTTATTAAAATAAGTTTGTCTTGTTTTTTCATTGGCAAGATTTTATAATATGTATATTGTTTTAATATCACATTATATCATGTTTAACAAATATAGTTTCCTGGCATATTGATTACTGCAAATATTGTCTCAACTCAAAAAATTCTTACAAAATCAGAACTATGCTGTTAATTTAAAAGGATTTTTTAAACTTTTTGGATATATATATATATATATATATATATATATAATTATGTACCAATGATTTTAGTCAAATTTGTCAATGGGAAATGAATTGATTCTGAAAAGATAGATAAATTACATCAGTAAAAACTGACCCTATCTAAGAAGTTATAACCTCATCCAATGTTTTTCAGACACTCAGATCTCTTCATTGCTGCTGACATTTTAGCCACTTCATTCTTCAGTTCTTGTCTGAAAGGATTGTATGAAACTTTGTATTAACAACAACAACAATGATACAAACATTAGATTGGATTGCTTAATGTTATGTCAACCTAATTGGATCATTAATGCCAAATATTAAATATGATGAAATCTGAATAATAAGTTAATTACTTCTTTCAAAGTTATAGACAATTATTTTAGCTTTATTTATCACTGAGGAAATTAACTATAATTAAGCAAAGCAGTTATTGTTATACATAGATAATTCGTTTTTTTAAGTTAATCACTCTAATAAGTTTGTCAAAAATGTTTTTAAGTGTAGAAATTCAATTTTGTTTTTAATACAGGTTCACCAAGATTCATTTATAAGCATTACATCATTAAATTAACACTGGCCATCTAAAGTGCAAATTTCCAATATAAATACTTGATTAATGATGAAAACATTGGTATAACAATTATATACTATGCCATACTCATCACAAAAGAAAGGTTTTGGCTAAATATTGTTACAAAAGTAAATTTAGAAATAAAATGATAAAAACTTTTAAAAACAAACATAATTTTTAGTTTGCATTTTGTTTCATCTCTTTAAAATTGACAAGACAGTGTGTAATATCTGATGTTAAGGACTTAATTGGTTACAATGAAATAGTTATAGTAAGTAGAACATAATTAAATTGATTCAAATAGGACAAAAAATGAGTAAAATCTGCTTTACATGATTCTAATGGAAACAATAGAGGATATGTTTGTATCAGAAAGTTATTATAAAACAAATATTTAAATAAATGTTTCAAAATAAATTCATACAAATTGGCAATGCCTTTATAAAAGATTTTTTTTCTTTCTTTTATTATTCATATGAATAAGGTATAACATAACTGTCATGCTATTCTGTATTATTCTATAAATCATTTATATCAGAAAATGACCAAATATTTCTACTATATCAAAATAATTGTATTAATCTATTCCCCCTTTGGGGTTGTATAATCATATTGTTGTTTACATCCTTCTTATGTAGGATAGATAATTTGATCAGTGTCACTTTGACCCACATCTCTTGAATTTACCATTTACCATAGACAAATTGTCAAAGGGACATTACTCATTTCTATGATTCTAGCTTCATTAGTTTTTTAAAGTTGATGGCCTAAATCAAAAAATGAATTAAAGCCCAAATTTAACTTATTTACTTACTGTAATATGATTGGCTGGTGTCAGCCATAAATACAGACTGATGTGAAGGTACAGGGGGACGCCTATTGGCTACGCCTATTGTCTTCACCTATTGCCTACCACTACGATGAGGACCAGTCCATTACGGTTACCTGCTAGATTGTCCTACTTGGTTACAGTAGTCCAAAACCACTTTGCTACTTCAAATAAATATATCCCTTTCCAGGACATATCACTTACTTTATTTACTTATTTATTTACTAACTTGGTATCATTCTTGATTTATCAAGTAATTTTAGAAAAGAAACAAAATATAAAACTGCTGTTATAAGCAAATGCTATTTATTGATTGATTGATTTGCTTTTTACAGCTTATCAACATTCTGCAGGTTATTTAAAGGCAGAAAATATTTTGGGATTGTAACAATTTTTTTAGAGATAATAATTCACTGTTACTCATACTAATTAACCCATAACTGGGGAGAAGAAGTGGGTTTATACTTTTCCCAAGGGTATTTGTACATAAGTGAATCTAACAAACCTGAATGGAATTGAAACTCAGCTCTTCAATTTCTATTTCTAAGCCATTATTCATTATACCTCCTGCACATCCAAATTTGCAGTACATGGTATTCTCAAACAGTCACACATCCAGGTATTGATCAGGCTCAATGTTATTTAACTTTGGTGATCGAATGAGAACTGGTGTTTCAATGTGGCATGGTTGTAAGCCTTAGGTGTCTATTAAACTGGCTTGAAAATCATAAAAACACCAGTAAAATGTTAAAAGTTTATGATCTTTTTCAGGAAAAATCCAGTCAGAACTTAAAACTAACCACTTGTACACTCTGTAGTAAAACTCTTTTGACAAGGAGGTGCTGAAAAGTTGTCAGCACAACTAAAAAGCTACAAGATATATATTCTATTGCACATATTCACTCTGCAATTGAACATAACTAGCCCTGAAAATTTCATTGAAATACTGTTCTGCTACTGCTGCTGCTATCACCTCAAAATCATTTGAAATTCTCTTTTTAAGGTTTGGAAACAAGAAATAGTCAAATAGACCAAGATCTGGAGGAGGAAAAAAAAAATTCAGTAAAGCCCAATGCATTGATTGGAACAGTTTCAACTGATTTAAGAGGGATTGGCAAGAGTAAAAAGCTCAGTAAATGGAGGATTGCATTTTTTTTATTTTTTAAGAAATAATGGCAGAAGACATGTACAATATTATATTTAGAAAATAACATAAACTAAGTAACTCAATCAAATAATTCCCAGCATCAAAAGATAAATTAATCCTTACCCTTTGTTTAAAGTTAAAAATAATATTTTCTGTATTTGGAGGCTTGTCTCAATCTATAAAGGGTAGATATGTGTCAGATTATTTTTAGACTATCATGAATAGAATTTATTTAAAGGGGAAATGGACAAACATTTCCTGGTTAATGTGACTTTTTCAACAATCCTCATTAGTAGACACCTATTAAGAGCTGCAAGTAAGTTCACTCTGTTCAGAGGTGGATGGGTAGGAACATCACTCAATGATCAGTGGGACAGACAGAAATAAGCACACTAATAGGATGGACACCCCAAACATAATACCTTCTATTTATTACTATGGAAAATAAAACTGATACAGGAAAGCACAATAACAGGTGCCCTATTCAACATTAAATATCTATAAAAATAAAGCAGGTTTTCAGCTACAAAATACTATGTCTATGCATTTTACTAAGAGAAACAACTGGCTTTCTCACACTGATAAAATGCATTACTCATTGCTTAACTATGTTCACATCCACTGTTTGGTCTCTTTAAGTCTTACTTAATATTAACAGGTGCATTTTTTCTGCATGGAGAAATTCAATGGCATACTTTTGTTTTTACTCACTTTCATGTCAGAAACAATTTTGCCAGATTACCACTCAGCTGTTATCTTTAAGCAAAGTTATTGGTAGGAAAGTTCAACTTGTATTGCCAAACCATCAACATAATAAAATAGGAAACATTACTTTTAGAACAACTCTTGTATTTACAAATTCATTATATTTTATAAACACACCTACATATTAGTAAATATCATACACATAAACTTGAACTTATAAAAATACAATTTTAGATATATGTTATCACAAGCTTATCTAATACATAAAGTATTTATTAGTGTTGGTTTGAATTTTCATGACATTCTCCTTTCTTTTCTGTTTGGAAACTGAGATCAAGAGAAAACCAACAGTTTAATAGCATAACTACAACAAAACTAATTTCTAATCTCATTAGCACATTATTTTAAGCAAAAATTAAATACTATTTGGCTTTTTTAAAAACATTGATTTAACTGAAGAACATGATATTCTTCCAAACTAGTTATGCTGCAATATATCAGCAGGTGTTGATAAGTTCTTAACACAATCAAGAAAAAGATTCCAAAAATGAATTCTGAGGTTTGATTAGAATTTAGAAAGTGGGCCGAGCTGAGATCTTTTAAGCACACACATGTATTTTGTTCTATATCAGTAATTTGTTATATAGTAATTTATCAGAAAAATCTGGAAAGGTTTGTTATAGTTGTCTGAATTTATGATATTTTAACCCTTGTTCAGATATTTAATGTTGAATAGGGCACCAAGTGAGGATCAACTCGCAACTTGATAGTAACAAATCAACCATACTAACTTTGCTAACCATTACCCCATGGTGGAGCACGCTGAAAGGTTTGGTAATGTGAATAACATCTACAACCTACAATGTGTCTGCTACCAAGGTTTTTAATTCATGTTCTTTTCATGTGCACACCTGTTGACCAATAATTGTCATAAGGCCCTTTTATTCTTTGCCTTAGATAAACAGCTTTCATAATGATCTTTCTCCCAGCCATGATACTAACTTTTCTGGACTATCATTTTGTGTTTTTTTACAAGTAGATTGTTGATTTATTCATCTGTGTTTTCTACTATCTAAAGAATTTTCAGTCATATTGAACTGTTCCCTTAAATATCCAACTCTAAACTTTGCCCAATATCTGCATGATTTTTTTAACTTGTGCTTTGTTTATACATCAGACTAGATTTACAACTGGGTTTTTGCAACTTTTGACAGAGATAACAGACTTAGCTAAAGTTTTGATGATTCTCCTGTAAAAGATGGTTAATGTTTTTGATACACCTAATCAGATGCTTTGATAGGAATTTATCTCCCTTCCTTTACTAAGTATCCTATGATTCAAGTACCATGGAAGAAATTTTGATTTGTCTGGTAGAAATCAATGATTGCTGATGGTGGAAATTGATGATAGTTTCTTCTATATGTATATGAGGATATGTATGTATGTATGTAAATCGGTCTGGAGGGGGACAAATCCAGTGTACACCAACTTTGGAAAGTGCTTGAAAACTATGCTTTGTGAGTGAAATTGTGTAGATGGAACAAAGCAGGGCCATCAATAGCTGTGCTAGCACAAAGTCACAAGTCATCATGACTGAGGGTTTGAGTGTGCTGGCCTTATTCAGATTGTTGATCACACTATATAATGCACTCTCTCCCAAAAACTGTAACTAAGGTCTGCTCAGCATAGTTGCAGTATAAACTACAGGGAGGCTCTGTGGATGTTGAACATACACAAATGTGCCTAAGCGAGTGTCTGCAATAGGTACTGGCTAACCATCCTAGTAGACGGGTATCCTCGAATGTGAGTGGCCAGGTATTATTTTTATTATATCTATATATATATACATGCATATAAGTGCTGACACATAGTCAATTTGTTAAATTAGTTATAAGTTTAGGTATTTTGTTGGTTAATTCATTCTAAATATGTTTTTACAAGAAAGGATTAATAAGTCTGGCATAGTCATTAGCTGGATTTTGATCTGAAATTTTCTGTATACATGATTAATGAGAAATATTGTGTTATATTGTTGCTTAAAATAAGTGCTTATTTATTTATTTTTTGTCATTAGGCCAGAAAATAATTGAGTTAAGTACACACACACACACACACACACACACACACACACACACACAATATGTAAATAAAGATGAAAATCCATCACACTGAAATTGAATGCCTTAGTCAGCAACAATGTAAAGAATCAACTAAATAGAGTGAAGGGAACTAACTTCTGAAACAACAGGGCAACACACAAGATTCCTTTGTTTGTCAACCCAAGATATGAAGCATGAAAAAAAAAACAACATTCATATTCAAGAGGAAATGATAGCTGATAAAAGATTCTAGACAAAGAAATATTCATTCCGGTGCATTCCTTGAAGTGATCTATTAACTGGGGTGGGGCTAAGATTTTGTGCCTTCAATATTCAATATTCTTTGATCATTTTGGTTAGTCAGTTAAGTGCCATATGTGATACATACTTGGGCAGTCTCTTGACATGACTGACTAAGATTTTCCCACAGTAGGTTGTTGTTTCTTTCTGCTATAGGATGTGGTCTGTGCTGCTATAAAACCTATATCTGGGGGAAGAAGAGATGGATTCATACCTTTCCTAAGGCTATTTGTGTGTAAGTAAATGTAATGAACCCAACCAGAATTGGAACTCAGCTCTCTGAATACTAAAATAAAACAAAAAAGGTAGCTTCAAAATAACCAATATGATGGGGTGCTGAAAAGTTTTTGACTCAAACCATTTCTGAAAATATGACTAATCATCAAAATTTTACTTTAGAATCCCTGTTTGGTTGGGCAGAAAAGTTTTCAGTGTGCTAGGATAGAAAACGGAGAAAGAGAATAGAACCGAAAATATCATCTTTAAAATTACTTTACAAAAACAACATCTGATGATAAGGTAACAATAGGAGTACAGTTAAACTAAAGAAAAACTCCTACTCAGGAAATGATTGCAGAAGAAAAGAAAAACTAGGTGTGCTTTTGATAAAGATTAATACAAATTTACAAGGAAATTATTCCAACAGAAATATATAGAGTCTCTAAGATAAAAAAAAAAGATATTCTAAAGTCATTCTTTTGAAAAATGTAATCCACAAGCCAAAGTTGTTTTGGGCTTTTTCAATTGACTCACATGATCACATCCATCAAATTTGACACTTTCTTCATAAAGCTGCATAGTAGAAAAAAGGAAGAATCCACATTTCAAAGAACTACTTCAAAGCCTTAGACCAATTACATTACATAATTTGGAGGATAAAACCTTACAGAATTTGTATTGAAAAAGTGGGAATCCATCTGTCCAGAAAGCTAGAACCTCATTGTTTTGGACATAAAGCATAAAATCAGCTGCTTTTTAATGTAATCTGATGAGACCTTGAAAATGTAGTAGATTATAATGATAAAAAATGTAGTGGAGCTTTTTCTGGATTTCAGAAGATATTAGAAGTCTTATAAATACTTCAAATTCTTCATTGATGAGGATAAAATCCCAACAATCTATGAAAGAAAACTTAAAAGCTTTAGTTGTTGCAATTTTCTGCCTTTTATCAATTACTGGAAAGAAGTGATGAATCAATTGAAAAATACCTTATGTTCTGAAGATAAATGCAATTTTATTGCCAAAGATAAACTCTACAGGTATTTTGGTTTAATCCTCAAAATATCATAGCAGTTGCAAGTATATATATATAACTTTAAAAAGTTAAAACAATTTATTATTTAATCACTACATATCTGAAAAAAATGATTGGGATTATCTATCCACTTAATAAATTTTGCATTCAGACCCTGACAACTGATCTTTCCTCTGCTTAAACTAACAGCTCAATGAGGGAAAACTGGTTGGTCATATTCAGTACCTCAAAAATTAATAATGTTCTATCATCACCAAGCAGACCCTGAATTTTTATCTATCACAATAAATGGGTGGTCTCTCAAATAGGTCCCATGCCTTGAACATCTATTGGGACTTAAGCCTTAAGTAGAACTCATATATACAATTCATCGCTAAAGATGCTGGAAAAATGGTCAACTCCCTATACCATTCCAGTAAGTAAATGACTAATCCTATTTACAAGAGACAAAAAATGGAGTACTGTTGCCATATCTGGGCTGGAGCTACTCAATCTTCATTTTCTTGTCTTGATAGAATCCAAAAGTTCCTGTGCAAGATTGTTTTATTTTCCACCTTCTTTCCCCACAGAAAAAACTTTGTAACCATCTTGCTACCCTATTACTATTTCCAGGGAAAATATTCTGATGAACTACATTCTTTCATTCCTCCTTTAACTCTCACAGCTCACACCGACTACACCATGTACACTGAGACAAACTACCCTCATTTTCTTCATATTCCATTAGTAAGAAGTAAGTTTCACTCAAACAGCTTCTTCCACAAACCGCTATTTGTGAAACTGACTCGCAAGAGGATGCTTTTCAGACCACTAAAATCTTAACTGCCATATTTATTACAATGTTTATTATCCAAAGGCATTAGTTAGATCCAGTGACAGCACCAAAAGAGTGAGTTCAATACCCGGTTAAGGCGGTGGAGAACTTGAAGAGGGAATTAAGCAGGAGATAACTGATGACTAATATCCATTAGACATGGCATGTGGAACTAGAACAGTCTATCCCAGTGAGCGAAATAAAGGGTTCAATTCGACATTCCAACCACCTGAAGAAGGCCGGAGCATACAACGACTGAAATGTTGTAATAAATATGGCAACAAAGATGAGGACAATAGTCTGAATAATGTAAATAGTGTACATAATAACTCATCTCGGAAATATAGACAGATAAAATCTTAACCTATTCATGTCTAGAGTTAACCATTATCTTTCCCACATGTCCTCATCAACTGCTCCTCTTACCTTGCATATAACAGACTCTTTTAGTAACCCTCTACCTTGAGTGACTCTTGGCCTTTGTATAGAGTGAACATTAGTAAAAAAAAAAAAAATACAAAAAAAACCGAAATTACCATTTCCTTAGTAGTATAAAGTAAACAAAATGTTTCTAATGCTACATCACTTGGGAAATGTCCCCAAAAATGAAATGTCAACAATGATGTAGAGCAACAATTTCCAGCCTTTTCAGGGCTACATTTTAAGGCTTCAAGAAAAAATAAGTTTTCATAAAATTTGAAAGTGTTTTATTTAGATCTTTTTTTTTAATTCAGGAAAGAAAAAGAAATGTGATAATTACAAAGAAATTAAATCTTGTGGAAGGCGAGATGCAATCTGCAGGTTGTAGTTTGTATATCTGTGATTTGGAGGATAGAGTGGAATTTCTTGAAAGTTGTGTGGTGTTATGGACGCTAATGCAAAAATATTTTTTCTTCTTATCATTAATGGTGAAAGGAAAGCATAATCAAGAGAAGGAAGATTGTGGTGAAAACAATTCACCATATAGAGGAGAGCAAACGTCTTCTTACAATTTGTTGTGGACACTGGTAAACAATTTTCTTTTTATGGTTCTCCCGTGGAGTTCATCTCATCCTCAACGCCAGTGTTGTGGACCCAGAATAGGTCCGAAAGAAAACTCGAACTCAGCAATTTAGTGAAAACATATTATTAACAAAAAGAACGAATACAAAAGTGTTGCACGTCCGACTGACTGCAAAGTACAGTAGTCAACTCGTCAACTGTAGACAGCTCTCTTGAGAGGCATAATATAGTAATAGGACGAGTCCATTTAGTCCATAAAGGTAGGTCCCATAACACAATTGTTAGTTCATGATACTTGTATTGAATGCCTAAGTAGGAAAACATCAAATGAAGACTGCTTAGATGGTGTGAATCAAACATGGATCTAAAAAGATCTGATAAAGGTAATAAAAAGCAACTCGCAAAATTGTAGAAGTCAATAAGATCTAACTTTCTACATAAATTGTTTTCCATCACAAAAAATTATTCTAATTTTAATTCATTGGATCCTTTAATCTCTTTAATTTGGGGAATTGCTAAAAAAAACAATGTGCTTTTTCTATAAAACAAAACAAATGAGAGTCTGAAGATAAATGTCTGGAGAAGATATCATGTGTGAAAGAATTTTTCATCCCAATTCTATGATCATTAATATATGACGAGTTATTAGCATGCAGCAAAATTACTGGTTAACTTCCTTGCTGAAATAAAAGTTTATTTCAGTGCATCATTCAAACAAGCCAATTGCTCACAGTAGAACTAGGCAGTTACAGTTTGTCCAGATTCTAGCAATTCATAAGTATTTAATTCCCACCAAACAATGTTTTTCTCTTGTAAATTCCATTTAGGTTGCCATTAATTTTTCCCTTTCAGATTCACATAAAAATCTATTTTTCATCAGCAATGATTATCTTGTCAAAAAAGAACTTTTTGTAGTGAGCAAGGAAAAAAAAATATTTAAATGTTGACCATTTTTAATTTCTCTGAGTTCATACAAACCTTTTTTTCTTAATTTTTGCTAATCAGTTAGTCAGTGAGTTACTACAATTGCCTGACAGAACAATCAATAAAGATTGTACTAGAAATTTTTGATAAAGCTAATAATATAGTATTAGCTTATTACATCTATAATATGTCATCTGTCTGGAAAGGATCTGGTTATTAATATATATTTTACCTAGGGCAATAGTGTCTTTGTCCCCTTCAAAAGTGCTCCTTTGAGACCTTACATCTTATTCTAGCATAATTTATACTTTTACAAAGAGGTCTGCCAACATGTTGGTAGATTCTGCTCATTTGGTCCTCATATGACAGTCACATGGTATACTTGCTCACTCAATGGTGTCTCACTGCCAATGAAGGAGAAAATCTGTTCATGCATGTGCGGTAAAGTCCTCTCTGATTAGTGGAAAACTTACATCAAAATTTTATGACCAGTTCCCCAGATATTCAGAATGGCTAGATATGTTCCAAGTAGACATTGTATATAAAATACATATATATAATTATAAGAAAATACAGAAACTAATCCAAATATTTAGTACTAATTATGTGTTTTTTGAAAATGACTTAAAAGAATAACCAAATATTAACATTTGAATTTTCTGCTTTTAATCACACAGTAATTATCTACAAGTATGTGTTGCTTTTTTCTTTATCTTCAGCTTTTTACTTAGTAACAATGCATACTCATCCTTTTGTACTGCTTAACACTAATGTCTATTGTTATATTGGTCATTCAGTAAGAAAAGTGGAGGTGGAAGAGCTGACTTGATATTTCTTACTTGTTCTGTTGACTATGATAACACATGCCAATCAGAGCTGCTTATGTAATATTGACTTTATGACTTGAAAAACACTAGTGGGGATTATCTTTGAAAGCTTCATATTTCTAGATCATTAGAAATAGATTATAGATCAGTTAATGATACAAATGATAAACTATGCAATTTGTAAACATACAAATTCTCAGCATTTTTTAATTTCTAGATGGTAAATAAGTGAATTATAATCCATTTTTTATTTACAGTAAGAAAAGTTATCACATTGTGTTTGTATGTGTATGTATGTGATATAAAAATACATTCTTTCTGTATATCTACTTTTGAAAGTTGTTTAATATATTTTGGTTCTCCAAATCATATATTCAGTTTTTAAACAATAGTATTATTTTTAATATCTGCTTGGCTCCTGGGCCAGTCATTAAAGCTAAAAGTTTATATTGTTAATACAATATAGACTTTTTGTTTCAATGACTCCTAGTTTTTTAAATTCTCTAATATAGAAACCAACTTTAAGTCATTCTTTTATTGATATCTCATTTAACCTCCATTTAACTAGAAGTATGATTACTACTTTGGAACTTGTATCAACCTGGTTTATAGTTCAACTCCTTGTCCCAAGAGAGATTAATAAGCATACACTATAAAGACTAAATTTTAAAAATACAATGTATTATTACTCTGTTAAATCTCAGTGTATACTAAATATGTTTAAATATCTCTTTATTGTAGAGAGTAATACTTATTTTGATTTTGCAATATCTGTTTAAAAAATACATTAAAACTGTTCTTTCTAAAATAGAGTTCAACTTCTGTGTTATAATGAGTAACACTGTGTGTGTGTGTGTGCATTATAGGGTATTTAGAAATTTGGAAAAAATAACCAGCAGATGTTGTGATAGGCAGACAGGCCCTTATAAGGAGGATAGACATTCCTAGACAAAGGGCCATATATTGAGTATAGAGTAGGAAGAAAAAAAAAAGGATAAAAGAATGGCTTGTAATTTTTAATATCTTCAAAATACAATTGTTATCTTTTAATCACCATAGAGAACCTTTTTTGCTTTGCATCAGCATGGCTGATGCTAACCTCCAGGAGAGCAATTCATTGTTCCTTCTTTGTCTCATGTTTTCCACTGACATAAAGTGGAATAATTATATTGAATCAATTGCTCTGTCTACTAGGAAAGTTTGTTCACTGTTCATGCCAGACAATTATTCTCATCATCAGGCACATTTATAAAGCTACTATTTGTCCGTGCATTGAATATTGCTACCATATCTGGTCTGGTGCTCCTGTTATATATCTTGAGATTTTCAACAAAACCAAAAGAATGATCTGTAATGTAATTGATCCTGATCTGGCATCTTGACTTCAGTCATTTTCCTACCACTGTGACATGGCTTCACTTTGTCTTTTCTATAAATATTTTCATGGTAATTGTTCTAATGAACTTTCCTACTTGGTACCTCAACAGCATGAATTTAAGCATACTACTAGATCGACAATTAGGTCTCATTGTTTATTGTTGAATTAACTAGATGCAACTATAAGTTTTATTTTAATAGTTTCTTTTCTCACACTTCTCACCTGTGGAACTCTCTTCCAGTTTCTTACTTCCCTGTCACCTACAATCTTCAAAAATTTAAATGCAATCTCAAACGCCACCTTCTGCCTTCCTGAATTTTGTTCTTTTATTGTTCTTTCTCCTCATTAAAGTTTTCTTATTCTCTTTTACTCCTGATAGCACCTTGCATCTTAGTAGCATTATTGCCTTGCTTGGGGTGAAATGATTAAAAAAAACTTGTGAGATTAAGTGCTGATGAAGTAAATGATTTGTATGTCTGAACTGACAGCAAGAAATGTGGACTTGTCTTAGTATATGATGGCAAATATGTAACAATTGAGGAATATTGATAACAAATCAATAATAAAATTATTATCAATAATTTACGAAATAAAATTGTTTATCACTAATAAGTTTAACAAAATAATTTACCGTAAAATCATTATTATTGATAATTTCATTTTTCTTGTTATACCTGAAAGCATCATGAATGTTTTTGTTCATGATACGTAAAGATGATTACATACACAGTGAAATACCTTGTAAAATAAATTATTGTCATTCCTTACAAAAAATAAAAACAAGAAAAAGAAATAGAAAAAACAAAAGTAAAACTAATCCCCATAAGAACGATCCCCATTTTTCCCACACTTTTTTTCAGTTTCATTTTTCTCCCTACCCTCACCACTGCATACAGTTGTGCATCAAATCACCCGCTATTTGTAAATGGCACTTTTCTTTTCTTTTATATTTCTTTTTCACACACACACACACATACACAAAAAGGCAAAGCATAACACAAAATATCTTTATTTTTTCCCATAGTTTTCTACTTTACCCATCTTGCTGCTATTTAAGTACATACATCTTTAGGCTTTTTAACTTTGCATTTATATACACAGCTGAATGTAGACTTTTTAAAAAATTTTTATCTCTGTTCGGGTCCCGAATATTATCGAGAGTTTTTGTTTCGTATGTGTGCGCGCAGGTGTCTGTAGAGTTGTGTGGCTTCTAGTGAATGGCCATGTTTTCTTATTGCTCTGTCGTGCCCTGTTGTGCACTTGTCGTCGATTTTTCGCTCAGAAAGCAACAATAATAACTATAACTAGAGAGATAAGAAGAGTGTTTTTCTTTATCTTTTAATTTCAACTCATCATTTCGCACCACTCGCTGCTTCTTGTTACTTTCTATTTTTTTTCCACTGTCAAAATAGATCGGTTTACCTTGGAATATTTACCTCCACCCACAACGACAGCAAAGAGGAGAATCACCTCTTTGGATAAAATACGCTATCTCATGCGAAAATATAAAAGTAAACATGGAAAGGTATGTTCACGAAATTCATTAATTTGTCAAATTAACTTTGTAACCGCAAAAGTTTGATTGATTGTCTCCTCCCACAAGATTTTTCTAAAAAGAAGTTCTTTCGTGTAGATTACATTTTTTTTTATCTCCGAAAATAAATTTAGTTCTTCAGAAACAAATTTTTTAATAAATTCTTACCAACTTATTAAAAACAAAAGGCTGTTATTTCAGTTTTTCTAAAGAGTTTTTACTTTTTTTAATTCATTATTTTTTGGTGAGTTAATTTTCCGTTGAAAAAAAATAGTTTTAACAAACTGTAAATAAAACTTTATTACGCTCTCTTGTAATTTTTCTCAGAAAAAAAAAACAAACTGTTTTTACAAATTGTTAAAATTCCTCGATTTTATTTAGTAAATTATAGAACTTATTTAAAAACTGAACGTTAAACTATTCAAAACTTTTTACATCTGGCGTATGTAATGTTATGTATTGTAAAATTAGAAATGGATTATTTTAAATTTAAATTCCTAAAAAAATCCCTAATTTACAACTGAAATATTAGTAATAAGCAAGCGTATTCATATAAAAATAGCGATTTACCAAAAAAAAAAACAATTTTCAATAAAATAAAATTATCCACCAAGCGCCAGATAAAAGAATTTGAAAAGCTGTATGTTTGTAAAAACTAAAGTTAAAGTAGATTTATTGTTTCGATGAGTGAGTTAGGATTTTTAACCAAAAAAAAAAAGGCTATCCAAAAAGTAAAAACTCTATGACAGAATCTATGAATACAAAGTAAAGTTAAAAACTTTTCTCTTTTTCTTATGTTTTTAACATTCATATTTATTTTTAAAAATAAATTCATAATTAAAAATTACTGAAAGTTGGGAAAATTAATTTTAAAAATCAATCAAAGCAAAATCTTATCTTTTTTTTCTTCCATAGAATCTAAATTCAAGAATACTCAGTAGTAGTTTTTTGCCTGTATGTTTTCCTCCCCTGATTGTTTTCCCTCTTCTTACACCAATGTTTTTTTTTTCTCACTTCTTTCCCCATATTCAAAGTTTGAAATAGTTTTTACTTTTTAGCTTTAGAATGCTTGCTAAAAAATATTATCTGGAACTCTTTAAGGCCTGAATCTCTTATATAGAAAATATATCATTGTCATTTTTTATTATATTCTGGCTTGTTTGTCATTTTTGACATGTATCTAATTCATCATTTCCTTATTCATTTTTGCAAATTCTGTTTTATTTTCTACTCTGCACATCATTGCTTAACTTCAAGGAACCCCCAAAAAGAATATTTACCGTTTTTAACAATGAGTACAATTTATTAAAAATCATCAGATGCCAGGTAATTTGAAAATGTGTGTTTTGAATCAGAAACATAGATTGATGTGTAAAAAAACACTTTCCCTGGTAAAGATCAAGGTTTGCCATGCCATTTCATTTTTTTTCTTTTTTAGTCCAGTAATTATATAAATTTTTACTTTCTAAAACAGCATGAATAATATTTCAGTTTTATAAAGAAAATCATACAGAAATGTGATATTTGCTATATATACTGACATTACATTGCTTCCAGAATGATAATTCATGACAAAGATGAGATTTTTTGTCACTCTGATACTTTCATTTAGAGTGAATGCTCTTCTTGTGCAATTGAATGGTTATTTTATGTACAAAACACTCATCAAATGCACTTTTCTAATTTTGAGGACTGAATGAATGAGTTTGAATTTCAGGAAAGTACAAGGTGTATTCTGTTCGGTTTGTAAAAACATTTTTTCATCTTAAGTAAAAATAAGAAAGATTTTGATTTATGTACTCATTATTAATTTTATTAAATAACATATTTACCTTTTTTTTTTTCTTTTTTTTTTTTTTTTAACCTTTTTGGGCCATCTTCCTGATAACTTCATAATTCTATTCTTTCAGAATTTTTTATCTTTTGCAAAGTGCTATTCTTGGTGCCTTATAGGTTCCAACCAATTGTTTGGTTTTCTAGAAGCTTTAAAAAATAAGCTGTTAAATAAAAAAATATTCTATTTGAATATAGTTGAAATAAATGCTCCTAATGCCATCTTTACTAAAATAGAACTGAATTTTGGGCCAACATAATTTAAGCTTAGAACTCACAAGGCACTTTTTCAGAAGAATGTAAATATATATTCTGAACAATTATGTTTATCACAAGAATAATCAATGTCATACAATATCAACTGAATTGTCCATTTGAGGTTGATGTCTATCACAAGTATAATTAGTGTTATACAATGCTGAAAATAGCTAACATATTCAGAATATTACATGTTGAAAATTATTTGCACCAATTTGGTTATGTTAGGCATCACTAGGCAGAAGTCTTTCTAGACTAAAGTCAATGGCCTGGTCTGAGGGTTCCTCTGATGGAATCAATGGTCATGTTTTTGTGACCAACCTGAGCCTACAAGTTTTGGTTTAACCTAGAGAAGGATTAGCCCCTCCAGATCTACTTGCCTAAGACACTCTACACATCAATAAATACCTCTCTTACTTTCAACTCTATGTAGACGGAACTGGTCAGGTGATCAGTGGCACAATAATCTTACAACCACACTCAGTTATGGGACTTATAATGATATATTCTGATGTGTGCAGCTCTTTACATAAGCCTTATGGAAATAATCCTTTTTTAAACAAACTGTTATGATTAATGAAAAGTGGATACTTTACAACAAGGAGCTGCAACTTTTTTGTTTCTCTAAACTGGATCATGTGTAAATAAGTGGCCAAATAAATGCCAAAAATTCGTTCACAGGCTTGATAAGTATTATTTTCAAATTTCTCTGTAAAGTTATTCTGTATATTTCATTTATTGAACTGCAAAGAAAAAATATTGGTCATGAAAATGGATTTTGCTTTTGTAGTTGTAACAATGACCATATTTATAAAATACGATATGGCTGATAGTTTAATAACAAAAATAATGATGTTTTTAACAGTTTATACATGAAGTATTATATTAAAACTTCAACTGGATAGATTTAGATGTATTTACTTGGCAGACATTATACATTAACAACACGATTTTGTCAGTAATACTTGTACTAATTCCTCACCAATGTCAAACCATTTACGTTGTTTTTCCTCATTTGCAAAGCACATGTAGATGGAGTGATGAAACTTGCTTAAGTCAATTTTTTCCAAAATGCCCGATAGTTTGTTAGTGTAAAAAATGATTAAATTGTAAAGTAAATAAAGTATGTGGGCAGTGATTTTTAAAAAAAAAAAAAAAAGAACCCAAATCTTATCTACATAGTGCAAATGCAGTTGATTCTAGAATAGAAGTTTTTCTCTTGACTGGCAGATTTCTTTTTTTTTTTCTATGTAATTATTGGAATGAATGAATGAATAAATAAATCTACTTGTAGAAGTATATGTGCCTGGATCAATAAGTTCGTAGCTGTACACAAATTTTTCATTGTATACTGTTTGTTGTATGATTCAAAGCTGAATTAAGTGCATTGATAAGGATAGAGATTATGTAGTAAAAATATTTATGTAAAATAAATGTTTTCATTATAATTTTACAGACTTATTGTTATACCTATATAAAGAACAAGATAGATATATTGAAAATAGCAATAATATTGAAGTGTTTTGAGTATATGTTTTATTCCTATAACTCTTAAATGAAGCAAATATTTTGACTTTTATAAGTCATAAGCATAGAATTATTTCTCTTTTTCATATGATAAAAAGGTTTTTTCTTGGAGTCTGAAATTGATTTGAATAGATTTACTAATGTCATTATCAACTTTGGAAGATTACTGAAACTATAAATCAAAGTATTTGTATAGAAAGAAAAACATAAAATTTGTAAAGGATTTGGGTAAAAAATAATTTAAATTTTTACTGATAATCTTGGACAATCCTATCTTTTAACTCTCTTATTGTTAATTCTCTTTCTATGCCATGATATTAATAGTGTATTTTCAGAAAGTTACAATTTAAAAGTCTGCTTTGATTATAGGGAATTTTCTTAGATTAAAAAACAAAATATCTACAGAATATGAAATTTACTTTTGCCCAACCAAAACAATGACATTGTGCATTCTTTTTTCATTCAGTAAACCTTTCTAAGTGATTGTCACCTAAATAGATTTCTGTACTTCCCTGTAAATATAAAGACACTTTAACATACACAGTATTGTAGCTTATCTTGTATTTTCTTTAAATCTCCAAATTTGTAAAACAGAAATAGAATCACTTGTGATGTTCATTTGTTATAAATTGCTAGTTGCTGCTACTGAATTACCTACAAATCAGTGATAGTGAATTTAATAGTGGTTCCACCACCCCAGGTAAGTAAAAGCATTTAAACCAAAAATTGTTTCCTTAATTGTATAAAGATTTAATTTCATCAGTGGAAATAATTAGTGATTTGCTTCATCAACACAACCTAAAAAAATTCTTAAAATTTATGGACAGAATTTCATTATATTGAAATATATCACCTTAACATATCATTTATTCTATTTTAGTTTGTGCAAAGTTAAAAATTTTGTTTTTGCTAAAAGAGGATTAAGCATTTGTTTTGCTTTGAAAATTGGATTAAAATCTAAATTTTAAATTCTCTTTATAAAATCTTATAATAAATTGTTTGCACCAGCTGTATAATAATAATTCTGATGTTGATGCTAATCCAATTCATAATTTACATGTACATAGCCTCAAAACAAAAATATTACAAGTCTGTTTTTATATATATATATATATATATATATAATATATACACACACACACACACACACACACACACACACACACACAAATGTTTTTAGAATTCTCCCATCTGATAGTCTTTTAAAACACAAAGGCTGAAAGTAGTTCTGAAAAACATTTGCAGACAGTATTTGATTTGTCAATTTTGTTTCAGTATGTAATTCTAGGTGTATGGAATCCATATTTGAACAATATGCAATTATTTTTTATTTTTTATTTTAAGGAGTCATATAATCTTTAGAATAATTTTCAGTCCTGTTACCTTTTATTTTCTTCTATAAAAAATCAAGGAATTTTCAGTTCTTCTGAAAGTGATTTTCAATAACCAGGAGACATAAGTTCTAAACTTTTAAAATTAACAACTTTGTTTTGTTTGATGAAATCAATTTGGCTCATTCACTTGCTTAAACTCAATGTTGATTCTGATTCCGCAGAACTGGGTTGGGTGTGAAAAAGTATTTGTTGTTAACATTTTTTTTTCATTCGGTTTTTCCAGTTATGAGTCCTTTTTTAAAGCTGATCGTTTTGTGTTCATTTTGTTTAGTTTTTTTTTTTTTTCAAACAGATTTAATGTTTAGTATAGAGCTTAGAAAAAATTCACAGTGTGAGATAGGCAAGAAGTAAGGCATGTAGCAACATCAGCATGGCAAAGGGCACTCCTTTAAAGGCAAGGAAGGGCAAAAATATTTTAAGTCAAGTGATAGCGATTGCTGTATGAGTTGTACGATTTTTTGAATCAAGCATGGGCAATGCCGGGCCATGCTGCTAGTACTGTATAAGATTGACAAAAACAATACAAAAAAATTCTGTCAAAAATGCTTTTGACTTTTTTTTGTTTGATATAAAAGAATCTCTGCTAAAGACACTTTTCATAATCCCAGTTAAACAGAATAATCTATTGTTTGATCATTTGGTTAAAAGTTTTAACTTGACCCATTTAGATGTTAGGATGTAAGAGATAATATAGCAAAAAATATTCATGTAAAAGATAAAACTATGAAAATTGTTTTGAAAAGGATGTTTTTATGATTGAAATAATTCAAGTATTAAGTACAAATAAAAATTGTCACTCATTTCAGCTACAACTCTAAATAGCAATTGTTTGTATCATTCAGATATAAATCAGTATGAAAACTCAAGTTTTAAAAGCTTTGATTAAAATTTTTCTTGAAAAAAAGTTGAATTTAAAAAGAATATCAAAACCAACTTCTCATAAAAGTTTATCAATAATCAATGTGTATCCAATATTCAAACCTAAAATAACATTTCTTTTTAAATATTTATTTCCATGTAACTCTGAATTTAGCTTCCTGTTTTAATTAATTCTGTTTTGTCTGTCAGTCAAAACTGCTTCAATTCTATTATTACCAAAACTTGCAATACACTTAACAGCCAGTGAAATGCTCAGAAATAAAAAAAAAATTTATATTGATGAGTTAATTTAATTTGATTTGAATACAGTCAAGGGTTGTGGGATGGGAGTAACATTAATTTTTTGATCCATTTGAAAATTATTTTTTACACTTAGTCAAAAAACAAAAACCAGAAGAAGAGAATTTCTACCAGACACCAGACTAATTCTCACTTGTTGATTTTTTTTTTTTTTTTTTTTTTAACTAATTCCTTGGGGTAAGGTCAAATATGATATATAGTTTATATTGTAATATTTTATTACAATTTTACTATTTTTTATTAAGATGTTAAATAAAAAAAAAAATGAACATTATAACATATTTTTAAAATATTTAAATAACCTTAAAGTTCACTAAAAGATTATTTATTAAAAGAAATCACCATGAGTAGAATATGACCAATATTTACCGTATATACTTGCATATCATGCAACCTTTAAAGACCTAATTTTGAAGCTAATTTGACTAATCTAAATGGATATATAGCTTGGGCAATGGTGTAGCTAGGGCCTGCAGTACATATGCTAATTTTATATCTCGTCTATGATGTTACCTCCTTAAAATTATCTTCAAAATTTGAATGATACACAAGTATACACTATATATCAGATTTTCTTATACAAATCAATGTTTTAACAATAAAAACAGTATTGACTAAATGATGTTGGTAAAATTTTCATATATTTATATGAGCAATGTATCTTGTGAGGTTCAGCTTATATATCCTTAAAAAATATCATTAAAAATATTGGTAACTTCTTTTATACATGTCAGGTTCTTATTATGCAAACCAACTAAAAACAATATACATTTTTATTTATAAATAAATCCAATTATTTGTTTAACATATTATCCAATAAAGATAAATAAATTATTATGTTAATATTGTTGTTTAGATTTTCCTGGTTGTGTCTGTGTGTGCATTTAGTAGTGTATAGAGTAGTAGAATGAACAAATTCAAGGCTCAAAATAAGTTTATTTATGGTTGAAAGAGAGTGCAAAATAGTGATATTTTTCAGGAAAAAAGTTTTTCCAAGTTAACAGATTTCTTCCCTTGAGTAGATGTTTCATAGAGAGAAATTTCTCTGCTTGTTCTTACATAGAACAAGAAATCTCTAGGTTCAAGCTGACAGGACTGGTACGGGTTTTCTGCAGCAAGGGTTGTTAGTGGGTTTTCCTTTGGGTAGGTGTCTTGAAGAGAGATTTCTCCTCTTGTTTGTAGGTGGAATGAGAAATCTCTAGGTTCATGCAGTCAGGACCGGTATGGGCTTTCTGCAGCAAGAGTTTTGAGTGGTTCGTCAAACTGAGCTTGAAGGTAGTGGCTGCCGAAAAAGGAAAAATAGAAAAAGAGGTTGGAAATGTCAAACTGAACCTTTTATTTTACTCACTGGGGTAGACTGTTCTAGTTCCACATGCCATGTCTAATGGATGACACTTATCAGTTATCTCCTGTTAATTCCTTCTCCAAGTTCTCCACCGCCTTAACTAGGTATTGAACTCACACTCTTTGTGTCCTGGATCTAACTATTGTCTTTATCCTCAAGGACACATGGCACAGTGGTTAAAGGTGTTAGTTAGATCCTGTGACAGGACCCAAAGAGTGTGAGTTCAATACCTGATTAGGGTGGTAGAGAACTTGGAGAGGTGAATACAAAAAAAGTGAGCAAAATAAAGGGTTCAGTTCTGTTGTGGAGTTATTTCGCAGTGGAGGCTTGTATTTGTACTAAATCGGTCTTAAATAGGTTCGACGTACAAAATGTTAGGAACTTGATAGGAACTTAATAGGTATTACACAGAGTAATCTTGTTGTGGTCGCTGACTACTTTCGTATTCAACTAACTGTCGACTACTGTCATCCGACATCGACTGACCCTCGTTTCTCTTACTACTCCTACTTATATTAGGTGGGAGAGTCTATTAACTATAGAATAGGTGTGTTTCACCATAACAAGTTTGACATTCCAACCACCTGAAAAGGCCAGAGTGTACATTGGCCAAAACGTTGTGATAAATATGGCAACAAAGATGAGGACAATAGTCCGAATAATTTAAATAGTCTGCATAATACCTCATCTCAGAAATATAGACTGATAGTAATTTTTTTTTAATCAGTTTCACAAAATATGAAGGAGCATTTTCTTGCATGAATATATTCTTTAGCTTAAAACTTCATAATTGTGATATAAATAACTCAAAAAAATAAAACATCTTGTCCAAGAATTTACAATAATTATCTGCATTTAGGACCCATTAGATCCAGTAGCTCTACATTCATCACAAAAAATTAATATTGATGAAATGATATTTCATGTACCAATTCACTGAATTTATACATTTCTCTTTATGATGTTTATTTAAAGGTTATTGTTTGGTCTTTTTTCATATCTTTTGTCAATATCTTTCATATTCTACCTCTATTCTATCTTACATTTGCAACACTGATATCTTTAAATATTTTCTTACTGGTTAATCCACTTTCTTTGATTGTTACCCTTTTAATTTTCTCAGATCTCTTTTTGTGACATTCTTAAAGCTATTTTTTTATGTTTTTTTTTTTTTTAATCACCATTCAGCATTTTTACAATTTTCAATGTTGTGTTACCATCACTCAGTAACTTTAAAAGAATTTGTTTCTATTTAAGATATTTTATTTCTTAAGAGTTATGTCAATCCCTATATATCTGAAATGAAAAAATAAATATCAATCATATCATTAGGCATCTGTCAGTCTCAGGAAACCATAGAGTTCTGCTCTGGATGATATTTCATTGACTGACAGGCCATTGTTTGAGAAGTACTTGAGAATAGCAATCTCTCTCACATTCTCTGCAGATGATGTTTAATGTCTTTTCACCTTGAACTGTTCAGCAAATATCATTTTGAACTTAAAGAGATTTTTCTGCATTGCCTGTTTCCAAGATGATCATTTGGAAGCCACAGCTTCCTAAATGTCTGGATTGATGCTTTTCTTACACACATCTTTGGCACTGTTATCTGTTTACATAATATATCCAATTCAATGCAAGCAGCTTTGTGTTAGGATGGTGTAAATGCTGGGAATCCAAGCCCTCTTGAGGATGGTGGTGTTGGTTATTTTATCACATCAAGAGATGTTCAAAAATACATTGTGGGTAGTGCATGTGGAAGGATTTGGACTTCTATTCCTATTTCTGTTCCACTTCCATTGTCAGAGAATAGTCCTCACAACACAAGCTTTGTATACCAGGATCTCAGTATGTTCTGTCAGTTTTCTGTTATTCCATACTATTTTTGTTAATGTTGACATGGTAATAGCAACCTTGCCAATACATTTATTTAGCTCAGTGTCAAGAACAAAGGAGCCTGAGATCATTGAACCCAGGTAGACAGTGATGGATAACTTACAAATCCTGATCAGAGATTATGATGTTGAATGGCTGGCCCATTTTCTGTTTCATCACCTGTGTTTTTTTTTGTTTTTTTTAGACTGATAGTAAGTGTAAAGTATAGTAAGCCTTGCTGAAGCAGTTCATGATCTATTAAAGTTTTTCAGCTAAGTGGATAGAAATTACGATATTATAAGCTGTAATTCCCCTGGTATATTTATTGTATAAATATATTTTTAAAACATTATCTATATTGGTTAATTAATGCTGATATCATTGTGCAAACATTGACTTGCATAATAAAATCTGACATGGTGTAGTGCAAGACAAATTCGGGTGATGATACCAACCTCACTAATTATGAACTTTTTAAACTGGAAGTTTTTTTTTTTTTTTTTTTTTTTACAAAATGTCTTCAGAAAGAAAGAAATGGGCTGTTGATCAACCTGTAGCTTTTATAGTTAGGCAAATACTTGATTTTCCTTTCCAATAATAATTTGACTTTTGATCAAGGTGAACTATAGCATATGGCTTAATGCTTTTTCTTTTGTTTTTTTATTTGAATTTGCCGTTAAAACCAGTTGAAAGAGAACTTTTATTTGAATTCAATTCCCTTTTTTAAACCTACAGGGTGCAATGAATAAATTGTCAACATTTCATATTTTTAATTTCACACTTGTATGTTGTTTGTTTTCGATTTAGTTGAATGCACAGTATAGTAGGGTCATTTAGACACAATCTGTGAGAAAAAGAGCACCAGGATGCAATTCAGTCTGCCAGAAATTTGGAAACTGCATGCGGTACTTCTTGGCATTCATGCTGGAAGCTCCAATATGAACATTTCAGTGTGTTTGGGTGTTAATCTGAGAACAGTGCAGAGGATTTGGAAAGAATTGGATAAGTGCAATGGTGAAAGGTTTACATCTGGCTATCTAACTCCTCAGACTGTAACACCCTTGATTATTTTGTGTGGGATGCAGTTGAGCAAGAGACCAACAAAAACTCCTTGTAACACCAAAAATGAACTGAAGGCAAGGATTATGGCAGCATACCCCAAGGAGACCGTCCAGAAGAGTTTCAAGAGATTCTGAAGTTGTCTGGAGGTCACGGTTGAAGCCAATGGTAATTTTATTGAATAAATTTACTCTTTAGTATTTCAAGATATTTTTGTGTAATTTTGGTAAATATAGCTGTTAAAAGGAGATATTGGGGTTATTTTCATTTTTGCGTAATTCAGATGACAGTTTATCCATTGTACACTGTAAAATATCCATTTAGTGTTTGAAATGTTAAGATTTCATGGATCTTTTTTCAGAAAATGAATTCATGTTGTCTCTCATTAGTAAAAAAATCATTTAATTAGAGTTGAATATATATATTAATTATGTATGAGGTACTTAGTGGAAAGTGCTCAATGTCTGTGATAGAGCTAAGATATACAGTTATATGGATATTAGTTTGTAACCTGGGTTTCATGCCTTTGCGATCATGAGTTTATATATATATATATATATATATATATATATATATATATATATATATATATATATATATATATCATTTATTGATGAAGCACATGACTTCATTAATAAGTAACTTTACAAGACCTAATCTTTCCAGATAACTATGACCCCTGTCTTTACCATTTTAGGTATTTAATATTTATAACATTTTGATGATTGCATAGTTGCTTGCAATAGAGGGAAAATACAGGACGTGAAGTAGAGGAAAATAGAAGACTTTTACAAAAAATCATCCTTATTTAATTTTTAAAATCATTTAGTCCAAATATGGTCCAAATACTATAGACAATCTAAAAAGCATCATTTGGCACATATTTTCACAGAAAGAAAGAGAGCAGATAAATGAGATACTATAATCGTGTGATTTTTGTATTTACAGCAAATAAATGATTTCATGATTTAATGAAGTCTCTCATAATTTTTAACTGAATTTAGAAAAGCTTTTCATCATGAAATAACCATAGAACTAAATTGATCAAAGCACTAAAAGATGAAGTGATCCCATAAGGTGAATGTTATTACTAATGTTATATAAATAACATGTACACTTTATTTAGTATTTGCTACACAAAAGGGATTTCTTTCTAATGTGAAATTAGTTTATTGTCTGAGATAAACTCTGTGCTGCTAATTCAGTATTGTTGACAACATCCAAGGTTTGTAATCATATATCCTACTGTTAAATGAAATCTGAAAATCTTGAAAATATATTGAAAGGCTTTGTAAAAGTTTAAGATTCATTGAAAATGTTCACAGGGTGGATGAAATGGGACAGTTTAATAAAGAAGTCAATCTGTTGTTTTTCTTGGAAAATAACACATTATTTTGCATTAATACTGACAAGAGAAATTGAAAAATTTAAAGAGGAAAACAATTTCTTTTCAAATAGCATAATTGCCAATTTATTCTTTTTTGAAGAATTTCTGTTACAAATGTCAGTGTTTCAACCCACTCAGCCTCTTTAGTATGATTGGATTTCAAGTAGTACTGATTTAGTTTCTTGCTGCCAGCAACTGATGTTCCTATTATACAACAACCTTAAAGACATATGTACAAATAGTGAGAATTTAACAGAATGTGCACAAGTTTACAACAATGCTACCCTTTGTCAACATCTCTTTTCAAATAAGAAAACAATAGAATTGAGCTGATTACTGATTTGTATTGAGTTTCACAATTACGACTTACCACTAAATTAGTTTTAAACTGTTTTTAAGATTTTTTCTGCATTCTTTTTCCAGTTGTTGTTTTTGTTACTTTTAAGGAAGAGTGGTATTGTTATTGTAACAACCATATTTGGGCTCTTCTTCTACAAATGCCTTTTAGTAAATCATACTTAATTCAACTATGATGTTGTGATCATTTATAGATAATATAAAATGTAAATTGGTATATATATTTGGTATATATTTATATAAATAATTTAAACAAACAAAAGTTTACAAAGAGCTTTGTTTGATGCTGCATAATTTTTTGGGGGGGCCTATTTTGCTACTTAATCAATAAAATAACATCAAGGAGTGAGACAGCAGATTTTTTTTAGAATCGGGTATTTTGTCATTGTTCTCTTATCTAGAAATTTTTCTTAATTTTGTTGCTGAAATATTCACTGGTTAAAGCATTGGATCTTCAGTTCCTTTCTAAATTTCTTAAAATCAGTTTCTGTTTTAGTCAAGCAAAATACTTTCTCAAAGTTAATATTTGTGGATTTAAAATTTTGAAATGTAGGATTCTGTTATGAGGATTTAATAATTTTTTTTAAACTGATATATTGATGTATTTTTTTTTTTATATTTTCTCTTATTTTAAAATAATTATTTATTAAAAAGTAATTCCTTTTTCAAACTTATTGGTTAAACAGGCTTAAAAGCCACTATATTGGTCAGCATTTAAGCAAGCTCCTGTGGAAGTTTCTTGATTGGACCTTTGGCCCAACAATGACACTTGAGTACATATTAAATTTGAACAATATTTTTCAAACAATTAACAGTTTTCATCGGAACAATGGCATTGTGTGATGGCATTTCAGGAGGATTCAATGAGTTCAGGAACTCTGTTAGATAATTCACTGCCAGCTCTTGTTCAACCTCAGTGTCAATAGAAAAGTACTTCATGCTTTCTTTTGAAATTTCTCTGAGAAGTTTCCAGTTAATGATTAATGTTTGATTCTTGGGAGCTAATATGGCCCTTTTACAAAGCCAGTTTGAATCCATGAAATGGTGTTTAATGTTTGGATAAACATAGTTAATTAAGTCTTAGATAGTTGAGACTGAAATTCTGCAACCATTTTGGAGTAAAATATCTCTATTTTGGTTCATTTTGATGGTTTCATTGCCAAGATGCAACAGCAAAGCAGCAAATATTTATGCTTCAAAATCACCTGTGATTCTAACTCTAGGTTCATTTTCAGGCTGTCTTTGAACTGTAAGAATTTCTCAGGCAAACATTGATTTCATCGGCTGGAGTTCCTCTTGCAATGACTGATAATGTTTTTCTAAAATCACCAGAGGGTAGCACAGTGATACTTCCCATGATTTATGAATTCTGTCTAATGTCTTTGAGTGTTTCATCCAGGGCCTCAAATGCTTGCTTCTGTGCCATGGTACATTCGTCCCAGGCAATGAAGCTTTTAGCTCTAGTAGTTTAGCCAAGTTTGTCCATCTTTTTATATTTCAAATAGGGGTCTCATTCTAGTTCAAATCCAATGGAACTTTGAAGGTGCTGTGTGTCTATACCCTCAGGCAAGAGAGTAAAATCAATTCCAGATGATACTACTGCTAGGATTACATTTCTTTGGAATCTGCATATAAAAGAAGGTTAATTACAAAAGTTTTACCAGTACCTCCAGGTACATCCAAGAAGGAAATCTCTCCATTGTTGTTGCTGATATCATCAAGGACCTTCTGATACAGTTGCTTTTGGTCTTGGTTCAACAGGGGCTCAATGTTTTGAACACATTGCCACAGTTCTTCCATGTTGTATCTTGTTTCTCTCAATTTCTTTGTTTCTCTATTTGGATTTGGCAGACCAAAATTGCTGAGATCCCTTTGAGCCAAGTTCATCAGTTTGTCTTCAATTTCCCATAGAGCTAAATTTGCAATCTGAGGATTCATTTTCACTCCTGCATGAGAATATCTCATTTGAAAAAGATGAGATATTTAAAAGTTAGAGAATTTTGTCCCTTTAATTGAAAAAGTGTGACACACATACATTTCTGCATTTATTATATATTGATATTTTTTTTTTTTTTATCATTTCACCCCAAGCAAGGCAATAATGCCACTAAGATGCAAGGTGTTACTGGGAGTGAAAGAGAATGAGAAGACTGTAGTGAGGAAAAAAGACAATAAAAGAATAGGATTCAGGAAGACCGAGAAAAAAAATTCTTTGTACGAAGTTGCTGATTGACTTTGTATTTAAATTTCTGAAAATTGTTGGTGGCAGAGAAGCAAGAAACTTCCACAGGTAAGAAGTGTGTAAAAAGAAACTATTAGTATAGAATTTAGTTACATCTAGCTAGTTCAGCAGTAAGACAGTGAAGCCTAGTTGTCAATCTAGTAGTACACTTAAATTTATGCCGTTGAGGAACAAAGGAGAAAAGCTTATCAGAATAATTGCCATGAAAATATTTATAGAGAAGCCATGTCACAGTGGTGGAAAATGACAAGTTGAGATGCCAGAACTGGACTGATTACATTTCAGGCCCTTCTTTGAATTTTGTCAAGAATCTCAAGATATATAACAGGAGCACCAAACCTGATATGATAGCAATATTCAATACTTGTTAAGAATGGTTAATTTATAAATGTGAAAGATGGATTCTAGACAGAAAAATTGTCTGTCATGACACAATGAACCAACTTTCCTAGTGGCAGATCTAGCAATCAATTCAATGTAATCACTCTACTTCATGTCATGAGCCCAAGAATGTGCAAAGAATTGCTCTCCTGGAGGTTAGCATCAGCCATGCTGATGGCAGGCAGAAAAGTTTCTCTATGGTGATTAAATGGAAGCAGTTTTCTTTTGGTGGCGTTAAAATTACAAACCATTCCTTGTCCAAGTTTAGCCATTGATTAGAGGTAATTTTCAAGAACAGCTGCTGTTTTTAATTTGTCAGACCTACTGGACTTGCTACTAAGATAGGATAAATATTTGTGTCATTAGCATAAATACCTAGTTCAAAATTAAAAGTTCATGGGAAGGTCATTGATGAAGGTAAGAAACAGCATAAGTCTGAAGATAGAACCTGAAAACACTTGCATTAATGTAAAATGACCTAGAAATGTGTCCATTCAAAACAACCTTCATTACATGATTTGTTAAGAATGATTGGATTAAGCCAAATATTTATCCAGAGACACCATTGAGCTAGTAGAGAAGGCCAGCATGCCAAACCCATTGAATGCCTTTGAATTATCTAAAGCTACAGCTTAAACCTCATCATTCTTATCTAAAACCTAATAGACAAATTCAGTGATAACCATTAACACATCGGCTGTAGATCTAGAAAAAAAAGCCATGTTGTTTATCTGAAAGAAGGCAGTGTGAAGTGAGACATTTAACTAATTTAGTATTGATTAGATCCTTTAGTACTTTGCCAATAAGAGAAAAGACTAATAGGGTGATAATTTGAGTGGTCTGATTGTTCACCAGAGTTCTTAAAGGTAAGAAACTACAGAGGAGGATTTCCAACAATCTGGGTTGCAAGAAGCAGCAAGGCATTTATTGTAGAGTTTGGAGAGAACAGGTGCCAGTTCAAGCACATTTCCTTAGGACAATTGCAGGGATACTGTCAACTCTACAAGTCTTGTGGAGATCTAGTTTAGAGATGACAAGCAGTATAACCTGTCTTCAACCGTGACTTTTATTACTGGGAATTTTTGCCGTTAAATTGGAGCAGGTTAAGTTTAAATTCAGCCCACCTGAAAAGCAATATTAGTAACAACAATTGGGTGCAACTGAGGCACATCCCCAAATGAGGTGGATTTAACAATTTGGATGAGGGTAACCCTGAAAAGAACCATTTTTGTGTTCTCAATCTTGTTTCAGCCTCACACACAGCAGCAACCATTGAGTCCTTTGATCATTATTTTTAGCTTTGTGTGCAGAAGCGTTCAAGTATACTCTTCTGGAAAGCCAATGGCTACATTGACCTTCCGACTTAGTGGCTCTGATTAAAGCATTCCGAGAGGCATTTTGAGACAGGCAAACTGAACGTTCTAAAGACAATTCGTTATCTCTTATTTGCATGGCAGACCTGGCAGCAGTGGTTTTGCAACCTAGTCAAGTTATTTTCATTGGTGGCATGTCTTAGGAAAGTTTGAATTTTCAAATGGAATGAGTGGGCAAATAACATAAGAGAACGCTGTAAAGCTACAGGGATCACTAAGCTCGAATAACTTTAGGTAAGGTTGGAAAAAAAAATGTTGAGTAATAAAAAAAAAAAGCAAACTTATTACTACGGTGAATGCAATGCAAAAACTGGTAGGACAATAAAAAAAATTAAATTGGGAATGGCTGCAAACAACAATGAAAGCAACACCTTCAAACTGTAGTTGTAGGCTTTATGTAATGGAAAAGGTAACCCCACTTGAGAGAGATTGAACGGTTGGCCAAGAGAAGTGGAATGTCTAAGCAGGGCTGGACGTACAGAAGTGGAATTGTGGAATTAAGTGGTAGAAATGAGCTGAGGACTGTAGACAATTAGTACAACATGGTGACATTTGATTGGATGTGTAAAGGGTCTTCATGCAGCCAATGGGCAACTCGAACAGGTGTCGTGTTCTGCAGGTCATGAGTATAGACATGCATCAGTGTGTGATGCTGCATGTTGCAGAGCCATACATACACGTGTTGCTGCATGCACTAATTATCAAGGTCAGCAGCAACCGATGGGCAACTTGTGGAGGTGTGAATCACACCCACACAGCATGAGTTAGGATTGGAAGGTTAAGTGTGAAAACATAAATTAAATCTTGCATTTGATTTTTGCAGAAAGTGTAAAAAAAATCAGTTTTTTTTTCGATTTTTCCACCTTCAAGCTTGTAATTTTTTCAGGCAATTTGGACTCAAAACTAGTACTGAAGAATTAGCTATCAAACGAAAAGAATTTCATTGAAATTGGATGAAAACTGTGGAAATGCATAAACAACATCCAATCACACACACACACACATATTTATTTTTATTAAAGTTTTTATGAAAGATATATATCCAAGAACAGATAGTAAATAGTAAAACGTTGCTGAATAATTCAAAAATATGCTCTTAAGTAGGCGCCCAAGGGGGTTGTCAGTAATGTTATTTGACTTGGTTCATCAGGGAGTTTCGGGTCTTTCAACATCATACTCTCCATCACCAAATCGACCCAATCAGGAGAGATCAATCCCTGATTCCCCCTCTCAATCAAACGCTAACAGTTATTCTGGCTTTTTAATGAATTAGACGAAGAAAGATCACATTTTCTGCACACCTGATTGGATGTTTGTGACAACCAATTCACTGTGGGAACTATCTTTTAAATGGTCCATGGTGGGGACTGGCTTGTTTTCTTCTTTTTTTTTTTTTTTCCCAAGTGGATAGCAGTTTCAATAGATAACCGAGGAGGTAATCTTAATGTTCCTAAATTTAACCCTTTTTCCTAAGTATTGTATAGTGTCTTACTCTAAATATTTGCTGTTTTTATTTTATTTGTGTTTTTTTTTTTTTTTTTTTTTGAGGTGGGGAAACTTAAACTATAATATCACATTTTATTCTTTTTAGCCTGATTCTTAACATTATTACAGGTCAGTTAACTTTAAATGGATGTATTCACAAAATGAAAATAATTGTCTATAAACATGCCATATATTTTGTCTATAAACACAAAGAATAAAATAATAAAATAAAATAAAAAATAATAGAAAAAAATGAAAAATTTTGATTTTAACACCTGAGCGCTAAATATCCCTTAAAATTTTCCAAATTCATCATAATTCTGTGCAAATGTACATGCTGAACTTGAATTAACAATTAAATTGTGAAGAAACTATACCGTTTTGGATTTATTGACAAGAAAAAATCGGACTTCTTTCGTCCCCCATTACTGCCATCATGAATACTGATTTGGTGCGGGATACTTCCGATGGCCTTTGGCCTATTTACTTCTTTTACAGACTTTTGTTGCAGAAAATCACTACACACTCCTGTAAAGAAATGTAATTTTTTTTTTTTTTTTTTTAGGGTTAGGGGTTGTGTTTGGCTTCTTTCTGTCTAAGAAAGGGGAGAAATTAAAAAAAAAAATATTTAGCGCTCAGATGTTAAAACCAAAATTTACCAAAAAAATTGCATAAACACCATAATATTCCTCAAAATTGATTTAAAACTATTTACAAATTTGAAGTCAGTTAAATACAATAAACTACGAAATACTCTTAAAATTAAATTAAACTAGGAAAGAAGTGTGATCTGCTATAAAATACATTCTTATATCCTTTAAAATAAAATAACATTAAGTAATAATGAAGCTTCATATTATATGTAATATATATATATATATGGCTTAAACCAATGACAATTAAACTGATAAAATAAAGTAAAAATAATATACAAATGATATATAGTGATGATCGAAAGAAAAAAACTCTATAAATACACTATATATGTGTTATGATTCCAATTAAAATATACAAAATGCGAACTATTTCTGTAAAAATAAAATTAAAAAATAAAAAAAAATTGAGAATAGAAGACAAAAAGCATTACGAGATGTGTTGCGCTGAAACCGCTAAAAGGTAAATAGTAACATAAAATTACCACATATAAATTGGGTTTAACATAAAAATACATATTTACAAATAACACAATTTACAAACTGACATGATATATTCGTTGACTGTACCTGTACAATTCAAGTCGTGTATTTAGACATAAAAAGGTGATGTTTATTGCCATGTTACAATTATATTAATAATTATTATTTACAGATTTACCTGACTTGATAATTTTAACTATTTTGTTACATTGAAATCCAAGAGCTATCACGTTTAATCCATAACAATTTTGCTGTCCTTTCTGCTGTATTAGTTATGGTCCAAATCACCTTTCTTTTGTTAGCACCTACTAAGCCAATATCAGTTAGAGCTTTGCATAGGGACCTTGCCGCAAAACCCCTTACACTCATCTCAATTGGCAAACAGCTTGATTTCCATCCATTGTTTTTACAACTCGTTATTAATTCATCATATTTTAGCATCTTCCATTTGTGGGCTTCCACTGCATGCTCTTCCCAAGGCACTGTCAGTTCCCACATTATTACTTTCTTAATATTGTTTGAGAAGAATACTATATCTGGGTGTAATGATGTTTGCACGATGTGGTCAGGGAATTTTAGTCTTGTTCCTAAGTCGACCCTTAATTCCCAGTCTGTTGCCAATGACAGAGTATTTGCTATGTTCTTGTCCCTTTTTTTTAGGTTTCTCACCAACTCTATAAAACTCTATATCTCTTTTATCTAGGTTTAAAGTATTAGTGCTGATGGCCATATTAACTATCTTTGCTGGATCCTTTAAGATTTCATCATGCCTCTATCTATACTGGCCTTCCATTGGTGCTGTTTTACAGCTACTTAGAATATGCTTTAGAGTTCCTTGACATGAGCACAATTGGCATAAGGGCGATTCTGTTTTATACCATAAGTGGAGGTTAGTAGGACTGGGAAGGGTGTTGTATACAGTCTGAATTAGGAACTTTATATTGATATCATTACGCCATATATCTAACACTTTCGCCCCAGCCCCTCAATCTCTGATGTCTTACTCTCTGGGTTGAGGTGTCTACTCGGTCCTAACCGAACTTAAGGGAGTGGCCATAGGTCCTCTGAGCATCTGTAGATTATTCGACCGGTCCACTGGTTTAATCCTGCTTCCTACCCATGTTGTTTGGTTTTATCCAGAAAGTAGAAGTGATGTTCATCCACTCACGGTTGACTGAAGATGTAGACACGGATGGAGAGTCTGCGCTAAGAAATTTAGAATGCAGCAAAAAAAAAAAATTAATATCTGCAGAAAGCTGGACAAACAACTATTCAATGATTGAATTGTTAATGTCTTTTATATAGCAGAAAAGAATAGTATAGAAAAGAAACGGGTTACAGAAAAGAAAAGTAATTGACATAAAAACGCATACACTGGATTCTGGACAGAGAGAGAGTGTGTTATGATTAACTTGTTAAATCGTCTCGGAATGATATACGACTCTTGTGATGGGGGAATAAGATTTCTGTGTGCGACTTAAAGTTTATAGTGGCATTCCTCCTTAGCAGTAGTAACAGTAGTAGTAATATTTGTGGTAGCAGAATCTGCGGTACTTATATCAACAGTACATGTTAGTGGATGCTTCGTTCTAATCTCTGCCATCACGTTCTCTCCTTCTTGAGTCTCCAACTCGATTCTCCACTGTCTCTAGCCCAACTCTTGTCCAGGCTAATTCTCTTCCGTCTCTCTCTTCTATCTGCACACTCCCCCATCTGTCTCTTTTTCAGCATAACTACGTGTTTATATAGAAAAATCCAGCTGGTTACAACTGAACTATGTCCCTACTACTTCACACGTGATTATCACGGGGTTATTGCTGTTTCAACCAAAATCAGGTGAATTCTAAAGGTCCTCCTTGCTTACTCAGCTCTATTCCAAGTTTTAATCAATAAAAATTATTTCATCCATTTCCATTGTCTTCTGATGACCCAGATTCGATGGGTACAGCTTCTCCCCTAAATCAGGTTTTCACCATCAGTAAACAAAAATGCTCTGATCTAATTTCGCTGTTCGAATCCACTCCAATTTCACTAAAAAAAATATACATGTGTGTGTGTTTCCCAGATTCTCTCTGTCACATATCAGACCATTTGATTTTCCTATAAATCATGGATCCCCAATTGGTCCACGTACCTTGTTGCCTTAGTCTTACCATCTTTGCTACCCTTTTCTCCTCTTCACCCTTATGTACTACTTCTTATATTAAAAGGTTCTTTTCTTTACCTTTAGCTCTGTCCACCTGAATGGTAGGAAAGTACCCTAAGCCCACGCATCCAGTAACCACGGCGCCTAATATAGCCTTTTCATGGAGTCTTTCTTTAGCGACACATAATTTGTTTCTTTCCTGAGTAGACTTCAATGTCTGCTCCAGCCACCTTTGGATCTTTGGATAACTGCATTATTGTTCTAATTTTGGTTCTTTAAATAAACAATGGCCATAAGATTTTGGGAAGAATGGCATGCTGATAAATCCAAGCTTTAAATCAGCCTGGCAAGCCGGACTTATCAACTCTCTTTAACCAAGTCTCTAGTTTGTCTTTTGTTTCTTGAATTGCTGTTGCATCTTTTAGAGAGTGATCTATACATTTTCCGAGGCCTTTTACAGGCTTTTCCTTAATTGTTGGTATGTTCCTACCGGAAAGTCTGAATCGCTCCTTATCCTATATTTTACCTTTCCTTAAAACGAGTGACCTTAATTTCACAGGGTTGAAGCTCATTCGGGCCCATGTATCCATCTCACATCAATAATAGATGTAGTGATTATCGTCATATCATCCATATAGGCTCTTATAGGAGGTTGCCTTAGTCCTGATCTAGTGACCGGTCCTTTACATTCTGTTTCTGCAGCTTTGATTAACATGTTCATGGCTAAACAGAAAAGGGTTGCTGAGATTGAACATCCCGTTATGATGCCCTTCTCCAATTTATACCATGCCAATGCAGTATTTGCTGATAATGTTCTCATTTGGAAATTATTATAGTAATCAGAAATTAATTTGATTATTTTACTAGGTACATAATGACGATGGAGAGCTTCTTCCACTAGTTTTATGTGGTATTGATCCATAGGTGTTTTTAAGATCTAACCACATGATTGCTATATCGCCCCTATTTGCCTTTGCTTCTTTTAACAGCTGCGATATGACCCATATATGCTCCATACATCCCGGTATTCCTGGTACTCCACCTTTTTGTGCAGAGGTATCTATGTACTCATTTTTAAGAAGGAAGTCTGCCAAGCATCAGTTTAAGATGCTGAAAAATATTTTGCTCTCAGTGTTCAACAGGGAGATGCATCTGAATTGGTCTATCCTTCTGGCTCCCTCCTCTTTAGGGATCCAAATACCTTCAGAGTGCCTCCATTGTCCTGTTATTTTCCCTGTCCTCCAAATAACTTTCAATAACTTCCATAACATCTGACAAAATTTTGGACAGTGTTTGTAAACTATGTAAGCCACTCCATTTGGACCTGGTCTGGAGGCTGTTCTGGCTGCTTTAATGACTGCGTTAATTTCCATCCAAGTTGGTTCTTTCAAGTCAAAAGACATTGATGGTTAGGTTTTATCAGGGACATATTTTCTACAAGTTCTAGTTGTCTATTTGGATCACTCAGTTTCTTGTAGAAATGCATTAATTTCACTAGGGATACTCTCCAAATGACCACTTCAATTTTCCCCTAACATAAAATTGAACAGATTTGAGAGAAATGGCATCCGTTTTTTCGCTCTTTCTTTCCTCCTTCATCTATGCCATTCTGCTCTACATAAAGACTTTATTTTTAAATGAATTAGATCTCTGAGCTCCCATAAGGGTTGTCTTTCTTCGGGTTTTGCGATTTTATATTGTTTCCGAAGAGATTTTAGCTCTGACCTAAATTGTTTAATTTTTAATTCCCTCCTATTTTCTTTGCTAATACCTTTGTTTTCCTTCCGCTCCTCATACCCAAATTTTCCTGCTGCATAACTTGTGATGATTTTGGACATTGTCGTTAGTCGTTTATCCACCGAACCTCTTGATGTTGCTTCAAGGATCTTGCTGATGTCACCTTGAATTTGTGCCAGGCAAGTTTGTCACTGGCTGGGGGCCATTTTATCTTCCTTCGAAATGGAGTATCAGGCTCTGTTTGAACCTCTGCTTGGTTTTACTGCACCTGACACTTTACTTTTGCCTGATGGATTTTTAGGCCACGCATATTTTTGCACACCTTTCTACATGGGCATGTTAGTCTTGTTGTCTGTAGATCCATAGCTTGGTTCGTTTCCGTTTCATCCATCCTAATGGGAATCCCCTGGGGTATTTATTCGCATGAGTTTCTGTAGTGTTTCCTGAATTGCGAAAATCAGGTTGCTAGCCCAGAAATACACTGAGTTATAATGGACTGGAAGTTGTGGGGAGCCATTGTTGCCAACAATGTGGATACACAAACACACATACATAGACACATGTACATATACACACATATTTTGAGAATTATAAATATAGATAGCAGAAACCATGAAGGGATTTATGTGCATATAACTCAATAGAGATCTCATTTTAGAACGAGAATCAGGCAAAGATACTATTCCTGATGAGTAGAGAGTTGAGTTGAAAGAGAATTTCTAAGCAAATTATTCTGCTTCATCTGCAGTAGATAATAGTACCTCAAACTGACTGAAGAGAAGAGGGATTGAGGATTTGCTCTTTTTCAGTACTCTCTTATAGAGCTTCCAGTAATCTCTAAAACAGGCATGAGCAACCTTTATTGAGCAGTGGGCCATATCTTCTATGGCTCATCACAACTGCTTGAACTACTAAAAAGATTCAATGTAATTTTTCATAGTAGGTACTTCAGTTATTTTCACTACAGAAGACAAATCCATAGGAATGAAAATTTTTATTTTCTTTGGGGAAAAAATTTTCTATAATTAAAAAAATTGAAGTCTTGGTATAATGTTATCACTGATGATGACAGTGTGATTAACACATGTCACTGTGTGTGATTTATTTCTAATTTATTCATTTGAAAATAAAAAAAGGATATTTCTTCTACAGAGAAACAAATTCTTTTGAATGTTTCATATTTCAAAAGCAAAATATGTTTACAGGTATGATCTTTCTTAGTGAAAATCACCAATAGCCTAAAATGATAACTTTACTTTCACCAAAAGTTTACAAAATTTAAGAAACCTTGTATCTTAGTCATTGCCTATGTATGTGAAAGTTAAGTGAACAACTGAAAAGGAAACAAAACAAAATTTTAAGGAATGTTATTTTCCTTATGAAATTATGCATGCCATCCAGAAAGACCAAAGGTGCTGCATGCCGGCTGCAGTTTGCCCATGATTGCTCTAGAACAAAACTTGTGAGAAGCTATATGCTGTCTTATTCTATCAATGAATAGTGACTTTGCCTCATTGAGGACACTTGTATACTCATTATGAGGAGGTACAAAGTGGCATCTGTTTTGATCAGTAGTGTCACATTGGTATAGCTGGAAGAAGTGATTCTTCTGGGCTATAGCAACTGAATAGGCAGGAGTGAACCAAGAGGAAGTTTGCAGTTTTACATGGTATTTCTGTGCTGGCACAAAAGCTTCAATACTGGCTTTCACCTATGAAGAGACCTCAGTGGCACAATTTTTAAAGATTAAAAATATCATATTCCATGGGGTGTCATGAAGAAAATTGTGAAATGTATGATTGTATCATAGTGTCAACTATTTTGTTGAACATGAAATCTAATGGCCATATCTAATTTCTTTTGGTGATTTGAATTTTCTTCTTTTCAAATTGATAATTATTTCTGTTATTCAATCATGAACCATATCAATATTTTAACTGTTTATGTATCTTTCATATTTGTTATATATAGTATCTCCAAGTATTGTGGATGCAAATCAATTTTAACTTGTCATATTTTGAAAAAAAACAAAAATAAACAAAAATTTAAGTAACCTCCATACTGTAGAATACAAAGTAAATTTCCATGACTTATATCAGGGTAAAAATAACATCTTTGAAACCCAGAAATAAGGTAGTTAATACTATCAACTGCTGACTATGACTGCTGGTTATGATCTGATTTCAATCTGACATCATTGATAATAAATATAGCAGCAATGTCCTGTTATTTTTTATGAGGAAGCAGTTTTGGAAGCTTTTCTTCATCTTATATTCTGTTAAGAAATGGATGCAGAGGTGGTTCAATTCCTGTCTTTGTTTTGAGAATTAGTTCTGTTTTACTTATCGGCATGTAGCTGAGTGGTTACAACATGAGTATTCTGACCATGAGACCTGTGTCTATTTGTCAAGGTGATGATATTTGCTTGGGGAGACAATCACAGCATGTGGCTGTGTTAGGAACTACCTGAAAACCATGGGTTAACTCAAACCTTGTGAGTGAAATTGAATATACAAAGCTGTTTGGAAGTGGCTAATGGTGGCGCTAGCATGAAATCACAAGTCAGTGTGACTGAGGGTTTGTACTTGTTTGTTTATACACTCACTCTTAGATTGGTGCAGTATGAACCACAGGTTGGTTCTATGGGTGTTTAAAAAACACAAATATGCCTAAAAAACCATCTGCAACAGTTAGTTACCAGAGCAGACTGATATAACTGAAAAAATGAGCAGCCAACTATGGAGTACTGGATGGATGAATCTATATCTGAGATCTAAGCTATATGAATGCTCATTCATGTATATATTTAAAAATTATGTTCCACAAGGATTTTACGATCGTTTTCTAATGGTTTTAAAGTATATTTAAGATTAGTTAAAAAATATTACAACTTTTTCATTTTTTAAATCTTTTCACAATAAAGAAAGGAGTTCAGAAACCTAAGACAAAATTTATGTTTGCTTGGCAAT
Organism: Acanthosepion pharaonis; assembly: GCA_903632075.3. NCBI lineage: Eukaryota > Metazoa > Mollusca > Cephalopoda > Sepiida > Sepiidae > Acanthosepion > Acanthosepion pharaonis. Next base: position 197,807 of record CAHIKZ030005431.1, on the reverse strand, counting down.
GTTATTCTCTTTTCTACTTTAAATTTAACTTTGAAAAACAGAAGTAAGAAAAAAAAGTATAACTTTTATCAAAATGGATTATTCCAAAATGGAAAAATATCTTGTTCATTTTTTAAGCACAGATAAAATTAGAATCCCATCTTCTACTTCAACCTTTAAAAAATCATATTGTAATTTTTGGTCAATTAAATTGTTATAGAACTAACAACTGGTTTCTGATAAATTTTCTTAATTTCAGTTTGATAAAATTCTTCAACCTACAATATCTATCTATATTTGTAAGATGTAATATTGTAATTATTTATACTATTTACATTGTTTGGACAGTTGTCCTCATCTTTGTTGCCATATTCATGACATTTCAGACATTGTACACTCCAGTCTTCTACAGGTGATTGGAATTTTGAACTGAACCCTTCAGTTCATCCACTGGGGTAGATTGTTCTAGTTCCACGTGCCATGCCTCTTCCAGATGTCTCTGTATCAGTTATCTCCCTTGAACTCAACTCTCCAAGTTTTTGTTTATCTCTGCTGTAGCCAGATATTGAACTCACAACTCTTTGGGTCAAGTCACCTGGCTACAGCAGAAGTGAACAAAAACTTTGAGAGTTGAGTTAAAGGGAGCTAACTGATACTGAGACATCCGGAAGAGGCACATGGAACTAGAACAGTGGACAGAATAAAGGGTTCACTTCTAAATTCCAATCAACCTACATTTACAGACTCACTTCTATACTCATAACAATGCACTGGTGATATAAAAGTTGTTTGAAATTTTTCTTTTAAATAATATTTCTTTATACATAATAGGATGTGAGATGTATGGGTATAAGTACAGATGTTATGCATTAGTTTTCTTTACATATGAGAATGTTAGAAATAATTTCCTGAAATGCAGTAGACCAGGAGGAAATATTTTATAAATCATTTAGTGTTATATGTAAGTAAGCAAATGACAACAGAAAAACTCCTTTGTGATGCATTTCATTCTGAGAAGAAACATCTTCAGATTAATAATGCTTTTATCAGTTGAGTCAGTAACAACAGGTACATTTTTTCATAAAAAATGCTAAAATTATATTCAATGTTAAATCTAAATTTTAACATCTGGCATAAGTAGATATTTAACTTAGCTGATCTCATTCAGCTTTTTATCATTTTTGGGTTTACCTTTATTTTCATTTCATATATCAGTAGTGGCTAATGTAAGAGATATGTGGTATGATCTTAAAAATAAATTTGCTGCAGAAGATTGCCAAATCAGTGCACTTTTCACCTTGATAAATTTCTATGCATTTTCTAATTCAACATTATGGTCAGATCTCTTGGCTAATAATAAATTGAGTGTGATGAATAATCAATGCATTGAATATCTCCATGTCTTTTATGTTTTTGATATTGTATTTCTCCCCATCACCTGGTTCCCTCTACACACACGCACACACGCAACACAGCACTATATAAGACTGACACCATTAATGAAACCATTATTAGTCTGAAGAAGTTCCTTCTAGGAACAGAATGTGTGACAAAGGAGTTTTCCATTTTGTCATTTGCTTACCTTCTATTAATGTGTTATATAGTTTTGTATATAATATTTTATGTAGTCAAACTCGCACACATATGTATTTTTTTATGTATGTGCAATAGATGTAAATATATATATATATATATATATATATATATATATATATATATATATATATATATATATTCTTTAGCAGTAGGAGAGTGTTACTCAGTACTTGTTAGCTACTGAAAACACATTTTACAGCTCACTCAACTGTAAAATTGTGTTTTTTATTAAGTTGTAAAAAGAAGTCATATTTTCAAGGGATTCAACATCTGAAGAAAACTAAAAATGTTGTTGATTGAATTTTTTTATTTTTTTTAAAATCAGAGATAAACATTATTAACAAAATTTATAATAGAAAAATTTTGCTTCTATCAAGATGTTTTCACTTTCTTGATTGAATCAATGTCATTTCAATTGAGAATATTCTAAATTAAACAAACATTTTTTAAGAAAGTGCTTATGAAGAAAATCAATACATATTTTTTTTTAAAGATGAAGTTAAATAAATAGCTTTTGCCATGCAGATGTTTTTGTTTGTTTGTTTTTTATAGGTGTCTGGTTATATAACAGCTCTTAAGACAGTGAAAACTTGAAAACAATTTGTGTGAAAATCTTGAAGCATAAAATAAATAACTTTTGTTCAAATAAAATTTTCCACAAGTTTGCTACTTTAATGTGGGTGTATCTTTTGTAAGAGTTTTAATTCATCAGGTGATATTTAAAAAATAAAAAAGAATTTTTCTCCACCAAAAATATTATCCCATACTTATTGTGTCACTACATTTTTCCATAAGTTAAATTTCAGATACCTTAAATTTTCTTTTCCTGGAAAATGCTTTTAGCAATTTTTCTAAATAACAAAAATTTACTTTTTAAGTTATTTTAATCAAATCATATTGAAAAATCAATCTCTGTTCATCTCACACAAAATTCAATAAAAGCATTCTATGTTTACTTTATTTGCTGAGAAGAATTTAATAAATGAAATCCCCTTTTGAACACACAAACTGCATTAGAAAGATTCATTGCTTAATGCATTAAGTTTTATAAAACCCAACTAAATTGAAAATTACTAATTTTGAAGAACTAATAACATTACAGTAGAAATATACTAAAAGAGGTATATAGTCTTCTTTCTAACACACATAGTCAAAATTGGTTTTGAAATTCACATGACATTCCATTTTTAGATTGGAATAATTCAAATCTTTTATCAATATACTAGCAGCGTTGCCCGTGCTTGATTCAAAAATCGTACGACTCATATGCTATCACTTGACTTAAAATATTTTTGCCTTTCCTTGCCTTTAAAGGAGTGCCCTTTGCCGTGCTGATGTTGCTACATGCCTTACTTCTTGCCTATCACACTGCAAATTTTTTCTAAGCTCTATACTAAACATTAAATCTGTTACAAAAAAAGAACTAAACAAAATGAACACAAAATGATCAGCTTTAAAAAAGGACTCGTAACTGGAAAAACCGAATGAAAAAAGAATGTTAACAACAAATACTTTTTCACATCCAACCCAGTTCTGTGGAATCAGAATCAACGTTGAGTTTAAGCAAGCGAATGAGACAGTTGGAATAAAGTGCCATGCAGATTTAAATTTTTCCCACTTGTGACGAATGCAGCTAGCAGAATTTTTTTTGCATACTAGCATGCTAGTTAACATTCGTGTCAGTCAGCTATTGGCTCTCACCCTGGCCAGTAGAAAATGGCTGCAAACTACATGAAAACTGCCATAGAAGCATGAAAAAATCAACTATTTCCACTATTGATGGGAGTTGGGAAATGCAAAGTCAGTCTTGGCCTTCCTGCTAACTTGAAGCATGTGCATGTAAATTTTGGTGCAAATCCATCAAAAATTGCGGCTGTGCATTCGTTACACATACACACACACACACACACACACACACACACATCCTGCCTTTTATAGATAGAGATCGATTCCTTGAAGGTTTCAACTGACCACCTAATTTTTTATCTTCTTAAGTAATCATTATCTTGTCCCCTAAAGATATTTTTATTGATTGTGACATGACTTGACCTCAAAATTTATATGAATATAAAAATTTCTTTCTTGCCACTTACACACCCTACAGCTTGGCTAATATTAGATATAATTAAAATATGTCTAGATGAACACATATTGACGAACCTATATATATATATATATATATATATATATATATATATATATATATATATACTGACATGTTGACTCTTGTAAATTATTTAGCTACTCAGTGGTCTACCAATTAATGATGGATTAATTAGTGCTGTGTCCAAATTAACAGTAGTTGTTTTATTATAATTAGTTAGGGAAGTATTATGACATTAAGAGCTTTCCATTCAACAAAGTGGCATTATTTCTTGAGACAATTGCAAATATCTGTTCCCAGAACAATATGTCAACTTTATAAATAGTTCCATTCTTTGTTGTGTCAAAATGTGAAAACTTAAAACAAGACTTTCGCTCTGGATGATTAAGAACACTGATTTATATAAACTATATGCAGTCTTCATATTGCAAATTTGTTCTATCAAGATACTAACTTAACAACCAATATATTTGTATTGTTTAATATAGTCTCTAACTTTTGACTGAGTAATCCTACTTCCACTTTCAACACCAGATTTTCATAAATAAAACAAAAAGTTATGGATTGAAAGCAGTAATAATGAAAGGTGTATAAAGTAATCTGGCCCTTTTTAAGTATGAAATATGAAGGACATACACTCACTGAGAGAAAAATAAAATTATGAAGAACAATGCTATTTTTGATATATGTACAGTATGTGCCTGCTAGGATATTATCAGATGTTATATACCAACTTAAAATATCTGTTGTGGAGTAAATGTACCCTCCAGTGACTATATGAACTAGTCCATAACTATAAATAAAGAGCTCCAGGTCAGGAGAAAGAAGCCAATTGGAGTTAGTCTTCAGACTAATTTATACAGGTGTCATGGCAAGTAGCCGAAGCATTACTTATATTATAAGCACATTGTAACTGACAACAAGGGATTCAAAATTTGGGTGATTTATAATCGTTGTGATGATGATTTGGAACTCTTATGACTTATAACAGTAATGAGGATTCAGGAACTCAGATGAGTTGTAACTGGAGTTACAAGCATTTTGGAAATTCATACTGAGTGAACAAATACGGAAAAAATATACTTGTTGCTTTGGGAACAAGGATACAGGTGACAACCAGAATTTTAACCATGTTGCTATAAAAAAAAAACATTTTTTTTCTTGGGTGTAGGACAAAAAACATTCTTGCGAATATGGAGCAAATTTTGGCTTTGATAGTGGAAATCCAACAACAACAGAAACTACAGTTGCTAGAACTACAAAAACAGTAACAGGGGTTGTTGGATATAATTCTGAAGAAAACAAAAGATTTTTCAACGTCTCTTATGCCAGGTGCTGTCCAAAAGACCATATCAGAATTAGCATATAATCCTGATGAGGTACTGACTTTTTCTGCATATTTTCATAGATATGAACAAATATATAGTCAGGAATGCAGCAGCTGGAAAGATGAAAGAAGAATGAGATTGTTGTTGAGGAAAATACCTTTGATAGAGTATGAAAAATACTGCATCTACATATTATTGAAAAAAAACAGGTGAAATTGGGTTTGGAGACACAGTACACATTCTGATGAAAATCTTTAGTAACAAGAGTTCTCTGTTTAATGCTCGTTGGAGGTGCATGAATCTAACCAAAAAAAAAAGACAAAGTTTTTGTCATGTATTATGGTATTATCAACAAAGAATGTGAAAAGTTTAGAATAAAGGAAATTACTCCAGATATGTTCAAAGGGTTAATTTTTGTTCAAGCTTTAATCTAAAAAAGATGCTGAAATACAAGTGAAAATTTTACTACTAGAAATAGTAGATGATTGCCAGACAATTCTAAGTCTGAAACACAACACTGAAGAAATTCAGAAAAAAAGGATATGCATTGATACAAGCAATGTATAAAAAGGAGAATAAATCCTTGTTTTAGATGTGGTAAATTTCATGGAAAAGACTGTTCATTTAAAAAATGTAGAATGTTACAAGTGTGGTAAACAAATATATATAAAGTCACACTGCAAAACCAAACTGAGAAAAAATTTCAGAAGAAATTTGTACACAACATTGAGACAGAAAAAATGATCACAGACTACAAAAGGAAATTTGTGAATGTGAAAATAATGTAGGTATGAAAATGCTACTGGACACTGGTAGTGATATTTCTATAATCAGTGAAACCACATGGAAGGAAATAGGAAAGCCTTTATTAAAAAGGACATCCAAAGTTGCGATTTCATTTCTATCTGGTGAGAAATTTTTTTTTCTTTTTTTGAGAAATGACTTGAAATGTCTCATTCTGTAATAAACATCTAAAGTTATGTATTAAAAAATGCTACCAATTTATTCAGTACTGACTGGATGGAACTATTTGAACTTTGGGATTTGCGGATAAATGTTTATTGTAAAAACATAAGTGGACAAGTAACCTGGTCATTGCAGCACTAAAAAGCAAAATAGAAATAACATTTTGTGCAACATAGTATGAGAGTTACCAGTTACCCCAGAAGAAGCAGTGGAAAATGATGTCTTTATTGCAAAAATAAAAAAGCAATTAAAAGAAAGTAACAAAGAATGAAATCCAGACTTAAATGCTTACTCGCTATGCAATGAGGTAATAATGTTTGGGCAAAGGGTTGTGACACTTAGTATGTTACAGAAGCGAATATTCAAGGATTTTCATAGTGGACATCCTGGTATTTCAAGAATGAAATCTCTGATGAGAAGTTTTGTATATTGGGCCAGAATGAACCAAGATATTGAAAAAATAGTGAAAGCTTGCAGAGGTTGTGCTCTAGCAGCAAAACTACCTTTTCACAAAGATAGAACCTTGGCCAAAGACAGACACGCTATAGTTAAAACTGCATATAGATTTTGCAGGTCCTATCAATGGATCATATCTTGTGGTGGTTGATAGTTTCACTAAATGGCTGGAAATTTATAAGTTCAAAAATCCAACATCCTCAGTGACAGTGAATTTCTTGCTTGAACTGTTTGCGAGGTATGGCATAACAGATAATATAGTTTCTGATAATGGAATGGAATTCACTGGTAAAGAATTCAGACTTTTATAAGATGTTCTCCATTAAACATATTACGACCCTGCTGTATCATCTAAGGTCTAACAGACAAGTGGAATGGTTTATGGGAATATTCGAAAGAGTGTTGAAGAAAGCAAGTCTTGAGAAAATAAATGAGGAAGCACTTCAAAATTTTCTGAGTTTACCATGTAACACCTAATTCCAATACACCATCAGGTATGCCACCAGGGGAATTAATGTTTGCTAGAAAAAATAAAATTGGTGTTCAACAAGTTATTACCAAGTCGAAAAACATGAATGGATAACAAAAACGACACCAAAAGTTTCAAAGTCAGTTCTTTAGAGCATATAAGAATGACAAAGAAACATGGAAAGACAGCATAATATCAGCAAGAATCGAGAAATTGATTTACATGGTGAAAGGGAAAAAATTTGAACATAAAAGGCACCATAATCAGCTGAAAAAAGTTTCACTGATAAAAGAACTGCTAAAAATCCTATATAATGTTTTTGATATGCCATCACCACAAGTCATGGAACCTACAAGGACAAGTTCCAGAAAAAGGAAGCATACTGGAAGTGGATCTGAGATGAAAATTCTACAATGTCAAGTATGTTGGCGAACTCTCCAGAAAGAGGAGGGAAAGTTAGTAATACTAATAAAAAATAAAATATTCATAAAAACTATTAATCTCAAAAGGTGACTATATGAACTAGTCCGCAACTATAAATAAAGAACTCTGGGTCAGAGGAAAGAAGCTATTTGGAGTTAGTCTTTAGACTAATACAAGTGTCAAGGCAAGTAGCCGAAACATTATATAAGTGCTACGAATCGCATTATAACACTATCCTTATTAAAAATATTGATAAATGGTTTGTGTGTGTCAAATTTTACTATGCAAATAAATTGCAACATATTTTTTTTTTATTTATAAACAAATACAAAATTTACAGGTTATGGAAACATATTTAACTCAATATTTCATATATCAAAATAAATTATTATTTTGTTATTTTAAATGTTAATTTTAACATCTTGTCAATCTTTCTTCTATTGATTTTGTTAACTTTTCTACTGTTTCATCATTATTTGCATTTAGTTTTTTTTTTGTTTTTTTTTTATTGCTTCCCAAAGATCTTTGATTGAATATTGTTTTCCATTCTCATATACATCTCTTTTAATGATAGATCACAAGTTTTTTATTGGATATAAATTTAGAGTGGCTAGGAGCCATTCTATTAATTTGGTGTCTTTTGAATTTTTTTTTTTTTTTTTTGTAAGGTGGGCATTAGTCTTCTTTGTGGAATGTGAAAGAGAATTAAGTATTAAACAGAAAACTTACATTTAGTTTATCATCTGTTTTATAATTTTTTTTTAACCCTGAATGAGGTAAAGATTTTCATGAGCCATTTATTTGACATTCTGTATTGTATGAATTTATAAAGGCAATAATGAGACATAATATTTGTGCTATATGCTCAAGGTGCAGGGTTTCAAGTTATAGTTTATAGTGAAATTCTCTAGGCATTACATTGCAATTATCTACCATTTTAAAATTTCTTTTTCTAGTGTTCTATTTTATCAAGTTTGATCTGGAATTGTACAACATAAACAAAGTGTAGTTGTCAAGCCCATATTTGCACTGATACTTAGCTGATAGCTTGCCTACTACTAATTTTACACCACATACACAAAATATATGTAAATTGTGGATTTACCTGTGATAATTTTAAACATATTTTTCACCCTATATTAACTCAATATATTTCTTTGTGAAAAAAATCTTTTATTTGAACTTTGCGAGAAAATTCTTTCAGCTTAAAAGAAAACAAAGATTATTTTTTATACTCAATAATAAAATTACCGTATTTGACAGCATATCAGATGCGCAGTTGTATAAGATGCACCCCATTTTCAGCAGGGCAAATCAAGAAAAAATTTGTAATTAGTAAAATTAGTCAACCTATATATGGCATATAAGATGCAGGGGAATTTTAAGAGATAGTTTTAATAAAAAGAAGTGCACCTTATATGCTGTCAAATACAGTATTTAAATTTTTAGAGCTGTGTTTGAAGATTATTTCTTTTCTTCACATTTCACATACTTTTTCCTCTACATATTTTCATGTTCTCAGTCTAGTTATACAATAGAGTTACAGCCTTAAGTTTTAGTTTTCAAAAATATACATTCGTGTGTGTGTGTGTATGTATGTATGTATGTATATATATATATATATATATATATATATAATGAAAATTAATGACTAAGTGAGAAAAATATTTAGTAACTTGTTTCATCCTTTATGACTTCATTGGACTAAAATGATTTCCCCATTGATGTAACTACATATGCACATGAAGAAGTGGAAACAATGAAATTCTAAACTTTTAAATTTATTTATTTTTAGATGCGTTTGGGTATATAGTCTAATATCTAATAGCTAGATCATCCACATTAAATTTGCATCCAATTTCTTACAACACTTCACTTTTCTTAGCACAAAAGTGACAAAAACAAAAAAAAGTTAAATGAAATTGGTTAGACTATATACTCAAAGGCATAAAAAAAATTTAAATTGAAAAGTTTAAAATTTTAGTTTATCCTCCACTTTGTGTCCATGTTGCATCAATAAAAACATAACTTTAGTCCAATAAAGTCCTAAAGGACAAAATGTGTCAATCAAATTATTTTTCACACTTTTTCATTAATTTTCCTAACACTATTCTGGTACATAAAAATTGATTTATCATTTTCTTTCATTCACACACACACACACATATATATATATATATATATATATATATATATATATATATATATACTCCCTTTCTCTCTCTAATTGGGTATGCTTTTCATCATTTGCTGCCTTCAGTTGGTTTAATTAGGAGCAATACTTATTTGAATGAATTGTTTGGTTCTCTGAAAGAAATATCATGTATAGGCTCTTTAAATGAAAACCTACCCTTGGTATAATTACTAAGGATTAATTTCATCTGCTGCATTCAATATTATAAAGTATCCATTACTTCATTGCCCCCACATAAGGATTTGTTTCAAAAACTGAACATTCAAATATGACTAACATAACAAAATTGGTACAAATAAGTTTCAATGTTTGATTTGGATATTTCAAGTAAGTTAGAAATTTTCTACATCATACATTATGTAATATTGATTATTCTCAATATCTTGATTTATTTGCTGTCAACTTCAGCTGGTTTTCCTGATCATGAAAATTTTCAAAACATTTTTTATCACATCACTAAACATTCCTTAACTACAGCACAACATTGGGAATAAAGTTCCTGATTTTTTTCATAGTTTTTTTTTTCTCTAGTGATTAAGAAGTATATCAGTTTAGAGTAATTATTAAGTTTTTGATTTGTATTTCTTTCAATTTAATTTTTACTGGATCTTTCAAGTTTTTATTCTATGATTGTGAAGTAAGCAGCATGGATTGGAAAGAAAGAATAAGTTGCTGGTGAGATTTGAACTCCAATCTCTTAATCATTGAAAACCTGCCTGGCAGTGACAGCACTATACTGATTCTTATTATTAGTAATTTAATAGTATTTCTTTTAATTCTGTAGAACACTCAGATCATTATTTTACAAGCAGCACATGTTAAATAAATCCTATTCTTTATTCTAATCCATGCTATTTAACAATTATAGAATAATACCAACACAATATTCATTGAAAAATTGATAATAATGACAGTTTCTTTTTAAAATTTAGAAAATATTAAGTCAACATAATAGTGTGATAAAAAGTAACAACAATAAGATGAAATAAAACCAGTAATAAAATAATTGGGTTATTGGATCCTATAGCCTGTATAACAATTTTGAAACATTGATTTCTTTTCTTTTTTTTTTTCTTTTTTTTTTCTTTTTTTTTCTTTTTTTTTGTCACAAAGATATCTTTATACACATTGATCCATTAATGATTTTTTAGGTTAAAATGTGTTTAATGGCAACTTATTGACCATATTCAATTATACTGCCACAACCAATATTTAGTTATCAACAACTTTTACTTACTTTTACTACAAGTCAAGATCCTAACTAAATTACACAAGGAATATTTAATTACACCAAGATAGAAAAATTGATTATATAGAAAAACCATTTTAACTGTTTGTGTCTTTTTGAAGATGCAAATATTTTTATTGTACAAATGCTATTGTAAAATAATTAAGTTTTCTTTAATGATTTTTTGAGTTCAAATCTGATAAAGTCCTACTTACATGAAACATTTAAAATGTCCTACTTACATTAAAAACTCAAAATGTTGAAAACAAAATGTTACACTGGCCTCTAACACGAGGGAATTACACTGGTTCTCACTATATATATAGTGTCAGTAGTACCTACCGGAAGTAGCAGCGACAGTACTACACTGCCTAACTGAGTAGTACCCGTTTCCTACCTTTGTATCTGTGATGTTAAATACACTTGTTCCTTAACCCAACTTCAACTTGATTTTCTTATTTTACTATTGTGCCACGACACAACACAAAATTTGTTAGAATGGCTTTTTATTGCATGCTTTTAAAGATAATTCATTCTTTGTGATTCAGAATTATCATTCTTCCTCTTTTATATATCTCAACATGGTTCTATTATTCTTTTTATATGGATTTTGTATTATGTAAAAAATGAGTTCCGTGTTAAAGAAATGAGTAAAAAAGATAATGATTAGCTGACAGGTTTGCCAAAATGTGTTACTCTTGCAAAACATGCCAGTTATTCCACAATCTGAACCTTGATAGGTTGTTCACAAGAAAAACATATGGATCACTTCTATGAAAAAAAAATATTTAATAAAATATGTTAAAAAAAGAAAAGCAAACCTCCTACCTCAATTGACAAGGAAGTTAAAATCTTCACCATGACAGAAAAAATATATTTTCTTTTGAATTCCTCCATAAAATAAGCAAAACAATGAAAAGGAAGATAAATATTAAAAATATTAAAATTCTGATATTAAATTCTGATATTCTGCTTGTTGTTAAGACTAATATTTTCATTGTTAATGATTTTATCATATTTTAGTCCATAATTCAGGTTCCTATTATCACTAGTTCATTCTGGATGTGAATGTTAAAGATTCCTGCAAAGCAACTACAAAATATTTTCTGTTGTTAGATTGGAAACAAATATTATATATACTACTGATTTTGCTGATATTCAGGCTTGAATTTTTCATTTGCTCAATCTCTCTGTCCCTACACATTTCCTTAGCAATTCTAATTGGCATACTTCTTTACTTGATTTGTACTTTATTTTCTCCCCCAGACTCTTGTAGTGCTTTGTATCTCTGTCCTTTTGGCAATTTGGATCATGATGTTGTGTCTGTAGATATTTCTTTTCACTTGTCTATTACGCAATAACACTCTATTCACAAGACATTTTGATACCTATGCACTGATTGGGATTCATTTCATGATTTTCTTTGCACCGCTCCTTGGAGTGAAATCTTTGATCTTCCCATTGAAAATTGTGTCACCTCTCTTCAATTAGTTTGAAGTTTTCTCATCTACTGTTGATAAAGCAGAATGTTTTACTCATAAATTCTCTTCTAATTCCACTCTCGTATCATCAGGAGTATCTTTGTCTAATTCTTGACAACTACATATCTGCTCAGATACTAACCTAGAAACAAGTCTCTACTGTGTGATATACATATACCATATATACTTGTGTAACATGCAATATTTATTTTAAATACAGCTGTACTTTTTGACTACAGTAAATGGATATATAGTTTGGTCAATGGTGTGGCCAGGGCCAGCAGTACATAAGCTAATTTTATATCTTGTGTATTATGTGACCGCCTTAAAAATAGCTTCAAAATTAGGTCTTCAAAAGTTGCATTGATATGCAAGTATTATATACAGTAACTCTGTCCATGGTTTCCACAATCATATTCAAACTAGATTCTAACAAGTCTTATATCCCTACAATTCTCTTAAAGAAATGTGCTCCCGAACTGACTCTTGTTCTCTCAAAACTTTACAATAAATGCTTTGCTGCTGCTTGCTTTCTGGCTTGTTCTTTTATTGTCCTTTCTCCTCAGTAATGTTTTCTCATTTTCTTTCACTTTCTCTTGCATCTTAGTAATATTATAACCTTGCTTGGGGTGAAATGATTAAATTTATATACACTCATAGAGATGTTTTTTCAGTTGGAATAAGTTTGAAATTATAGATAGGAAAATTCAGTGGGAAGTGCATCAAGTTGTAAGAAGTTTACACGAATCTGATACAAGTCAGACTTACAGAGTTTGACATAATGTTGAACTTTGTTCAATAAAGAAAGAAAAAAGATAATACAGAACCCATCTCTCTCCTTTAACACCTGACAAAGGCCAAAAACTGAAGTCATCAAATTATGATAACAAAACTAACAAGGATGAGAATATTCATTTGAACAATTCATGAAATAAAAGATCAGGGTGTTTTTCTGACTGAATTGTAAATCTGTGCTTAACTTAATACTGTTCAGTTTGTGCTATGCAAGGTCACTTTGTGATATACAAAGAATGTAGACAATAAAATCCTTTCCAAGCTGTATTTTTCACATTCAATGCATTGAACTAAGAGAATTCATTCACCTTGAAGACAAAACAAAAAAATGATTTTTCTAAAGGAAATTGGATGCTGTGGAATTGTGAAAAGCAGCTTAATCTTTGCCTCTAGAAGAAATCAGCTTGAATAAAAAGAATCTATCCATTAGCCCAAATCCTCTTATTGTTTTGTTTATGAAACAAACACAAAGAATTCTTAGATTTTCTATTTTCAGTTCTGCTCCTATTTTATTAGAAATTCTTTTGTAATTCTATTGCCTGATTGTTTCAATTTAATCACTTTTGTTAAATCAATAAAAATAAATATAATTGTATACAAATATTACCTTTATCTGTGTCAAAGTTATTTTTGTTAGGTGTTTATTTCAGTATTGGAAATTTAGTTTTATCATGTAGAATTTTGCTTTCTGCATTGATGATTTGTACTTGTAGCTTTACCAATTCAAATTCAGTTAAATTTATTTCTTTTGCTTTAGAAATTCTATTATTTCCTTCTTCCATTCTCTTTTATAAGCATTTCTTTCTTTTAACTGCTGTTCTTTTTCTCTTTCATTTATCCTTTGTTCTTTCCATCTCTCTTTTCTCTTGCTCCCACCTTTTTGCCTTTCACTGTCTTTCTTTTTTCTTTGCTTTCTTCAGGTTCTTTTCATTATTTTCCTTACTTCTCTTTCCATCTTAGCCAATCTTTCTTTTCTTCTTTATTTCTTCATGAAAATATTACCAAAGAAACAAAAAAATCATATTTTATCCTCTGTATATGCCTTTCCAGATATCAAAAATTGACAGCTAATTTTTAATTCTATTTCAAAGAAAAAGTCAAAACAAAAAAATAAAATTAACTGACAATTACTAGTTTGAGAGCTGAAAACTGTTGTCAAAGTGCATATTTTTAGAAACAGTAGAATTTCTGGCTTGAACAAAGTTTGAATTTTGAAATATAACCTCAATCTCCTTTGCTGTCACTGTTATCACTACTACTGCTACTAAATATACTTTAATGAATACTATTTGTTGGGTTTATGAAAATTTGGGGTTTTTATTTAGCTGGTTTTCCATTAGCTGGAAAATAGAATAATCAATGTCCTTGGAATGTGCATTAATTTTTTTAAAAAAATTATAATAAACAAATTTTCACATATTCGTTTTTACAAAAGATGCATAATCCAATGCATGTTATGTTTTGTATGGAATTTTATTATAATCTTTGTCCTTTTTAATAGCTATTGAAAAAAAAAGTTCTTGGTAAATAACTACAAATAAGCAAGAGACAAAACAATATGAATTTGTACAGAGTTGTATAAATAATCTAAGGACAAAGTAAAGCATTTGCAAACTTCCTTTTGACACACTAAGGAATTATGGAAATATAAACTTTGAATATTGAAAACAAAAATACTGTGTATTGACTTTTAAATCTTGTGAGGAATTTATGCTGCAACTTTTTCACTACTATTTGGATATATATTAAAACAGAAACTGATGGATTGTGCAAAATATTTCAATGATTCATCAAAATTTAATGATCTATTTATATATAAACACAACGAGTGATATTGGTTATTACTTGGTCATTTGCATTTGTGTATTAATAGAGCCATTTTTCTCCATGTTCATTGTGTGATCCAAATCTATACTACTGGGATTCGAGTTATGCTATTTATTGATAATGAATTAGGTCCTTGGTTAAACTTTCAACAATTTGGAATATACTTCCCATAACCAAAATTTAACCAGTAACAACTTTATTTTGTTTTGTTTTATCACAATTATAGCAATGTAAAATATGAAGATTAAAAAGCTAAACATTGAACAAAAAATTGGTGTGGAAGAACCTGGAGTATTAAAATCTGAAAATTAAAATCTAAAATGAGTGAATATTGAAACTGATAAAATATCTATTAACAAAGAAATAATTTTGTTTTTTTTTTCAAATTTTGCTAATTCTTTTCATTCATTTTACAGGTAAGTGCTCACATTTTCTTGGCTTTGAAAGAAAGAAAAGGGACTACTGCATTTGTTAATATTCAGGTTTGTTAATATATTTTTTATTTTACTTATTTAAAGCTGCAATTTGTGTTTTTCATAATTGTTTTTATGCATGTGTCTGTAAATTAATTCTAAAACTGATGAGTGAAGAATCTTTAGAAAAGTGAATGACAATAAAAAATAAAGACTAACATCTCTAGTGGGAAGAGTGTATCTGCATTTTTTTGCAGTTTTTTTTTATCTATTGTGCATAAGAATATAAATAATAAAAAAAAAAGAACCTTATTTATGAATTTGGAACTGATAAGGATATAACAACAACATAACACTCTGCCTGGTTTAATCATTTTAAAGAAAAAAAGAAAAACAAAACACAATGCAAAAGAAAATAATTAACCCCAAATAAGTATTTATATCTGGCAGTAAAATTTATTGATGTTTTGAGTTTTAAGGAAATTATTAATTCACCTTTTTTTTAAGGAAATTATTAATTAACTTTTTTTCTTGCTTATACAATTTTTTAAAATAATTTCACCCCCCAAACAAGGCAGCAAAACCACTAAGATACACAGGGGATTACTGACTGTGAAAGAATGTAAGAAAAAGAAAAACATTAACAAGTGAGAACAATAAAACAACAGAAATTAAGAAGACAGAAGATAATGACTGACGTTGCATTTAAATTTTTGAAGATCAAATTTGACTGGCAAGCAAGAAAGTTCCACAAGCAAGAAGTGCAAGCAAAGAAACTGTTAGCAAAGAATTTATGGTTACAGCTCACCATTTCAACAGTAAAATGATGAGACCTTGCTGCCAATCTAGCACTGCACTTAAATTCATAGAGTTTAGGAACCATAGACGAAAGTTCATCAGAACAATTATCATAAAAGTATTTATAGAAAAGGTATAGGAAAGCTATGTTACTATAATGCAAAAGTGCCTGAAGCCAAGATGCCAGGTCAGGAGTGATAATATTGCAGATTCTTCTTTGAATTTTATCATGAATCTCTAAATATATAGTAGAAAAATCAGACCAGATGTGACAGCAATATCATTGATGAATGGTAGAAGTGAATAAAATAGATTCTGGCAAGAAAAATTGTCTAGCATGACAGTGAACTAAAATTAAAGTTATTCCTTGCCCCATTTAATGACAGGCTGTAGGTCAATTTTTAGATCAGCTGCCAATTTGACATTATTGAACCAATCAGACTTACTATTAAGATAGGAGTAAATAGTTGTTTCATCAGCATAGGTACCAAGTTGGGAACTGATGATATCAGGAAGGTTGATGATGAAAATACAAAGGATAGGAAGTTGTAAAGAGCTATGATCACCCACGTCCTGATGGGATCTGGCACATAAAAGAAGAATGCATAAAATTTACATTATTAATTTTATTTCTCTGCAAGGCTTTTTATATTGTTTCTTTTCCTCTACATTAATCAAAATGATTTATACATTTATCAATAGATCACAAATGTATGAATAAAAATTGGAAAATAAATAAAATTTCTCAAGAATAACATTCATTTCAAAAAGTGTAAAGTAAGTCCAGAAATGACAGTTTCATATTTTTTATTTTTATACTTGTACATTCTTGTTTTGAAACAGAATAAAATTTAAATGTTTTCTTCTGATATTTAATTGAAAACTACATTTTGTTGTCTAAGCACAAACACAAAAATAAATCCAAAGAAAGTTTCCAGCAAATATTATAAATAAGAGAATATGATAGGAAAACTGTTGATTATGTTTGTAACTGTCACTGAGCTGCGAGAAAATTTCAACTATTGTTTGTATGAAACAAACAAAAAATCAAAAATCAAAATGCAGAATATTCACGAGGAAGTTTTGAATTTAAAAACTACAAGACTACTTACTGTGTCTCTGACAAGTCAATCTTTTCTCTTTTTCATTTGCAGTCATTATCAAATTAACACCAACTCCAGTTACAATAGGACATCAACTTTGATAATCAAGTAGGAACTTAAGTTTTCATGAAATTAAACTGTAAAAGTTAATTTCCAATTAATTATGTAATTCAGTAAATTCAATGTGCACATGGATTAATACCAAAGCAATTTGTTAAAGCAATAAACTGCATCAGTTCTCACTTATCCAAACATTTGTACATACTTTTATAAAAGTGCATTGCAAAAATATAACTTAAAAATATTGATTTAATGATTGATCAGTGTGTATTTTGTATATTAATTACTAGTAAAAATTATTTAACACAGAAAAGTATCAGTATATTTAAGGTTATCTAATATTAAAAAGTGATAGTAACCATGAAATATTTATAATTAATATAGACTAATCTATTGTCTTATGTGGGGTAGAGGAATTGTAGTAAACATAGACAGTGGACAGTATGCATAAAAAGCAACAACTGTATTTAATATCCTGAATTTACATTGCATTTTAAGTTTAATGTACATCAAATTTATTTCTAAGTACAAAATGAAATTCCTAATGCAAGGCAATTTAAATATATTTAAAAAAATTAATGTGCATGCAACAATGGCTCTAAAATGACTTTCATTTGATGGAAGTAAATTATAATAATATGAAAAGAAGATTCCTTAATGTTTTCAAACTCCAAAAGAGCCATATTTTAATTCACTAAGAAACATATTGGATTAACACAATATATATATATATATATATATATATATATATATATACCATAATCTATATAAAACAGATGTGTGTGTGTGTATGCTATTTAGGCACTTCCACATTTCTTGACGATTTCATCAAAATTGTACACACATGTTGTAAATTTACTAAGGTCTCCAGGACACCCATGTTTGGCAGAAAAATTGATAAAACAGAAGGTGGATATAACTTTTTGCAAAAAGCAAGGCACAGTTACATGCAAACAAAATTTTTACTGGATGTTCTTTGCACTTAATACAAAACATCAGCTCATGTTATGAGGTTTATGTAGAGTGCTTGATAGTTTTCCTCCGACATTGGCTTCACACTAAAAATTGCAAAAAACTGAAAAAAATTGGGTTTTTCTTACTACTTAAAATAAAATCTTGAATAGCTTCATTTTTTATTCAATTTTCTTCAAACATGTAAAAAAATTTAGTCCTGCTTGCTTTCCCGCATATAACAAAAAACTATGAAAAACTGTTAAAAAAACTGTTTTTCAACCATAACTCCCTAGATTTTCATCTGATGCTTTTCAAATTTGCCATGTAAGTTACATATGACACACAAACTGTCTTGCATGAATGTTTGGTTTAGATTATATCAGTTAAGTGGATGAAATCAGTAACAAAACTAGGCCCAAATTCACCTTTTAACATTTAGCTAATTGTTTCTTCATGCAATTCCATCCTAACTTAGCATTCAAACAACCTTTGATGCAAAGATTATTTAAGAAGGATTATTGAAGCATTAAAAGGGAAAATTTTTTGAAGAACCTCTTATTTACAGTAAACATACGAAGAAGGAGAGGGGTGTTCATATGTTTGAACATGCAGTTGAATCAAGCTCTCATGCTTCATACCTGTTTTTGTTTATTAGATTTGTGACCATTGCCATACTATTTGAAAGTTATTACGGCCATAGGAAATTTACTGAATATCTAAAACATTGAAACAATTTAACTACAAGAAAGTTTTATCAATGGAATTCGTTTATTAAGAACAATCAAACACTTATGAAGGACATACTGTAAAAAATAATAGGTGGGGAGTAGCTTAGTATACCAATGGATGATGCATGCAAGCTGGGATGTAGGCAGATATTTCTAGACAGGGAGGTGTAAGTATATGGGGGTGGGGGTTATACAATTGCAGCCTTGTACACCTGGGAAACAGCAATTACCTCGGTTAGTCCAAAATAAAATATTATTCTATTATTTCACATGTTAATAAGGGCTCTTTGACATTCTAGAAACTCCATCTGTCCATTGATCTTATTAATTTTTCTATTGTTTCAACTTGGATATTACATGTAGTTTTTATATTTTTTGCTTGAATACATTACAAATTTCCATTGAATTAATATCTGGAGAGGTTAGAAGTTATGCCATTAATCTGGAGGCTTGGAAATTTTTTTTTTTTTTTTATTTTGGGTTAAGGTCAGCAATAGTCATCTAGTTGAAATCAGAGAAATATCAAGAAAAATTTCAAAATAGTGTTAAGATAAAAACAAGCAAAAAAAAGGCTTTAAAATGACACAAAAATTGATTAAAGAAAAATGAAAAAGGTAATAAGCAAGGAAAGAAACTATGCTCGAATATACTCTTTAGCTTTAAGCTTTTTGTTTGTGACTTGTACCATTCAAACATTATCTCCAAGAAATTACACTAATTCATTTATCTTGAATCATCATCAATTCTAAAAGGACCTATAATTTTATTACTTACAGTACTAGCCAAAAGCATTATTGCACCTCTGACATTGTAGCTCTACATTCATCAGTAATAATTACTGTTGAGAAATCAGCTTTCATGTAATTCTTCATCTAACTTGCATGTTTCCTTTTATGATATCTTCTTGAAGGTAGTAATTTCATTGTTTTCTGTAGTTTCGTCCAATGTTCTTCATATTCTGTATCTTTTTCTCTGTTTAATTTGTAACACAACAGCTTCTTTAAGTAGTTTCTTTCCTTGCTTATT
Organism: Acanthosepion pharaonis; assembly: GCA_903632075.3. Classification (NCBI taxonomy): domain Eukaryota; kingdom Metazoa; phylum Mollusca; class Cephalopoda; order Sepiida; family Sepiidae; genus Acanthosepion; species Acanthosepion pharaonis. The sequence goes on along the minus strand of CAHIKZ030005431.1, from coordinate 177,879 downwards.
ACCTTTTTCATTTTCTTTAATCAATTTTTAATGTCATTTAAAGCCTTTTTTTTGCTTGTTTTATCTTAACACTATTTTGAAATTTTTCTTGATATTTCTCTGATTTCAACTCAGCTTTTTGTGCACCTGAAACAGCCTTCAAGTTGCATAATAAAATTTCATGGCATCATATAACTTATTGTAAATATTTCTAATAAAAACAGTTATGATCTGAAAATCATATGGTATATTTATCACATGAATTTAAATATATCCTAAACATTTTCCCAACATTGGTTGGTTAATACTAATTGAACTGTATGATAATACCTGACACATTGACTAGCATAATGATACCTGAGGCATAAAAATATTATTCCTTTCAGAAAATTTTAAAATTGAGACCTATTTTAAAAAGAACACTTTCAAACATCCATTACTAATTAATATTTAATCTTTAAAGCCATTAAAATTTCTCACATCTCATCACAAACTTTAGATATTTGTGGGTGAGGAGCTTCTTTGTTCAACCAAAGACTTCAGTATCATCTGTGAAATATATAAAAGAGTGTATGATTAACTTGTTCACTATACACAGCCAAACCCTTTCTTATACTGCCCACAAATTTGGTGTGCATTATTATGTCTCTCCTTCATTATAAGACAAATAGATGTTTTACCATTTTTCTATTATATGCACATATCTTTGGTATAAATTGTAATTTCTCTCTTATTAATTATATCTGAACAAGAAAAATATGTGTAATTTGAAAAAAATAATTTTACAGAACATTTCTATCTCTAATTTTTTTTCTAATTTTTATAGCATTTCTTTTTTGGAAATTTACTAAAATGAAAGCTGTTAATGGCATAAAATGCTACTACTTTTTACCATTATACAGTTATTGTACAAATAATGACAATAAAAAAGATATCTAATAGACATCTCTTATACATTTCATTTCTTTCATAACTACAAGACTACTTACTGTGTCTCTGACAAGTCAATCTTTTCTCCTTTTCATTATCAAATTAACACTAACTTCAGTTACAATAGGACATCAACTTTGATAATCAAGTAGGAACTTAAGTTTTCATGAAATTAAACTGTAAAAGTTAATTTCCAATTAATTATGTAATTCAGTAAATTCAATGTGCACATGGATTAATACCAAAGCAATTTGTTAAAGCAATAAACTGCATCAGTTCTCACTTATCCAAACATTTGTACATACTTTTATAAAAGTGCATTGCAAAAATATAACTTAAAAATATTGATTTAATGATTGATCAGTGTGTGTGTGTAAAAGTTATGTCTGACTAAATTTCACGACTATATATCTAACAGTTTTGCATAACTTGATTCTGGGAAGGTTTTATCAGCTCACCATTACAAGACAAAAGAATTATTCAACTATAGTTATAAGCAACTCCAATCTACATTTTGACTTCTTACCCAGTGTAGACAGATACTTCAGCTAGTATATATAAAGATAAGGAAAAATAAAATATGGTATTAGAAGATATAGTAGATAAAATAAGCAAGTATAGCTAAAATGTTTTTTGTAAAGGATTAATGATGAAAGTAAAATTCCTGAAAATTGAAAATACAATAGAATTTGATAATTTATCAGTTTGAAATAACCAGAAAAGAAAGACAAATTATGCATCAATCATTGATTGGTTACAAACTCTGATTGCAATATTGTTGCATAAAGTATATTTTATACAATGATGAATTTTTATAACCTGATGTTTGGTTTGATATTTGTTTTATTACATATTAACCTTTCCCAGGTTATTTAATGCTGAATTCTGGATTTTTAATAAGCAAGAAATAGATGTAGGTTCAGTTTGCATAAGAATTAAAATGTTAGATAGGCATGGCAAACAGATGGTCCCTTTTTAGTTGTGACAGGGTACCTTTCTGCATGGGGATGGAGTTGACATATTCTTAACTCCAACTAGCAAAGCCATAACTTGATATTATACCAGAGGTTACACAGAAGTGCCATGACATTAAAACAAAGTAAAAAGAGTGTCATAATTTATATGAAAACTATGTTATATCATGATGAATAAAATATAACAAGATATTTAATTTTAATAAAAGTAATAAAGTTTTACTTCATTCACATTTAAAATCTATTGTAATTAATTGAAATTATATATTAATGATTTTTGTCTGAGACTTGAATAGATTCACAATAGGAACGGTTCAGAAGAAAGCTCAATGTGAGTGTTATCTATATATTATGTGGTAGGAAAAGAACATCTTGCTATTAGAATATAATCAACTGATTATTATATAAGAATATTTGAGGAGCTTTGCATGTAATTGTGGTTTGAGCTGAAAAATGCTGAGCTCTCTAGGAATACACTTAAAAGGGCTCGCTCAGTTGCAATATAATCTTGAATGACTTTACAATTGGAATTACCTTAGATTATGATTGAATATAGCATGATAATGAAGAACAAACTGACCTATCAAAAACTGTTTTCAATGAAATAGGTAATTTTTTTTGGTCAAGAGTATATATAAAAACTTTTAAAAATATCAGTGAGATGAATATTCACTTGTTTAGATACTGCTAAAACAAACTAATAAAAACTACATGATAGCCAATTCAACTATTTTACTTTTTATTTTGTTTTTGTATTCAAATAGCTGAAGTTGTTGAGAATCAGGTTAAAATACAAAAACAAAAACTTATTTGTCTCTAAAATCAATAATTTCAATAAATACACTGCAAAAGCTTTTTCCAACTTATTTTTCCCCTCTGTCCATTGATTTCTTTTTAATCATTTGGGAAAATCTAAGAATGACATTCAGTCATATTTAGAGATTAATTTTGGGTTTAGCTAACACCCAGTATTATTATTTCTGATATATTGATTATAATTTTTGCATATAAATTTCTCAGTGAAGTATAAATATCTAATTTACTATGGCTTAGATCCAAGTCCCATGTATGAATTGGGCTGTATATTTTGACAGTGTTATCAATAAAAAATATTGATCATTTTCAGATTTTAATCTGGTTTAATGTATTGCAAATAATGTATAGAGATTTTTTAAAATTTGATTTATTGGAAAATTAATTTCATAATCACTTAGAGAAATTATTTCTTATATAAGCTGCTTGTAAGAAAGGGGTTTAGAATATAAAGGCAATTAACCAGGGAAGTTTTCAACTTTTACTATAAATTTAGGTTCTTGTATAATAAAATATTTTTATGATTTAATACCCCTTAAGTTTCAGGGCTGAAGCTAAAAAAAGACAAAATACCAAAAACTTTATTCACATGCAAAATATTGTCCTAATATTTATTGTTATTATCATAACATTTTGGCTGTTATGTTCCTCAAACTTCTTCATTTTGAACTGAACACTTTTTTTAATCTCTTGGGGTAGATTGTTTTTGTTCTGCTGATCATGTTTAGGGTTATCTTGTCTAAGTTCTAGTACTGCTCAATTATTGCTTGTCCAAAGTACACACTGCCCAGCCCAGGGATTGAACTTACAATCACTGTGTCACCAAATTCATGAACCAATGCTTTAATCCACTAAGCTATTGTATTGTGGGACTGCTGGCAAAGGTTGAGAATAATATGGACAGAACATGTGAGTAATGAGGAAGTTTTAAGCAACAAAGAAAAACTCTTGCTAACAATCAGAAAGTGATAGCTAGAATTTTTGGAAAACATAAGAAAATAATGCTTGGAGAATTTAAGAATCACACAATATACTGAATAGGTGGAAACAGTGAGTAATCTACTTAAGTGTTTGAGTAAAGGGCCAAGAGTTACTTAGAGCAACAACAGACAGGAAGTTGCAGAGAACTGTGATTGACCATGCTCTGAAAGGACATAACATAAAGAAGAAAACAATGTACTTGTTATGTTCAATTGTTTATAGCTTGAAATTGGCATTCAATTTTAAACCTTATTGAAAATGAAAAAAACAAACAATTTTCATTTATAACATAGAATTGAACCATTGTAAAGTCAATATTTACTTCAACTACTTACTTTATGATATATTGTAAACCCCATTAATAATACACTTTTCTCCACACACACTAAAAATATATTTAGCAAACCATTAAAAATTAAGTAAGTTAGACAAAAACATTTCAGTAGTCAATGAACTGAAACTTTTTATTTTAGCTTTTCACCTCTGGATTAATTTAAATATCCTCAAAGTTTATATTAATTATAAAATTTGAGGACATTTAAATTAAGCCATTTGTTTAAAAAGAAACTATTATTATTAAAGACATGTTAATCTTTGAAATATATTTTGCAAAGTCAATTTTATTGAATGAAAGTTGTGAACACAGTTTTTGCTGATTAGATTAACCACAGATACAGGAAATCACAGATGGAGAGTTCCTATTGTATGTGAAGAGGAAACAACTCTTAACTCAGGTGATTTAACTTGAATGGTTTTCTTTTTTGCACAACTCCCATTTTGGTTTCTTTCTGTTCCATTATTGCATCACAATATGAAATATCTCTTTTCCTGCAATGTGAATCAATAATTTTGTAAAGAATACATTTTACTCATTTTGTGATTGTAGACTTTCTTTCCTGTGCTGAAATGTTGACACTCATTATTATGCTTTTAAATCCTGAAAATGTGTCTGTCTCTTTGCCAATTTATAAAAGAATTCAAAAAGATATTACTAGCATGTAAATAGATTAACTTGCCTCTCTCTCTCTCATATATATTTCAATCACTTATTAAAAAAATGTTATGCATCTGTATAACATTTAGGAAACTTATGAACAGTAAATAATCATGTTTAATTAGAAAACAATTGTTGCTTATTTGAAAAAAAAATATGGTTGGGAATTTAATTAAAAAGGTTATCATCATCAGCAGCAATTCTTATTATCTAGAATAAATCCTGGACACTTTCACTAATGTCTTCAAATTTCAACACTTGCAAAGCATCTTCTTTTACACACAGTTCATAGCATTTGACAAATTATATTTTGTGCTGTGTTGTTTTACCTAGTGTGTTGTTTGGATTCTGTATCTGATTTACATTTGGTCACAAAATTTTTTCATTCTATGATAGCAAATGTTGGTTAGTCATGCATATCAATTTAACAATTGAATGTTAATTATTTTAGTGCATTGATTGCATTGATTCTTGTATCTTTTTCTTTAACTATTCCTTGTTTTTATACCTTCCTGAAGTTCAGAATATAGAATTTTCTTTTGGAGCCTTTCCTTCTTCCTTCAGAAAACATGTCCTGTCCATTGGTAATAATTAATAGTAGCTCTAATACTTGATTGGTGTATTTAAGTACTTTATTATTGATGCAATCAAGGAATCAGATGAAAGAACCTAATTTGATTCCTCAATTTCATCTTTGATTGTTGGTATTTTTTGAGGTTCTCAATGTTGTAAAGATAAAGATTCTATGTTTTAGATCCACAAAACTGATAGCTACTGATTGATATATCATGTTTCTTTTTCCTTTGTCAAGCCACATTGAAGGAAGACTCTTCTTGCAAGTTTTCCATAAAATCACTGAGCAGCATTTAGCTAAGTGGAGAGTTACATGAGTCATCAAAATTATTCCAAGGTGAGAGAAGCTTCTAACCTGTTTCACAAATTATCTTCATGCAGTGCTTGAATGATCTATATGAAGTGAGTAGAACATAAAAAAGAGGGGATATCTAAGATGGTGGTTCATGGAAGGATATTGAATACCTGTTTTAGGTTACACATTTGATTATATTTGATCTATAATTGTAGATTTGATAATTTATAATGGTTGATGTTATTCACAAACTTTCTCCAGCAATGATGGAAAACAAAGAGATGCTCCATGGTTGCTACAGAATGACTCAAATATAGTGACCCTAATGTAGTTCTGGTGATCTTAAGTAAAACTGGTTGATTCCCAGATAAGCAAAAATCAACTGAACATTCATGATAGTATTCATTTCCCTGCTCCCAAAGAAAATTACTCTGTAATTGATGGTTCTTTCCAGTGGGAATATATCCCATAAAAATATATTTGTGACATTCCATCTCTTCTTCCACATTGAGTATTGGAATATATACCTTGGTGACAGAGCAGTATTATTTTTTTTAATCACTTCACCCCAAGCAAGGTAATAAAAGCCACTAAGATGCAAGAGTTACTGAGAGTGAAAGAAACTGAGGGAGGATAATAAAAGAACAGGAATTAAGGAGACAGAAGCTGACAGTTGACATTGCATTTACATTTTTGAAGATTGTAGTTGACAGGAAAGCAACAAACTGGAAGACAATTCCACAAGTGAGGAGTACATGAGAAGAACTTATTAACATAGAACCATATGGTTACATCTAGCAATTTCAAGAGAGAAATTTGAAGATCTGCTGCCAATTTAGTACTGTGCTTAAATTCATAAAGTCAAGGTCCCATAGAAAGGTAGGCTCATCAGAACAATTACCATGAAAGTATTTATAGACACACATAAGCTATGTTATGGCAGTGGAAAATTGACTGAAGCCAAGACACCCTGTCAGAACTGATAACATTGCAGACTCTTCTTTAGATTTTGTCAAGAATCTCTAGATATAGGACAGAAGCACCAGATCAGATGTGGTAGCAATATTCGATGCATGGTTGAATAGTAGACTTATAAATGTGTAAGATAGATTTTGGTGACACTTGCAGGAAAATTAACATTCCTAGCAGCATACCTAGTAATTGATTCAATATGATCTTTCCACTTCATGTCATTTGTCAACATGATTCTGATAATCATGATATCAGTTCTTTAGGGGATTTTTATTGTGATTATTGACAACTTTAGAGTTGATGGCAATCAAACACCATGAATATAGAAATCTTCAGTTTTTCCTTGACCAATTTTCTTCAACTGGCCTTCAGCCAATAATCTGGTTTTGCTGAGAATTGAAACTGAAAAAGTTCTCGTGTTCAAAATAATGCAATTTCTGTTTAGTTTGATTCCTTCTCATTTTTTGTCCAAATGTTCCACATAGCAACTAAGAACAACATGGCAAGTGAAGCTTTAGAATTAGATTGTAACTACTTGACTGCAGAAATGATGTCCCATCAACGCAACCACATTTAATTAAGCTGAGCCTTTTTGGGATCGCATTTTTCCAGATCATTCTCAGTTCTGAGTAAATAACGCTATCCCTAAATACTGATGTTTATCCATAGATACAAGGCTATAACATTTAATATTATTTCATTCATCATACATCCATTGCCATTGTTTTGATATTGGTCTAAGAACACTCAACAATATGTTATCTTTCTTTGTCATCCAATATTCCATTGCTTGAGGACTTTTAGAAGAGAAGCAAACAAATTTAGAAACTTACAACAGTTGAAAATGGTGTATAATTAGGAGAAAAATGTTGGTTATTTAAAAAAATGTTTGAAAATTTAGTTTTAAAAAATTATGTGATTCTTCAGTCAATGAGAATCATTCATATTTTTTCTTTGTACTTTTCCACAAATGTGCCATTTGTCTACATTGTTTTATAATTTCTGTGTTTAGTTTTTGTTTTTGTTTTTTGTTGTATCACTTTATAAAAATTCCCATAATGAATTTTTAGGATAAAAAATTACAATCAATTTTTCAATAAAAATAACAATGTAGCTTTTCCAAATAGTAGTGCACAATATTAAGAAATTATTCAACCATTTTTTGTAAGGTGAACATGACATATAAGTGATTTTATTGTCACAAAGTAGAATCCCTACTTAATGGAACAAGTTTCTAAAAGACCAAGTTTGGTGAGTAATCTTTGTTATACTTGAAAAAGATGTGTTTTGTTTGTTTTTTTTAATAAACTGGAAAAGATTCAGTTTTTAAATGGCTTTTCTGCATAAAAATACTATTAAAACATTTATTGCAAAATTTTTCTCTAACAGGGAAAGTTTTAAATGTCAGCCAATTTCTGTCATAAATCCTTTACAAGGTATTTCTATAAAGCAGTTACCATTGTATGTAGACTGCTGACCATGAGAAAAAAGACTGTAGATTGAAGAAAACTGTTTTCTTTTTCATCCTACATGTGGAAAAGGAACTGAGACTTGGTATTGTCTCGGTCAATACTCTATCATTTACCCTTGTTATATAAGTATATAGCTATCAATATGTAATGTTTTTAAATGTACTTTGGAAATATAATGCCTGGTAACAAGATAAGAAATATATTTTTTTTTTGTTTTTCTGTTTGTTTAATGCTTTTCTTTTCTTTTCTTTTTTTTCTTATTGGGCTAGTTTTAGAAAAGATAATCCTTGTCAGCAATTATTTTGTTATGTCTGCTTATCCTTAAGTACACTTGCCAGAAATCTTTTCCCAAATGATTCCAAATCAAAGATCTTCAGACAATCAGGGAGAAAGGCAAACATATAATAGAAATGAAAATATTTACAAACTATTATAAAAAGAAGACTCATGGAATTTATCATGTAATGTTTTCTATATTAAATTAATATTGAGTAAGAAACAAAAACACAATTCCAGTTCTATTCATTGAAATTTTATTTAATATAATACAATAATGAAAGATAATAATCACTGTTTTATATTTATTAATAAAACATCAGCTGATTTATTACAAAATTGGATTCAAGTTGAAAGGACAAAGAAAGATAAATTCCTCTGAGGATTCATATGAATTTATTTTGATATTTTTTTAGCTGGTCAATTTTACTGGATAAGAGAGGGTAAATAATGTAGATATTTGTCCCTTAACAGTAGGAATAAATTTACATGGCTTCCCAGAAAGAAAAAGAATACAAAAGTACTTAAAATCAAAACTTAATGCAATCATTCTCTATTGATAAGCCAACAGAAGTAAGGTGTTATTGTTTGCATAAAAGAAATGCCATTTCTCCTGGTCAGTAATAAAATCATAGATTATATGATGATTCCTTCAGAATTGCATCCTTAAGTTGGTTGTTTTCTTACATTTTGGGCACTACTTTTGAGCCTTCTTCAAGTCTCTGTTTTGTCCAGTAACCTTAAGGTGTTGTTAAATAAAACATAAAAATCCTATATCACATACACTTGATAATTTTATAAAAGAAGTTTAGATTTCAAATACAGTAGTCCACCACTATTAGGCAAACCAGTTTACTGTGGTACCCAGTGTACCATGGGTGGGTAATGGACCCTAGGATTCTGCTCTTGTAACCTCAATATCACTCACTTTTTTAGAAATTCCACCCTATTTTACCAATTTCTGGGCCATCTTCATGACAGAACAAATAGCAATCATCAGATAGGTCCTAATTTGTTTTAATAATTACACCCCTTTTTCACACATTTTACCTTGATTTTGATGATCAAACTGCCCAAATTTTGTGAAATTTTAACACCTTGGCCATTTCACACCTAATCCAATGGTATTGGTAATAATTACACACAATTACTTTATATTTCTATTTTGTGTGCAATCAAAGGGTTCCTATAATATCAGACTAATTAACAGGAATTCAGTCACTGCAATCAGATACCACAGATGGGGTATAAATAGGAGTACTTTTCTCTGGTTGATCATGTTCAATTTGACTGTCCAACAGTAGACATCAAGAATCTCTTATAAATAAACAAATATAAATAGCGCATAGTAATTAGGGGTTGCAATCAGGAATTGCAAGAGGAAGTACTTTTGAGGACAGTTAAAATTTATTGTATAAAAAAAACTGCTGTAAACGCTGAAATAAGTTGAAATTTTGGGTAATTTGCTTTTTAAGCCCCGCACCAAATATCTAATATAAATATCCTGAATATCTATATTTACATGTAAATTTACTTGTTCTTTTTCTGTTGTTAGGAGGCATTAAAACCATTAAGAAATGTTGAGTAAATAAAGGAAAAAAAAAATTACACAGGAAACCTACATAAATCTTGTTACTTAGTGGTTGAAAAATTCTTTGAAATTAATGTATATATGATTGGAACAATCATTTGTGGTATTTTTCAATAGGTGGTGTTGGAACATATAATTTAAATTGTATATATATTTTGTCAATTGGAAGATTAAGAATGTTCTGGCAGGTCGGCAGTCATTCAAATCAAAATGTTGTTACACAACAATATATTAGAGATACTCTACATATCTTATATGAGTGCCGTAAGGACTTGAAAACTCATGGATATGTGAATTGCATTGATGTTTAGATGCTTCACAATTTAACAAAAAAATATAATTGATTGCATTTCCATCTACTCAAATACAACAAAAATAGACATTTTTTTAAAAGAACAGACACAGGTGATGAAAAATTCACTGCTTACAAAAATGTTGTGGAGAAAACAAAATAAGCCACTGTTAACCACTTCCAAAACTGAATAAAGTGATGTTCTCTATCTGGTAGGATGTATTGGGTATTATGCATTACAAATTCCTTCTGCAAAGAACTGATTAAAGGCAACAATCAATGAAAAGTGTCTAAAATTGGCTAATCAGAAGGTTTTTGTTTTCTATCATAACAATTCCAGAGCACACATCACTTTGCAAACTCAGCAGAGATTCATAGAGCTTAGATGTCCCACTGTAATCACCTGGTCTTGTGCATTACCACTTATTTTGATCCCTATCAAATTATTTTAATCTCAGGAACTTCAGATCTGGTCTAAGTGATTTTTTTTTTTTTTTTTTTTTTTTTTTTTTTCAGGCTTTCAGTTCTGAAATAAATCATGTATACCAGTTCATCATCCTACCAAGTTCTGGGAGGATGGAATCATGACATTGCCTCAAAGATGGCGAAACATATTGGAACAAAAAATATTTTCTCTGAAATACACTTAAAAACCATGAACTTTTGTTTTGACACTCTCTCTTTTATATATATATATAATGAAAAAACAGACCACTTTAAGGTACCATTACAATAATTTATTTCACCAAAATCCTTTTTGAAGGACTCCGGATCATCAGGTAACACTTCCAACAACGAAATGAAAGGAAAAATGGGATTAGAAATTTTGGTGAAATAAATTATTGTAATGGTACCTTAAAAGTGGTCTATTTTTTAAATAAATATTAACTCTGGATTCACATTGAGCTCTCAGGATTTCATCCTCCTTGGAATTACCCATTCGGTTTACCAAGTTCTTCGTAACTTAAATATATATATATATATAATAGGAAGACAGATCTTAATCCAATGTTTCACTTTATTAAAGCTTCGTCAGAGATCAATATAGAAATGATAAAATTAATAAAAAGCAGATTAATTATATATATATGTGTGTGTGTGTGTGTGTGTATACACACCACAATATAACCTTATATGTTTATCAGTCAAGCAACCTGATCTCTCTTATTTGAGATAACAAAATATATTGTTATTATGGTAACACAGGACACCAGCCACTTGCCTAGCTCATGTAACCATAACTAATACATTGCTTTTTATTCCGTTTGTTTTGTGTTTGCTTTCTTTAGATAATTTTATTTTTAACAATTTAAGAAAGAGAATAAAACCTGCTGATAAAAATTCTCTACAACCAGCAAATATTTGCTTATTATTTATTTAAAAAAAATCTTACAGTGAATATAAATATATGTAAATATATTATTTAGTTGCTTTTCTTTAAAAAAATTACTCATAGAAATTCAAATATGTAAATGTGATTTCCTCTCTCCTGGGTTCTTTCTGTTCATTCATTTCTTTCTTGTTCATTTCATTTCCAGTCATTTCTGTCTCAATTGTTTGATTTTTAGAGAAAAATTTAGAGAAACATACACTTTTTAAGAGACAATAAGTTTAATGCAGTTGCAAAATTACTCAAGCTCATTTTTCTTTTTTTTTTTTTCTTTTTTTTTTTTTTTTTGTAAATTTTCAGTAAACTATTTACTTACATAGTACCTGTAAAAAAATGACGGGAATATATAAATGATAGAAATATCCACATATATAAACCCTAATATCTATCTATTTCTATCTCTTTCTCTCTCTCACACATACACACATGTGTGTGTATATATATATATATATATATATATATATATATATATATATATATATAATTTGTCACTTAGCTGATTGATATTACCTTCAGCACCCCGACTCTAGAGATTTGTAGACAGACCCGTCCATCCACTTTTCAGAGGGTATCAGCAATTGACTGCTTATATTTCTTGATTTTTCTTTTTTATGCAATTATCATTGGTGCAAGTTTTTTCCATATTGTTTGTTACGTGTGATCATGTGCTTGTCTGTGCATTCGTGCACACATGTAGGGTATTGTGATTATTTGTCCTTTTCTTTATGTTGTTTTTTTTCTTTTTCTTTTTCACTCTTCATTCAATTGTAACACCGTATTCTCACCCTACTGGACCCACACACTCTACAAGACCAGCCATTGGTCCAGTATTACAGGTTAGACACAAGTCTCTGGTTCCCAATATCAATTCAAGACCACCCTCCAGCCATGTTGTGATTGTTTTGATCCTGGGGAGTAGTTATCAGATCGTAGAAATCTGGAAGCTTTTTGCTGGTCCACCTGCGAGTTCATTGGGTGAGAATCGGGTTAACAGAAAAATAAAATATAACCAAGTTGATTTGATTTTGAAAAGACAAAGTTTTTTTTTTATATATATAAAAGCAAACACACACAAAAAAATAATTCTTGTTGTACAAGTTCGAATGTTTCTGGTATGGGAACAATAACCAGACAAACACAAATACTTCAAATAATTTCAGTAAAGGAGAGATGTGGCTTTCGTTCTAACCTTTTTTGGTCTGTTCTTAGTGCAACTACTACAACCCTCAGTGTTCTCAGTAGTAGTTGTATTAGTAGTAGCAGGAGTAGTGGTACTTAGATGTTAGCGATGGTATTTTACTTCTTTGCTCTCAGCTTCAGCAACATACCGCAGACGCTTCTTTTTCAATCTCTGACGTCTCTCCACTCAGTTCTGCATTTGAAGACAGATGAACCAAACTCTTTCTCTCTCTCTCTTCCAGTTGGCTCACCTCTCTATTAAGAGAACTGGCCTCATGTATCCTAGACTGGTGATGTATCTGCTTTTCTATAGCAAACATACTGACATATTACCAAATAAAACTTCACTCCTCCAAGAATAAACAATTTACCTTTTCATCGATTGGTTTCCAAGATTCAGAACAAGATGCTATTAATTACTCTGTGGCTCTTTGTAAACTATAGAGATTCTTGTTTAAAAATAAATTCTAGATCAAAACATCCTTAATTTTAACTTCAATTCTTATAGTGTCAAAAGCCATTTCTTTTTTTAAAAGTTCCAAATTATTAGCGTTCCAGTCATTTTCCTAATCTGTTATTCTTTGTACACTTACAAAAAGATTGTATTTTTGTGTTCTAAATTAACTTTCTGTAACATTTATGTTTCAAAGTCTTTACAGCATATTAATGTCTTGGTTATTCGAAAATGACTCTCTTCACTTGGTGTTTTCTGTTTTACAGCATATCCTCCTTTATTATCCTTATTATTATTTCAGGGGTGACATCGCCCCTGCCACACAATTTGTTGCTATTTATTTCTGTTTTTTTCTCTAGACGTGTTATTGTTTTTAATTCTTGAGCATTCTAGTCTTTTCTTGAAAAATTGTATTTCATTTTTTTACATAAATAATTGATTTTAATGCTTAAATGATAAATATTTTTATGTCTTCGGTATTACTTTCTTTTCCTTATTTGCTTTGGTGGTAAGTATTAATTGGTGGTTAGGTGTATAATTAAATTTTTATTTATTGTTTGAATTTATGTGCATATGCCTGTGCATATGCACATGCACACATACATGCATACACACATACAAACGTGCATACACAAGCACATGTACACTTATATTAGTGTTTTGTTATTAATAAACTGGTGCTTAAATGGTAGTTATTTTGTTTCTATTTTTAGGTTATTAATTATTGTTGGTTGAACTTAGGCAGTATTTTCTTTGCTGTTTGAATATGCATATAGAGTATTTACTTCTGTACACTCATGCACGCACACCACACATAAATGTAATTTTTAAAATGTGTATATATAGTAAATTAAATATTTGTTTATATCATATACTAGCAGTAGAGCCCGGTGTTGCCCGGGATGTAACAGTAAGAGATAGATCAAGTATCTACCATCATAAAGACGGAAAAATAAAATTGACAAGATTATTGTTTAAGGTTGATGGACACGCATGTCTTAATTTTTTTTTTTTCAATTGGTCAAACCCAAACTCAAACAAAAACATTGTTTTCAATCGTTATGAGTCTATTGATTGAATAGAATTTTATTATAAACAATTGTCTTGTAAATGGAATTTTTAAAGCATTCTGAATGTAAAAATAAAGAAAAAAGTGTGCAAGACTATAAGAAACACTACATGCCAAAAAAAAAAGTGAAGTTTTGTTGGAATCGGTTTGAAAATGTAGAAATCCGTCCATATATAAACAAACACAGACATACACACAAAACAACCTGGGTTTTACAATAAGTATAACTCGATATGAGTTGTCCCCCTTCCATTCTCGCAACAGTGATGCCTCATAATTGTGTTTTCAAATTGATTTTGTGCAAAAACAATTGTGTTTTTCCAATTTTTGGCGCTGTCATAACCACCACAAGGTAATTTTACGTAGTCCTGTGAAGTTTTGTTGAAATCGGTTGAAAAATGTAGGAAATCTGATCCAATATATAAACGTACAGACACACACACACACACAACCTGGGTTTTATAATAAGTATGATTATCATTTATCTAATGTTTAATTTTTATTTAATGGTTAGTACTTTATTTGCTTTTGCCTTGGTGTTATATATTGAAGTATTAATTATGGTAGAGTTAGGTCTGTTCATTTGTAACTGTGTGTGTATTTATATGCACATGCACACAGACAAGTATAGGTGTGTATATTTAATATTTGTCCCTTTATTTATTTATTTATTTATTAATAATTCCTTCTTTTTAGTTTATATTATAATTATTTAAAGTTTATATTTATTTTATTTATTTGTTTATTTTTAATTACTGCTTAGATAGTAAAGTATTTATTTATATGCCTACATTTACTCATTATTTCAGTTTTCTTGTTTAAGAGTTTATTTTAGTTTTTAAAACTAATTATTACTAATTTTTCACCTAAGTATAGTTTACAATTTTTACTGATAATACTGTATGGCATTTTTATAATTTCCTCATTTGATTTTAGTGGGAATATTGTTTTCTTTTTGGATCTATATGTATTTTGATAGGGTTGTATTTTTTTTTTTTAAAGACATTTTATGGTTATAATATCTTTCTTTTAAGGTTTTTTTTTTTCTGTGGCACCTATGTAATTTTTTTTGCCTGTGTTTTAGTTACAATAACCATGTATATAATGTTATTGGTTAAACATTCATTGTTAGGTGGGCAATTTTCTTTGTTTCTACAGTTAGATTTGATGGTGTTATTTTGATGGATGTTATTGTTACTGATTTTTTTTATTATGATTAGTTATTATTTTCTCTATGTTATCCATGCAGGTGTAACTAATTTTGTTTGCCTTTTTATTGATAATTTTCTGTTTTTAAGGAAGTGTTTGTCAATTATTTTGAAGAATATTTTCCCTATTTTTGTTTTTATTGTATTGTTGTAGTGGGGTGGTGAACCAAATTGTTTCTTTTTCTGTCGTTTGAATTGTTTTTGTTATTCTATTCTAGTTTGTTTGAATATCCACTGTTTCTAATGGCTGATTTACGTTTTTTTTTTTTGTTTTCATTAAATACTTTTAAGCTACTGGAATTTGTTGAAATTTCTTTTATTTATAGATATGGGTATTTGTTTGAATCTGTTAGGGGGTTGTTGGAAATTTTCTTTATGTATATTGGGTTGTTTTTGGTTTTCTGTATGCTTTGTATGTTCCATTGTTTAGGTTGAATGTTGTATCTAAGAAATTTATATTTTGGTTGGATTTTATATCGATTGCAAATCCTAGAGATTTGAAGGTTTTTATTATTTATTTTCTTATTTTTTCTGTAGTTTCGCCATTGCAATTTCTTAGTATTAATAGAAGATCATCCCTGTCTAGATCTATATTTCTTTTATTAATAATATTTGTTTATGTATAAGCCTATGATCTTGCATACAAGAACCATCATAGCTACCCATTTTTACATCAAAGTTATTATGGTCTTTTTTTATCCATATTTTTATTGTGGTATAATATAGATTTTTGGCAGTGTTTAATTAACTCAACTGGAATTCGTAATATATATATATATATATATATATATATATATATATATATGAGTTTTTAGGAAGTACAGTGAAGTAATGGATAGTGGCTCAGATTGAAGAATTGGAGATCTGAATTCAAATTCCAGTTTTTTACATTCACTTACATGCAAATACTCTTGGGAAATGTATGAATCCATCTCCCTCTCCCCACTCAGCTATGGATAAAACTGGGTCCTATAGCTTTAAATGGCAATAGGTATATGAGAAGAATAACCTGTGTCATCAGGGGAGTTTGTGGTATACTATGTGCACCAGTTCTCTGCATTTGGATTTTCCAAAAAGTGTGGTTGGTTATAGATAAGCTTTCACCATTATAATCAAATCATATGTGTAGATAGTTTGGCTGTTCGATTCTATAAACTGAGTTGCTGTACTTTCATACATTGAAAATGATGAGAAATTCCAGTTTATATAATTTACTTGTACATAAAATCTGGTAAGGAAATAGGTAATGCTCACTGTAAAAATTATTTCATCTATTAATAAATGAAAAAACAATTTAAAAATCTCCTAATGTGTAAATAATCTTAAATTATTTAGGACTGTAAAATTAATCACTTTTAGTTATAAATAAAATATTTTCACTCTTCTACATTTTAGTATTTCTTATCATAAGAAGATCTGGAGTTGTCAGATAGCAAAAAAAATAAATAAATAAAGAAGCAGTACAGTCATAACTGTACTGCTTCTTTTTATTTTTAATTCATATAATTTCTGGTAGGAAGTATGGAAAAACAGAACCAACAATAAGATGAAAAAAAGACAAAGTGGGTAGTGAAATAAATGCTGTTATTTCTTGAAATATTTCAGCAGTATTTAAAATTGTAAGAGAAAAAGCAATCAATACATTATTTTAAAATATGTTAGGAATTCTGTGGGCATATTTTTTTTAGAACATGTCAATTTAAAAAAAAAATAATACTATTGAAACAAAACTCCAAAAATATTATATATCTTCTGACTACTATGAAAATATCTCCAATGTCAGCAAGTACCAGTGCCAAACATTTTCAGTATCATTTGCCAATGAATTTTTGCTATTTACCCCCTGGCTATCTTCTTGAAAGTGTTATCTCCTTGGACACTGTTATTTTGTGGCCTTAAAAGCAACTCATTTAGCCTTTCTCTGTTCAATTTATCTTGTATTTTAGATTCTTCCAAATCTATTTCTTCCTTCTTATTTTTTCTTTTACCTTATCCTTTATTTTTTTTCCTTCACATCTTTTTCTTTTTCAAAATTAGAAATCTTTCCTCTTTTATCTTTAATGTGTCTTTCTGTTAATTCTTTCTAGATATATACTTTTGTTCATTCTTTACACTTCTGTTATTCATCCTGTTCAATGTTTTCTCTCATCCTTGCTATCATTTCTTGACATTGACCTTGTGTCCTTCAGATTTGTCTTTTGCCCTACAGATTTGTCATTTTTTTTCTTTTGTAGGTCATTTTTCATTAAAATGTAAAAGTTTATCTTTAAATAGGCATTTTTAGGGTACATTATTTAAAATATCTATTAACTTGTCCACTGAGTAGATGTAAAAGATAAGCATGTGGCAGTAATACAATGTGCTTATTATAAAGAAGAAAAATAATCAGCATGATGCAAAATTATAATATGGCTATTAAAATGAACATTTTAAAAGTATATATTAATATATTAGAACAAATAGGAAGAAAGAGCAAAGACAAGAAAAAATTATTAATCATTGTAGAGTGGTAAATAAAAAATATAACAAAAAGAAAACAAAAGAATTAACTAGATGGAACTCTTCACTCTTTGGAGCTTAATTGGGACAAAACAAATATATGCATAACAAGTAAAAAAATTGGGACGGGGGAGTAAAACATACTGCCAAAGAATCAGCAATATAATAATAATGTACAGATTACATTTAGACCCAGCACTAATTCTTTCTGCTTACAGAGGGAAGGTTGCTTAGACTTAATATACAGAGTCTCAAGCACTCTTAAATATTAATCTGAATGTGCTCTACTGATGACTATGAAAATATCTCTGGTAACAGATGAAGCAAAAGTGTGATTATTTATTTGGTGTTTTTCAATCACAGAATTGGAAGTATTAACAGGTGTATGCACATTTCATATTACAATCTATGAATCTGAGCTGATATATGTTAATCAAACCTTACCTTCAACCTTTGATTAGTTCTGCCAATATAGTCAGTATTGCACCAACATTTAAAATCCTAAATCACCTGACTGGGGTAAAGGGGGCAGAACATTTTTGCAAATAGACTTCAACATTGATTGGAAAGTGAAAACAAATCATGGACTGGCTGAAAAATGAAAAAAAGAATAGTTGTTGGCTCTAAATCTGTCTGTGGTTTATAATGCTGATTTTCTAGTAGTATTTTTTCTTTCACATTTTTTTAAAGTTGTTGTGCATATGTTTATGTGTTCTGTCCTTGACTGAACTCTGAAGGACAAGGAATGATAACTGGTTTGTCCATTTTTGATTTATCACTATGGAAAGTAATATATATTTATCCTTGCTATTTCTCCCTCTTTGTTTTAATATATATTAATATATACTTCTAAAATTCTCATTTTGAAAGTTAAATAGAGAAGAAAAAATAAATTTCAGTACAGACTCCATTTTCAGTACAGACTCCATTTTACTGTTAATCGACCTGATTAAATAAAAATGATGATTCTGGAAGTCATTTTGCTTAACCTAAATAATTTTGAATTTATTATGTTGCATTTGTAAATTTTAAACCCTTTTTTTTGGATGTACTTAATTATGATATTAGTCTCTGACTTTCATTTTATAGACGGGACAAAGGATCTGCTTGGAAAAATAAATAATAGCAAAAACTGTAAATTTACAATGTAAAAGTTTGTTACAGTAAAAAGTGTTTTGTTATTTACATTATTTACATTCAGACTAAATGTAAAAATTTTCAGTTTTTTATTAAAACTGTTTGTGAAGAAAAAACTTTAAAAATCTATATAAATTAAGATTTGGTAAAATTAATAAATTAGACAAATTCAAATTATCAAATTATAGTGGAATGTTATAGATTGAATATTTTTATAAGGTCAAATTTTAATAGAAAGAGTGAGTATTTGTTCTGGCCTTGTGCCAGATAATACTACTAAACTCAGTAAATACCAGCTGGTATATTTGATGTTCATATTAGGTGTAAATAAGCACCGGAAATTAATAGAGGACACAGGTAAAAAAAAAAACAAAACAAAAAAAAAACTTATAACCATAATGAATTACTACTCTCTAAATTATCACTTTCAAATTCAGTTTATTGTCATTCACTAACCACCATTATCTCAAATCAAAATTGAAAATCAAAACTACAAAAAAATATGTAAAATTTAACTACATTTGGTTGTGGCTTATAATTTAACATTGAATGCCAGGAGAAATATTTCCATAGAGCTGTATAGAAAGTTTGGAAATTACCTATCTTTGAATCTAACACCCAAAACAACTTGGCAAGATATCATTACAGGTCATGTGTCAGAGGAAGTCACAAAAACGAAACAGCAGCAACAGCTTTACAGTTTAAGAAGAAAATATCAAATTGGGGAACTTGCGAGTAGATAGGCGAACCAGAAAAAATAGTTAGGCTCAGAGAATAATTCACTCAGTCAAATGTAAAATTCATAGCAGACAGATCATAAAATAGATACACAGTGAAATACAAGAAATGTTATGAGTACACTCATCAGAATGAAAGACCATCTCTTGAACTCTGGTGGTTCAGTAAGATTATTTTCACTGTTAGTGTTATGGAACTTGTAAAGGAAAGCTGATAATGATATAATTATCTCCCTTGGAACAGTTAACGGATAAATTAAAGATTACTAAGTGAAAGGCCATTGTTTAATCTTTTTTTTAAAAAAAAAAAGTAAAGTTCATTGATGGTCAGAAAGTTTTTTCATCACTTTAC
This sequence comes from Acanthosepion pharaonis, assembly GCA_903632075.3. NCBI lineage: Eukaryota > Metazoa > Mollusca > Cephalopoda > Sepiida > Sepiidae > Acanthosepion > Acanthosepion pharaonis. The sequence continues at coordinate 157,712 of CAHIKZ030005431.1, read as the reverse complement.
TAAAGTCAATATTTGAGACATTTTTTAACATGCTTATTTAATTTCATCCTTTAATAATTAATTTCTCAAAGGCTATGCCTAGGTTTGAATTAATAAGCAGCTGCTTCTGTGAAATCACTCGGTCAAATCAGCTATGTCAGATTTTATTATGTAGGTCAAAGTTTTCACAATAAAATTGGCATTAATCGCTTAATAATGTTAATGTTAAAATTGGTGTTAACCAACTGATGTTATTAAAGTTTTAGGAAATATTTATATGATAAATAATATACCATGTGAATTTTAGCTTATCTGTTTTTATTAGAAATATTTACAATAATTTATTTGGTAGTATAAGATTTTATGTAAATCCAGAGTTGTTCATTATATTCTAAATAAATAGTATAGTTATTGATATTTATTTTTTTATTTCAGATATATAAAGATTTCCATGGGTCGTAAGAAAGATATAAAGAGAAACAAGATATTGTAAAGTTATGGAAAATGCAAAAAAGTTGAATGGAGATCACAGAACAATAAAAAAACAAAACTGAGAAGATTGGCAAGAAGAAAAAATGGCTTAAAGAATGTTACAAAAAAGAGAATTGAGAAAAGTTTAAATGGATAATAAATGAATTTACAAGCCCAGAAATATTTGAAGAAGATGGTGTACAAATGTTAATGGAGAGGTAAAAGATGTAAAATATTAAGAACATTGGTTAAAGGCATGAAAGCAACCAAACTGGCACCTTTTTTTATCACGAAGATAAATATATACGTTGGTTGAAGACGCACTGGAAAACTGATTTCTCAACAGGAATATTTAGGGAAGCTATCTCGGAGGGCTTGGTGGCTGATGATGATTCATGACAAATAAAAAGAATTATTATAATTTCTTGGATATGTTTTTGTTGCAATCAAGGTGCAATCAAGAATCTTTAAGCCAAAGAATATTTTCAGGAAAGAAAATGTTTCACATTCTGAAAACTGACTCTTATCCACTATGCCAAAAAAGGTTTTAAAGACAAATATATCCAGATATTAATCCAGTAGCAAACTTGTGATCCATCATTAAAAGAGATGGATATAAAAATGGAAAATGATATTCAATCAATGAAGATCTTTGGGAAGCAATAAAAAAACTAAATGCAAGTAATGTTGGGATATTGTGTTAATCAAATATGTTTCCATGACCTGTAAATTTTGAATTTATTTATGAATAAAAAGTTTGTTGCACTTTGTTTGCATAATAAAATCTGACATTTCTAAAACAAGTTACAATATTTTTTTTTAATAAGGATAGTGATTATAAGCTGATATAGTGTTCTTGTTATTCTTGTTCCTTGATTATGTGCCTCTTGGTAAGGTTTGTGTAATCAAATTGTTCAGGATTGTGTGATTGACCCTATACACAACTTCTGTACTCTTAGGAAAGTTGGTTACCGCTCAGGGTTTTCTTTTCTTTAGACAACCACATGTTCTCACACTAGCAAGTTTCATCTGTCTGGGTTTGAGAATTCAGAATTTTCTTTCTAGACGGGTTGCTAACCAAAACTGAAGGGCACAATCTGCCCTACTATTTAAACCATAACCGAAAGATTCATATCTTCTCCAAGGGTATTTGTATGAAAGTGAATGTAAAAAAGACCAAAACCATTTTAGCACTCCTTTCTCTATATATTTAGTAATTTTTATTCATGCATAAATGAATATGATAGATTACCATTTTGTCCATGTGTTTCTGACACTTTGTACATATATGTGTATATTTTTAGGACAACAGATTAAGTAAAAAGAAGACTAAAAGTGAGTTTATAGTAGTAAAATTTATTATTTGTTTGTATAAGAGGAGATTAAAATAATGTAAAAGGAACATTTTCTTTTGGTTGAGGCATTACAAACTCTCTTTAAAAAACAATTCTGATTGAGCCATCAGGGAACCTTAGATATGATTCATGTAATCAATGGGCAAAAACCAAATACCATGCTTTTATTTTTTATCTGCTGGCAATAACCAAGCAAAAGTAAATCAATACTATTACTAAAAGGAAAAACTTGCCTGAAAACTTGGTTGATGTATATACTTACCAATACAAATGACAGTGATTTGTTTTAGTGAAGGTTCTTTGGTCTGCTTTAAGAATTTGCCTCTGACCATTTCTTTGGCCCAATCAGAGTAGGGAGGTATCCATCTTGCCAAAGGATTTGTTTTCCATGTCAAGTAGATACAGCTTATAACAGTTGATAGAGCCAAGTTTAGTTGTTTTATGATAGGTCAGCTCTTCTGAACAAAATTGTTTTGCTTATTTAAGCGTATGAAAGGATCTTGATGATAGATATTAGTAACATCCATTAGAAGATTAAAGTAATTACTGCAAAGAAAATAACATAAATCTATAAGTTTTTATATACATACCTTTTCTAATTATAGACTCTTGTGGTTCTAGCTTAAGTATCTGCATCTCATTGGCTAGCTGTTCTATGTCTCAAAGATGAGAGAGAATTTAGCTTTCATTTAGTACAAATCGGTTGTTGTTTGTGAAACAAATATGTTTTATATAAGAATTATAAAAGTGTATAGTGAATATACAGTTTTAAAATTCTTTTTAAATATTTATATCCAGCATCTGATCTACAGTGCTTCTCATCTTATGTGCATATAAAAAATATACCCCTAATTGTGTTTCTGTATTAGACCCTAATATATATCCCTAATTGTGTTCATATATTAAA